>CM029271.1:46418238-46913527 GCA_016920895.1 Vaccinium myrtillus | reverse complement strand
ATTATCTGATTGTGCTTCCATCACATGGTCACTAATTTGTGGTAAATGTGCAGTTGACTGCCTTACTAGCTGAGGTGGGGCTTAACATCCAGGAGGCACATGCTTTCTCTACTGTAGACGGGTACTCCTTGGATGTCTTTGTCGTTGATGGTTGGCCGTACGAGGTATTATTATTCTATGATTTTTCATCCACTCAGTTAGTCCAATGGTTATATCCACAGTGGAAAAATCTGGCTACCTGCTATGTAGTGTGGGTCTATGTTACGCGGACTCTCGTAATGGTATAAAGTACCCGTGTCGGACACTCGACACTCGGAATAGGGTGTGGGATATGTGTCCGATAAGTTTAGTAAGACACTTCTATAGAAAACCTAATTGTAATTCGAGTTTATCATGGAAGTATGCATAAACCTCTCTTATTATCCGTGAAATGCGCTATAGAACCTTAAAGCACCATTTTACGCAAGAAAATACATAAAAAAATAGAAACAAATTTGAATATTTTACCGTGTCCCCATGTCCTTGAAATGAGAAATTGTTGAATCCGACACCTAGATACGTACCCGCACCCGACACCCATACCCGAGTCCAAGTAACATAGGTGTGGGTATATATGTATGTATATGTAGACACTAGACCATGATTGTGTTTTACTACTATGTTTTTGTTAGCAAAAGTTTAGCTCAGATCTTTATCCTAATATTTGACTATGAAGAATTTTGAAATGTTTTTCCACTTGTTGGTTGGAGTTTTTGTTGTAATTTTCTGAAATATTCAGTTTAGTAGTGTAAGTGACTTTGGAGACGTAATTTAAATAGTCATCACTATTTAGACTAAACAGAGTTTAAGGTTTTTAAAGAGTATGCTATATGGACTCGGATACGAGTTCAGGTATGGTTATGTATCTAGGGTCAGACCTACCAACCTTTTTTCAAGGGTGCGCTTACTCAGTAGAAATACTATTCTGTTTTATTTATTTCGAATCAAGCAATTCCGAACAAAATAAAAGTGTCAAAGATGTATCCGATATAGGACGGTTTACCCTCCTATACGTAGCTTATCCAAAATCAGAACTATGGCAGCAGCAGTAGCAGGCTGTTCACGTCAATTTTGTGGGCTTTTTGTGGTGCAAAAGAGAGTTAAAAATGTGGGACTTTAAGGGCTTATGTTTGGGTAAGGTTTTAGGAAGAAAAACATTGGATTCGGGGCTGTTTTGGTGGCTGTTATGGGCACTGCGAATGGTACCCGAGAATAGTAACTTGTACGCAAATAAGAAGAAAGAGAAAGAGAAGAAGAAGAGAGAAAGATGCTTCACCCTCTCAAAGGTTAGGCAATTTCACACATAAAGAATCTCAAATTCTCATATTGATCAAATCCGTGAGATTACTATTATAAAATAAAGGAGCGAAGAAAACTGATGTATTATTGATGATAAAGTTACAATGCTAATCACAAGCTTGAATAGAGAAAACCTAGAAATCTATATCTAAATTAGAAGATTACAAAAAGATGATTACGCCTAATCTATGACATAAATAGAGTATCAAGATACGACTAAACTCAGGATGCGAGAACAGAGAGCATCGAGAGTTGCCAAGGAGAGTTTGCAAAAATAGACTGGATCTTTTCAAACAGAGGTTGCCGGAGATGTAACAAAATCTCTGAAGTTTGTAATCGAGCCGTCGGAGATGCTAGGGTTCTGGTGAACTGCGTCTGGAGTGAGATGATGAAGACAATAGAGATGTTGAAGCAGGAAGCTAATAAACTAGGACATATGCAAACAGGTGTAGGACAGAGGAAGAACATTTGCAAATTCAGAAGATACAGATTCAAATGCAGATCCAAGAGATACAGATTCGGATGATGTTCGAGAAGAAAGAGAGAGTGTTGTACAGATCTGTTAGAATAGTTAGTGTTTGTCCCACATCGGTTAAGTTAAGTAATGTAACACTCTCACGATAATATAAATAAAGTACTCTTGTGTTAGGGTTATTTTAATACCCTACACTTCTTTCTTTCTCTCTCTCTCTCAAACAACATGGTATCAGAGCAATTTCTGATCCCACCATAAACCCTTCATCAGCCATCATCATCTTCCTTAAACCGAAACCCTAATACAGTCTTCCATTATCATAGCCACTGTAAATAGAGCCGAAAACCCTAGCCACCACCCTTAACTTAGCCAACAGCCTTAGAACTCCTATCCAACCTACCGAAAACCCTAACCTACTACTCGACAGCCCCTAACTTGCATGTAGACCACTCGACAGCCCTTAATCCACTACTCGACAGCCCATTAACCACATGTAAGCCACTTGAAATCCTTCAATCTGTTTCGAAATCCCTGACCCACCCATACCCACTTCAAATCAACCTCCAAAACCTTGAAAAATTACTGAATCAATTCCGAAATCACTCGGTTTCTACCTGAATAGGGTTCAAAAGTTGCTGCCCAGTGTTTGACTATTCCTGAATATGTTCGATAGTTGCTAAATGGTGCTCGAAACCCTAGTTCTGATCCATATTGTTGCTCGTATATGGTGATTGGTTGGCTCCTGTTGGATTGTTCGTTTGTGGCATATTGGTTCCTTGGTTCTTCCTGATCAATTGTTGGTGTTGATGGTGGTGGTGGTTGCCTGTATTGTTCGGTGACTCTTTTCATTGGTGGTTGGTGATTGGTTGTTGGCTGGTGTGGTGGCTGGTGTGATAGTAGACATAGTTGCTCAGTCTGTTGGTTGGTTGGTGGGTGGCTGTTTCTCCATTATTTGGCACCATGTCTGAAGAAAAGTCAACTTCTGGTTCTAATTCTAGTTCTATTGTTATTGGGAGTTCTTCTAGCTCTTCTCGGCGTCGTGAAAAGAGTCCATTACCTCTATTCTATTGAATGGTAATAATTATGCTATTTGGTCTCGTGCTGTTAAAGTTTATTATATGGGTGAGCGGAAATTTCGCTATTTGACAGATGATCCTCCTGCCAAAGAGGCTAAGGATTATGGTGATTGGGAAGCTGAGGATTGTCATATCCGTGTTGAGTTGTGGAATAGTATGGAACCCCAGATTAGTGCTCCTCTGTTTTATCTCGACACTGCCAAACAAGTGTGGAATCGGCTTGTCGGGATGTATTCTGGTGTTAACAATCTTCGTCGTACATATGATCTTCACCACCAGTTCTTTTCTTTGTCCATCGGTTCTGGCTCTTTGGAGGACTACTATTCTAAGTTTCGTGGGACTTGTGAGGAACTCCGTGTTTATGAGCCTATCTCAAGTGATCCTCAGGTTATGGAGCGTCAGCGTCAGCGTTTGGAGGTCGCTCGATTTCTATATGGTTTGTCGTCCTTCTATGATCCCGTTCGGTCTCAGATACTGGCAGAGAGGGAGTTGCCCTCTCTTGATGAGGTGTTTAGACGTCTTCGTCAGGCTTCTTATTCCGATGCTGGTTCTGTTTCTCAGCTAGCACCTGATCGTTCTGCTTTAGCTGTTTCTGGTGGTTTTGGATCGAGTAGTGGCCGTGGTCGCGGCCGTGATTCTGGGTTTAGCAGTCGTGGTCGTGGTTCTGGAAGTCGAAGTTCTGGTGGCTATGATTCCGGTAACAGTTTTGGTGGTCGCGGTGATTCTGGGTCTAGTGGTCGTGGTTTTGGTCGTGGTGGCCATAGTCATGGTCGCATGTCAGGGGGAGGTAGTTCTGGTCGCAGTGGTTCTGGTCGTAGCCGTGGTACCAGATTCTGTACTCATTGTCGGGGTACAAGTCATACAGTGGACTATTGTTATGACCTTCATGGTTTTCCCCAAGCTCATCAGGTTGCCTCTGAGGATATTGGACAGTTTGCTCCATCTTCTGTCGATAGTGTGGTTATTTCAGCTGAGGATTACCAGCGTTTCTTGTCATTTCAGGCTGGGACAGAGTCTTCCACTGCTACGCTTGCTCAGACCGGTCCATCTGTTGCCTGTGTTGCCTCATCCTCATCATCTCCTTGGGTTATTGACTCGGGAGCTACAGATCATATGACTGGTACACTTACTCTTTTCCTTGGTCAACAGCCAGTTGGTAAATCATCACGTGTCACCTTAGCTGATGGTTCTACCACTGCTGTTACTGGTTTGGGCTCCGTTCCTGTCACTTCCTCTCTTACTTTGACTTCTGTATTACATGTTCCTCGTTTTCCATTTAACCTTATGTCTGTGAGTCGCCTTACTAAATCTTTAAATTGTTCCGTCACATTTCTTCCGCATGGCTGTATTTTTCAGGATCTCAAGACAGGGAGGAAGATTGGTGGGGGCATTGAGCGAGGCGGCCTATATTACCTGACAGTTCCTCAGCATGTTGCCCTTCAGACATCAGAGTCACCGTACCAACAGCATTGTCGTCTTGGCCATCCATCTCTCCAGAGTTTGAAGCATCTTGTACCCTCGTGTCGTTCCCTCAATAAGTTGGTGTGTGAAGTTTGTGAGTTTAGTAAACACCGACGAGTCTCTTTTTATCCTAGGGTTGAGTGTCGTGCATCGCGTCCTTTTCAGTTGGTTCATTCAGACATTTGGGGGCCTATTCATGTGCCCAGTGTTTCTGGTTTTCAGTATTATGTTATTTTTGTGGATGATTTTTCTCGTATCACATATCTTTATCTAATGAAAGAGAGGTCTGAATTGAAATCTGTGTTTAAATCTTTTTACATGGAAGTTAAGAATCAATTTGATACATGCATTAAAATATTTCGTTCCGATAATGCCCGTGAATATTTTCACAATCTTCTTTCTCAATTTCTTGATGATCATGGCATTATTCACCAATCATCATGCGCTCGGTCTCCACAACAAAATGGAGTTGCTGAGCGCAAGATTCGACACTTGTCTGAGGTTATGCGTGCTTTACTATTTCACATGCAGGTTCCTAAGTCATATTGGAGTGATGCTGTTCTCACTGCCTGTTATTTAATCAACCGTATGCCCTCTACGGTCTTAGGTGGTCAGGTTCCCTATACGGTCTTGTTCCCTAGTCGGCCTCTCCATTCATTACCCCCTCGGGTTTTTGGGTGCACTTGTTATGTCCACGTCCTTGACCCTGATAGGAGTAAGCTCGATCCTCGGTCTTTTAAGTGTATCTTTCTGGGATACTCCTACACTCAGAAAGGGTATCGATGTTACTCTCCTACTTTACGTCGTCACTTTGTTTGTGCCGATGTCACGTTCAATGAGTCATTGCCATATTACTCAGATCCTGTTACTACCAACGACCTTGTTACCCTTGAGTCTGTGTTACCTATGGCTGTCCCTACTGGTACTGTTACCCAAAAACCCTTGCAGGTATATGTTCGTCGTTCTCCCGCACCAGCACCAACACCAGCACCAGTCCCAAGCCAGCACCCGACACCAATTCAACCTCCCGAACCATCCCCGGCTGCTGCACCGTCTTTGCCCACACCTCCGTCTTCCCCCTTGTCGCCAGATCCGCCTGCTCGTCGATATCCTACTCGTGAGAATCGTCACCCACCGGTAAAATATGGTTTTTCTAATATCTCGAGTACTTCTCATCCTATTTCTCGGTTTATCTCTTATGATCATCTCTCTCCATCTCTTCGTGCTTTCACTACTACTGTTTCCTCCATATTTGTTCCTAACACTGTTCAGGAGGCATTATCCCGGTCTGAGTGGCGGACAGCTATGGAAGATGAAATGTCTGCCCTTCATAATAATGGCACATGTGAGCTGGTTACTCTTCCTGCTGGTAAAACCACTGTCGGCTGTCGTTGGGTTTATACCATCAAGTATCTTCCTGATGGTACGTTGAGTGTCATAAAGCCCGCTTGGTTGCCAAAGGCTACACACAAACTTATGGCGTTGATTACTCCAAAACATTCTCTCCCGTTGCCAAGCTTGGTTCTGTGCGGATTCTTATTTCCCTTGCCGCCAATCTTGTTTGGCCGTTGTTTCAGCTTGATGTTAAAAATGCTTTTCTCCATGGTGATCTTCAGGAGGAAGTCTACATGGAGCAACCACCTGGGTTTGTTGCTCAGGGGGAGTCTCATACGGTATGTCGTCTTCGCAAAGCACTTTATGGACTTAAACAATCTCCCAGAGCGTGGTTTTGCAAGTTTAGTGATGCTATTATGAGGTTTGGCATGCGTCGAAGTCAGTCCGATCACTCTGTATTCTCCCTCATGTCGGCTCGAGGGAAAGTGGTACTCATTGTTTATGTTGATGACATTATTATTACTGGAGATGATCAGAGAGGGATTGATAAGTTGAAACAATTCTTACACAGTCAATTCCACACTAAAGATTTGGGTAAGCTACGATATTTCTTGGGTATTGAGGTGGCAAGATCCAAGGATGGGATTAGTTTGTCGCAAAGAAAATATGTGTTGGATATTCTAGAAGAGACAGGTTTATTGGGAGCTAAACCTGTGGAGACTCCAATGGATCCTAATATCAAACTTTGCATTGATCAGGGGGAGGTATTTCCTCATCCAGATCAGTATCGTCGCTTAGTTGGTAAGTTGATTTATCTTACCAATACTCGTCCTGATATCTCATTTGTTGTTGGTATGGTGAGTCAGTTTATGTCTGCTCCTCGTCTTCCACATTGGGAGGCTTGCATTCGCATTGTGAAGTATCTTAAGGCTCGCCCTGGACGTGGCTTATCTTATCGTTCTAATGGTCATTTGCATGTTGAGCCATTTACTGATGCAGATTGGGCAGGGTCACCTTCTGATAGACGCTCAACAACTGGTTATTGTACTTTTATTGGTGGCAACCTAGTTACCTGGAAGAGTAAGAAGCAAACCGTTGTTGCAAGGTCTAGTGCAGAGGCAGAGTACCGTGCTATGGCTCATACTACATGTGAGGTTGTTTGGTTGAGATCCTTTCTTGAGGAGCTTGGATTTCAAGTGCAGTTACCCATTCCTATGTATTGTGATAATCAGACAGCGATACATATTGCCTCAAACCTGGTGTTTCATGAAAGAACCAAACATATAGAGGTGGATTGTCATATTGTTCGAGAGAAGATTGACAGCGGTATTTTGGCTACACCTTTTGTATCCACGGGAGCTCAGATTGCAGATATTTTTACTAAGTCATTGTTTAAACCACGTTTTGAGTTTTTATGTAACAAGCTGGGATTTTGTGATATTTATTCTCCAGCTTGAGGGGGAGTGTTAGAATAGTTAGTGTTTGTCCCACATCGGTTAAGTTAAGTAATGTAACACTCTCACGATAATATAAATAAAGTACTCTTGTGTTAGGGTTATTTTAATACCCTACACTTTTTTTTTCTCTCTCTCTCTCTCTCAAACAACACTTTGATGCAGATTTCAAATGCAAAACCAGAGAAACAGAGACAAAAATCAGAGAGAGAACTATAGAGATGCGAAATCAAAGCCCGGAAATTTTCATTTGAGTGGCTGGTGGACGGCAGCTAGGCTTAGGCTGCCCAACAGAGAGCGAATAATCCACATGCCTAGATCTTATGGTTCTGATTCCATATTAAGTAACCAACTCTCCCAAAAGCTTAAGCTGTCAGGAAATGGGTCCAACAATGTATGTGATGCTATTCAACATCCTCCCTCACGCGCAACACCGTCTTGCTCGCGGAGATGCAAATTTTCAGAGATAGGGCAAAACAAAATGCGAAGGGGAGAACAAAATGCAAAAGGGGAACAAATACAAATAGAGAGACTTGAACCCAAGACCTCTCACAACCTGAGTTCTGATACCATATGACAAAATAAAGGATTAGAAGAAAACTTATGTATTATTGATGATAAAGTTACAATGCTAATCACAAGCTTAAATAGAGAAAACCTAGAAATCTATATCTAAAATAGAAGATTACAAAGAGATATGATTACGCCTAATCGATGGCATAAATAGAGTATCAAGATACGCCTAATCTATGCTTTAAGTAGAAGATACACAAAGATGCATTCACAATTACAACCATATAAATATATATAGGCAAAGACTCTCCTACTTCCATAAGGGGACTAAGATGCAAAATTTAGAAACTAATCATATTTAGCAACTACTACAATATTTTAAATCAACTAGGAATAGGAATTCTTACTCTCCCTTTATTCGGAATAGGAAACTAACTATTTTAACTACTAAATTATGACTACTAATAAAATCCCGCACTTAATAAAAGGCTTCTTCAAAAACCTATCATAATACAAAATTATGCCTTCGCTTTAGGCTTCCAAAACCTATCATACTTGTTCAACAATTCAATGGATGCTGCATCAATATCCCCCGCACTTATCTGTTTATTAAGTGACCGGTAGTCCATGGTTATCAGAATCGCACGATTCACGATTCGATTTCACGATTCTGTGCAAAAACGATACAAATCTATAGGTGAATCAAGGTTGATATAGAATCAGAGGTGAATCGTCCGATTCATGGTTCGATTCGCGATTCGATTCCCGATTCACGCAAAAACGATTGGAATCTTTAGGTGAATCAAGGTTTATCACAACTTTCATTCGACAATATGAAACCACTTTTGTTATTTTGCCTTGTTTTTTCTTATAGAAAAGTAAGAATATGAGGTCATATAGTACGGGAGATCATATTCCTTAATCCTTATTCAATGGAGACGTATCTACCATGGATATGTAATTTCACAAATCAATCTTTTTGGTTCTTGTAACCTCTAAATCATAGACCAGGGCACGGCTTTGAGGCTCGGATTAACCCACATACGTTGCCATATAAGCTAGTTTCCTACCTATTAGGCTACAAGCTTTATTTTGTAAGCTTTTTATTATGAATTCTTAACATTTATATGCATATATCGATGTTACTATAGTATTTATTTTGCTATGATGCCATGTGATCATCAATTTATAGTAGAAAACAATCTTAAATATGTATTTTAGCTTAAAATTTTCAATTTTACAATGTATCTTTATTATGTAGAGACAGAGATATATTTTCCAATGTATTTGTGAAAGTTGGACCGAATCATTACAATTCACGATTCAATACGATTCACGATTCAGAAAAGGGTCAATTCGATTCTCGATTCGATTCGCGATTTGACAACCTTGACCGGTACGGCTACTTGATTTTTTTTGAGGAGTCCGTCTGCATTGATTTTTTAAGGAATACCTTTTACTATAATGGCCGAGCTTGATAAATATGCACGCTTTCTTCTGTTTCAATTTGTTAGAACTTCTGGCTGATTTATTGACAACTTTTAGGACACCGAGCAGCTTCAAGCTACATTGGAAAAGGAATTGTTGAAGATTGAGGTACTTAACTGCTATTTGTTTTGCAATGTTGAGCCTGTAACTTTGAGAGGCTCCTAAAACTCATATGATGTCACAAGGCATCTGTAAAAAATCTTTCAATTTTATTTTAGCCCCTACTTATGACTGAAATGTTCAACGCTAATTGAATGATGTAGATTCTTTTCAACTTTACAATATGGATGTTGTACTTTTCTCTATTCCATTTGTTGTTTGTTGGTACTGATTTTTGACTTGGAATTTTTTGTTGCTATACAGAAGCAATCTTGGCCCAACCATCTGTCATCTCCTATGGTTGAGCCAGATCATACAAGGATCAAACACGGAACTGATCATCTGACAATACCTCATGATGGGACTGATGTTTGGGAAATTGATCCCCAACTTATAAAATTTGAGACTAAAGTGGCATCCGGGTCATATGGTGATCTGTAAGTTTAGGATATCTTGGTTTTTATAGTGGTTTGAGGTTTCAAATAGCTGATTTTTTGTTCATTGATGCAGATACAAAGGCACATACTGTAGTCAGGAAGTACCAATCAAAATCCTTAAGCCTGAGCGTATAGATTCCGACTTGCAGAAGGAGTTTGCTCAAGAAGTATTTATCATGAGGTTTGCCAAATCCTAAACTCTTATTTGTTTAATGAGTTTTGGGTCTTTAATGCCTGCTCCTTCTGTTGAATCTTCTGTAGGTTAGGAAAAAGGAGCGGGGGTGAATTATTTTGTTGCAGCCTCTAGCCAAACTGTCATGCTTTTCTTTGGCTTTTATTTCCCCAGTCCCCCTGAACACCTGCCCGGATACACTGCCTATTAGTGTAGAGGCCCTCAAGGTTTATGTGCTAGTTCAGGATGTGTTTTTTAACCAATCCCTAGCTAATGTGATGCACCGACTCTACTTTAGGTCTTTATAGTTTCTCCTTTTTCTGGATTGCAGGAAAGTACGACACAAGAATGTTGTGCAATTCATAGGGGCATGCACCAAACCTCCAACCTTGTGCATTGTCACAGGTAGCTTGTAATGGTTGTGTGCATGTCTCTCTCAATGCCTATTTCAGAGTTTTGTTTATATTAATCATTATAGTTACATTTTTTGAGTGCAGAGTTTATGTCTGGTGGAAGCGTGTACGACTATCTCCACAAACAAAAGGGTACTTTTAAACTACCATCTTTAGTAAGAGTAGCCATTGATATATCAAAGGGCATGAACTACCTACACCAAAATAATATAATTCATAGAGACTTGAAGGCTGCCAATCTGCTGATGGATGAAAATGAGGTAAGAGTAAGATGCTTTCTCTATCTGGATCTCAATTATCTGACAATTTCTATGACCAGGATGCTCATTCTGTCTTGAAAAAATCGTCAATATCACAAAGTGTCACTTCATCCCTCAAAAACTGTAAACAGTGTCTGGCTCACATATTTGTTTCCTTTCCTAATTACCACCTACGCTTGTTGGTATTGAGTTTGGTAGATATTACGTGCAAGCTATGTATCATAAAGTTATATCAATTTTGTGTCGCAGGTTGTTAAGGTGGCTGATTTTGGAGTCGCGAGAGTAAAAGCTCAAACTGGAGTTATGACAGCAGAGACCGGGACCTATCGATGGATGGCTCCTGAGGTGTGCTTTCTTTTATTATGTCTACCTTTCTGTTCCTACAATCCTACCTGATTGAGGTTGCAGAAGTGACTTTTAGCAGCCAAGAAGATTTGTGAAGCAGAAGCAAAGATATGATGTTGTAGCCAAACGCAATCCATTTTCCTTGCTGCTCTAATGTGAATATTGGAATTAATTAATTGATCTTTCTGCGTGTTAAATTATGCTTCAAAGGTGGGGGTGGCTTGTTATTGGCATTTTCTTATGATTTTTATTTTGCATTGAAGGTTATAGAACACAAGCCCTATGATCACAAGGCTGATGTTTTTAGCTTCGGAATTGTTTTGTGGGAGTTGCTAACTGGAAAGGTACTTTTGCATTTTGACAACTATGGAATTGGACATTTCAAAGTAGTTTGGCAATGACACTCGTTCGTATTTTTCGTGCCAGCTACCGCATGAGTATTTAACCCCATTACAAGCTGCCGTCGGAGTAGTTCAAAAGGTAAACAACCATTCGTCAATATGTTTTTATTGATAGCTGATAGGAAAAAAACAAATTTAGCTTATCTACTTCATTCTTATATTTTACCTTTTCTCTACAAACGCATTCTATAGTTGTAGTAGTGATTCAGGTATATGCCTGTTTTTTTATCTCCAATATATGCCAGTTATTTCTTCTCCTCCTTTTAGTGCCTTTGTCAGCTAACTAGTTGGAAGTATGTCACGTTTTTTTATCTGACAACACGCAACAATAACTTACATTGGCTCGGGTTTCAGGGTCTTCGGCCTGCCATCCCAAAGAATACTCATCCCAAACTTGCAGAGCTGCTTGAGAGATGCTGGCAGCAAGAACCAAACCTAAGACCTGACTTCTCTGAAATAATAGATATCCTGCGGCAAATAGAAAAGGAGGTATATATGGCTTTCACTGACATTGATTCGTTCTTTTGCAGTTTTGAACATTGGTTCTCATGGAGAAAAGAAATGTTCCAATCCACATTAAACATTTCTATCATTTATTTGATATCCGAAGTATATTTGGAACAGGTTGGAGAAGATGGAGAGGATCAGCAGAAAGAGAAGTCATCTGGTGGATTCTTTTCTGTCCTTAGACGGGGCCATCACTGATTTGAGGCGGGCAATGTTTGATAGTACTTAAAGAGCTAACTCTGGGCCATTTCCCTTCTACTTTTTATCGGTGTTGTACAGTATTTGTCTCTTCATCAATGTTCTAATGTTCCTTTCTCAATCTGTGTGTATGAGTGTAAATATAGTCAAATTACATGTGTTTGCGTATGAACTTCATATATGTTCATAACTGGGCCCTTTTTTTTTGCATCAGTTCATGATATCTCAAGTTCTGATCCTTGTAAAGAGGTAACACTAATGAGAATGTGATTTTGCACAACTTTTTGCCGGTTTGGAAAGGATTGAAGTTTTGATACTTATGCGAGGAGCAAAGGTGATGCACCGTCAATAATGCTTCATGGTGAAAATGGAGAAACTGAAACGGTTTTCGTAGCGATCCACAACAGTCACCAACACCAACAGCTGCGTTTGTTCTTCATCTAATAACCACAATCTATTTTATGAATGAAGAGTACGGTTTGGTGTCTCTTTTCACACTTTTTTCTTTACAAATTTGTACAAATAAAGAAACATAATTACCTACTATTGAATGGTTAAAATAAATAATTGTAATGGTTCATCAAAAAAAAAAAAAAATATAATTGTAATGGTGTGATTGACAATTGAACAACCAACAATTCAATGTCAGTTTTCACCCCCGCTACATTTGCTACCACCACACAAACTCAACTGCTTTCGTGCAAATCACTTTCCCTGTTTACCTCAAGGAAATCACCATGGATTCACCCAACAATTCAATGTCAGTTGCAAAATGCTTGGTAATTCACATATTTTTCTTCTGTCCAAAGACTCCAAACTCTGTAAAGTGAGAGGAGGCCATCTCCAATCACATTTGGTTATCATTTGCTCATTCAATGTCAGTTGCAAAATACGCACAATGACTTTCAACTTATTGTTCGACATATTATATAAAAAATTGACTAGCACATGCATTGCGTGTACCCCGGCCTCTAGCATCAAATAAGCAATGAAAACCAAACACGTTGTTAATAGGCTCATTACGGGCCTACCTTTTCGCCCTTGTCGTTAAATCTGAATTTTCTTGTGGATTGAGAGTTGTGTTAATTGTTCACAACCCATGACTTCCGGCTTCCTCACATTCAGATGCGAAATCACTAGTTTAACTATCAAAAGGTGTGTGGCAATATCAAGTAATTCACTTCTAATGATCAAAAGGAAAACAGGTTAATAAAAAAATTTCTTCAGTTCCAACCCAAAAAAAATAATTCAGGGGGGTCAAATATGGAAATAAGGAAAGTTGCCCGGGTTGGAACCGAGTCAAACCAGGAGAAGAAACGGTGGTGAGTGCTTCAATCAATTGAAGTCGAGTGACTCAACTTAAGTGAACTAAACACCAATTCATTTCGAAAAAGGAGGGAAGGGAGAGAGTGAAGTGTGTGTGAGAGAGAGAGAGAGAGAGAGAGAGAGAGAGAGGAAAGAGGCGATGGCGAACCTCTCAAGCTTAGTTCACGAGCTTCGTGAACGCATCGCAGCTTCTTCATCAACACCCCCTAATCACCACGGAGATGACGAAGCTCTGGAGACCAGATTCCGCGCTGTTCTTCCCAATCTCCTTCACGCCTATGTCGTTCCGTCTTCTTCAGGTCTCTCTCTCTCAAACCCCTTTCATCCCTCTGCGGTCGACTTACTTTGTATATTCATGGTGAATCCTATTCATTATGTCTTTTGTATGTTTGTAGCCAAAGAGAAAGAGGTCATCGCAGTGTTAAAGCTCTTGACTCACACAGCAAAGAACTTCCCCGGCGTTTTTTTCCACGGGAGACCTGCAGCAGTTCTACCTCTTATTGGTCGCATATTGCCGTTTTTTGCGGAACCAGCATTTCGGTATGTGGTTTACAAGTATTTATCCTTAGTAAATTTTTCAGTCCCCTATATAATAACTTGTATTGAAATTTGCAAGTCCGTTGTCTCAAAATGTGGTGGTGTTACACGGTCTTGGGTAGAACTCAACTCCATAAGCTAGCTCATGAAGTGAGGGTGCCCTCACGCTTATATATTTCATATTACTTTGGTACCCAGGCGATGTGGGACTTCCCTTCACATCCTCCCTCACGCGCAGCGTGCTCACTCGGCAGCACCTACCGTGTGCAGGCAAGAGACACGCACCCTACCCATCTCTGGTACCCAGCTTTGATACCATGTTACACGGTCTTCGGTAGAACTCAACTCCATAAGCTAGCTCATGAAGTGAGGGTGCCCTCACGCTTATATATTTCATATTACTTTGGTACCCAGGCGATGTGGGACTTCGCTTCACAGGTGGTTCTTTGGTCAAATGATAGTAGTCTTGCTTCCTTTGTATCCTGTAGGCCCCGTTTGTTTGTTAGATAGGTTGATAAAAAAATTTAGGCTCATTTTCTCCCCTTCGCATTCTTTCGCAATGTGTATGTATGTCTGTATCTCCACTTACAAGATTGGTTGGAAGGCGTTCAATAGCTTGATATACATTGTTGGGCTCATTTCCTAATAACTTAAGCTTTGGGGACAATTGACAACTTAACATGCCCGGATTAAGGGGATTACATTTCCTGCATTTGTCTTGCATATCTGTCTGATGTGAAATCCCACTAAATGCAATACTCCCACCTCTATCAGTTAGATTTACTCATCGTATGGGTATATGTATATCCCATCACGGTTAGTCCAAGCAAACAAACATGCCCTCAGAACTGGATATTGAATATGCTGTTGATGATTGTCGAAAACACCATTTCTTGATACTCTTCCAGTTTGTTTGGTTTTTTAAATTTATTTATCCATTTTGTGATTGAAGTGTGTGTTCCAGGATCTATCTTTTTTTACTGGTTGTTAAAGTGGCTTTTTTTATGTTTCAGCTCTCGACATGGAGTGATTTTTGAAACAGTTGGATCCCTTTTATCCTTGCTTCGTACAGGAGATCGCGATGCTTACCGTCAGTTTTTCATAGACACGATGCTAGTTGTTGAAGGTATGAAATTCTTTGCCTGCAAAATTTGTGGCTCTGAAAGTAAACATGATTGGTTTAATTTAAAGAATTGAGTGACTCCACATTTTATTTGTTTATATCCGTTGGGGAACTATGTTTGATAATGTTCTCAAACTTACGAAGAGGCTACAGGGATAATTTTCTCTTCCTATTTATGTATCTACTGTCTATCTATGTGTTACCAGTAACGAAGACAAGAATGGGTGGGGGATAAGTCACCTGCCCTATCTTGGGGTGCAATTGGGTTTTCTATACTGTAACTATCTATTGTGCTAATTAAGCAATGAACACCCAATAGTACTATTTCCGTTATTATTAAGGTAGAACAAACTTCTAGGTTAAGCATTGATTAATTTTTTTTCTTGCCCAAGCTCCACCCTCACTTGATTTTTTGCTTTATTACTTTGATTTGTAAAATGAAACAAAATTGCAAAAACTTTTGGGATCGGTTTGGATCACTAAAGTTACTGGAAGAAGGTTTACCGTATGATAAGGCCCCTAATTCTTTATGCACACACAAAATCTGCCTGTATTTTGTTTCCCCTCAGCAATTATTTCTTCACTGATCTGGACTATCCTATAAGCTAACATGGGAATCTTTGTATAGATCTTCTGTATGTAGCTTCACTCTTCGCTGATGAGTCAAGCACTACATTATCAAGCAAAGTGTCTTTGAAGTGCTTCTGTGAATCATTTAATGGAATTTCCAGTGACCCTGCTCTTCTCAGTGATCTTCCTCCTTGCAGCAAAACTACTGATGGTCTTGGTGTTTTGATTAATCTAACGGGCAGACAAAGGTGGCAGCCTTTTGCTACTTGGGTCATTAAACTTGTATGTAAATGCCTAACTGAAGGAACTCTATATGTTGAAGGACTTGTCAATGTGTCATTTATTTCGGCTGCATGCAGTCTGGTATGCTACGGAGATTCTGATCTGCATATGGTGGGTAGCATATTTGATTTTGTCTGACTTTGTGAGTTGTGAGCTTGTCGTGGTATGGTTTCTAACAGATTAAATTTGGTGAAGGCATGTTTTGACTTTGCTCGCATCATTGGAGCTATTGTGGATTGGGAAATTGTTCCTACTGAGAAATTAATTCACTCCATATCAACTATTTTAAGCGAAGATGAGGAAGGGCTTCCTGTTTTCAGGTACATTTCAGATGTCTAAAACTTGCTATCATTTTGCGGTAATTCTTCCCTTATGAAGCTTGACTCGCCCTTTACTTAAAAGCTACATAAAATCATTGAGAAACTGAAAGAAACCAGCTTGCTTTGGATCGCGGTTCTATTAAAGGTCATAGAAGTGACTTTTGTGGGTTAAATGCATTTGAAAGCTGGCTTTTATGGATGTTGCGGCAGCTCGTGTTAATTGTAATCACCTCACTGACACCTCAAAGGTGGGCATGGTCCTAGAGTCATGAAGGAAAAATCCCTATATGTTACTGCAAGGTTGGTGGCCTTTTGTGTTTTCTCGTAACCAGTATCTGGTAGACGTCATTAGTTTTCTGTGTGGTCTTGGAGTTCAAGAGAAGCAAGACGAAGGGTTGAGATATGTTTCAAGTGTAGTTGAAGGCTGCAGTGTATTTGGGTTATTGAAGATGTCATGTTAGAATAGCTTTTACCTGACCGACAATTATTGATCTTCTGGTAGTCATTTGAAGATGTCATGTTAGAATAGCTTTTACCTGACCGACAGTTATTGATCTTCTGGTAGTCATCTGCATAATAGGCATTCTCTCTCTCTCTCTCTCTCTCTCTCTCTCAATATCCAAATTAGTAGAAAACGAAACAATATGAGCAAGATGGCTCAGTTTTTGGGGTTATTTGCACCCTCTCTCTCTCTCTCTCTCCCCCCGAATCTTGAATAGCTTTTATGTTGCTGGACTCAGTAGACTCTTCTCAAAAAAAAAAAGAAAAAAAAAAAAAAAAAAGAAAGAAAAACCACAGTTGGTGGGACTTTGAATTTCAGTGGGTTCTACCCCTGAAAACCGATCAATCTGAATGTTCAGCTACTTCGGACTTTTGTATTACCATGTTGTAGGTCTACATGGCATATAGTAAATTTCCAGCTGATATAATGATTGTTCTTTTCCTGGGAAACAATTTGTATCCATTGTGTGGACTATTGCTTTTTCCCGGTAAGGACGCTAGTCTATTGCTAATAAACGCCTCAAATTGCAGAAACACTGTTTATGATTCTTCAATGGGTGGTTGCCTTCATGCCCTACACTCTAGTTGTCCTGATGATGTTGTCAAGTTGACTGCTGTGGATTTAGTCAAAGTTTTTCCAAAGTCAATTCAGAGAACAAAAAGTTCAGAGCTTAAGGTTAATTTCGTCCCGGTTGTTCTTTTGTAGACATACATGTTTATTCTGTTTAGAGACTTTCAAATATCAAATATTTGGGTAGCTCATAAATTGATTTCTTAATATTTCAGAAAGGTAATGGCTGCTAATTTTTTTCAGGCTGCTTTATGCAATGCATATATACGAATAGCTAAAAGTTGTCCCCCTCACATTTGGAGGCCAGAATCTCTTATCTATCTGCTTTGTTCCTCAAATGCTTGTTTTGCATTGATTGATTGCTTACGAATGGCTCTGTCTACTATTATTCTTGAGGCTGTTGAAGAAGAAACAATTGATGACCGTACAGTGAATAAATCACCCCCCAATCCTGTTGGTTGCGAGAGCGTAAGAATTGGAGGGAAAAGACCTGTTCAGGACCTAAATACTTTCCAGACAAAGCGTCAGAAGTTTGATCAAGAAGAAATAACTTCGAAAGCTAATTCTCTGGATGAGAAAATGATTTCTTGTGAATTCACTACTGGAATGATAAATGAGTATGGTGAATATATGGGGAAATCGCTTTTTTCCTTTGTTGAACTTCTAAATCCTCCAGTTGGACAGGAAAATTCATTAAGCCCAGAAGTTTCCTTAACAGCTCTTAGCATGCTTGGAATTGCTGTCTGCATACACCCACAGACAGAACTTTCACGTTGCATTTTCGGGAAGATACATGGGTGGATCCCTTCGATATGTGAGCAGGTTCTGTTATTTTGTGTTTATTGCTCATTCATGTAGTCTATACTAGTATACTTATTACTTACCACGTGTGACTAATAATTATGTGTTGCAGGCCGGTCAGGGTACGGCACTATCACTTGATTTATTCATCTTTCTGGAAGCAGTTCATAGAATCTTGCTTGTAGAATGTAAGCCCATGTATCCTGTTTTTAACTTTGCATGTGAAGATTAACCAACTTCGCATTTGGTATCAGGGTAGCATAATCTAAAGAACAACTACTTTTCGTACACAAATTAAGAATAATTAGTTGCTGACAAACTCAATAGTTTCTAGATGAAGGGAAGTTACTTTCTTGGAGTATTTAAGTTGCTGGTTCCAGCAAATACGCTATTCTAGAAGTTCTATTTATGTTGAAAGGTTGTATACTTGATTACTTTCATATTGTATCTTTATTCTTGTGATGCAAGAATACAGAAAAGTGGTAAGATGACTGTTAGGCGGTGTCTGGTTGATTGGAATGAAATTGGTTCACTAAGAAAAGACATAGTGTACACTACAAATGAAATCAGCATTCACATATTTAAGAGAATGGTCATTCCATTAGGAAAGACTATGGACCCTTCCTTCCCAAAATCATTCCAGTGTTCCAAACACTACCTTAGTGGAATGCTAGTTTGAAGGGAGGACCTAGATTGACATGGGATACTGTGGTCAAGAAGGATACCAATTTCCATAATTGCGAAAAGGATTCATGTAGCTGACCATAATTCATCGGGACACATGAATTAATTTGGTTTGTCTGTATTCATTTTTTTCCGTTTCTTTTTCCTCTTTCTTGATGATATTCAGATTGTAACTTAATGAACAAACACAGATCCACAAGCATTCAAGGTGTCCTATTGTTGCTGCAGATAATCATTTTATTCTTTTCTCTTACTTCCTTTTAGTTTGTCCTCTGGAAGTGTGCTAGTTTAATCTAAAATATTCTGGTAGGTAACATTTCGTGACTTATGTCACCCACATGTCCTTTAGGTATCCTTCCCATGGAGAATAAGCTTTTCAGAATCATGGGTGACAGTGCATATCAATTGCAGTTAGTGCTAAATCTTCCATGGACGCATACCCTTGTTGATTCTGAACCTCATCCTCTGTGGAAGACGAAATGTCTCTCTGTCCAAGTTCTGTCCAAGATGGGATGCATAATGCAAAGTGGGATCGATCTCAAAGTTCTGGATTTGGCTCTGCTAGATGTAGTAGATGAAGTCAGAACCGAAGCTGTCATTTCTATGCCTATATTTTTTCTATGGTCTGGACTTGGTATACTGTCACATTTGTTCAAATGGCTCCAGTAAGTAACCAATAGCTATCTATGTTGTGTTTGTTTTCCAACTATGTGTTACATCAAGCATGCTGAAAGCCTGAAACATTTGGAATCTTCATTTTTTGCTGAAAGTTTTGAGAGCCTTTCCATGCACGGCCGGTTTGTTGAGTTTTGGGAGCCTACCCACTCCAATTGTGCTTTTGGTTCATTTATGTAATGCAGCAGTGTAGAATCTCGTAGGTGTGACAGATGCAATTGCCAGAATAATTTTCCTATTTTGATTGCTCTGTTCATTTTGTATAATTGGTATTATTGCATTGTTATTTTGTTTCCTGTTTTTAATCTGCAGATTCTTGGAGAAAGAGAAGAATGAGCAAGTCAAGAGAGTCATTCCTCTTTCTCTCGGTTATTTGGCATGCATTTATGGATCTTATAATGGTATTGCTGGTCTTTGTGAAAATGAATGCAAATTATTCCTGACAAAGGACAAGGTTAAGCACAATGCGACAGTAGATCTTCTGTCGGCTGGATTTTGGTGTTCAAAGTGTGACAGTAGAGTTGTACGCAAGCATGAATTGTCAATGGCTGTACATTTACCTGACATTCAAAGCATAGAATGTGATATTGACTGTGATTTTTACCGTATACAGTCTCTCTTCTTTGAGCTTCTTTATGATGATTCGTCAGAAGAGGTTCAAGTTGCTTGTGTGGGAATAATTCATAAGATCCTTGCACATGGAACTAAGGATATGCTCCTCAAAACAAGATCTGAATGGATTACATGTGTTGATTACCTTCTTCTTCACAGAAAAAGGGCTGTCAGAGAAGCATTTAGCACAAGGATTGGCTTCTTCCTTGAGGAGCCCGTGCTTAATTGTTTGCTTTTGGACGAAGAGGAATCAAACAAAACGAAAGAACAGAAGTTCTTGGACAAGATAAAACATGCTTTGGCAGAAGCTGATGATCCCGATATAGTTGGGACTCTACTGGAATCAACAGCAGAGATTATGATTTCAGTTGATATCAACAGTCAAGTTTTCTTATTCTCTCTTATTTTGTTGGTTGATCAACTTGATAATCCACATTTGACAGTCAGGTTATCTGCATCTAAGTTAATACTTCATTCTTGCTACAGCCATGTTAAAGGAGGATTTGAACTACTCCTATGCAAAGTTATTCGGGTTCGGAATGAGCTGTATGATTATCTATCTAATAGGCTTGTAAGTCGTCCGCAAATGGTCCGAGAGTTTGCCGAGGCCGTCCTCAGTGTTGAAACCGAGGAACTTGTTAAGAAAATGATTCCTGTTGTCCTTCCAAAGCTTGTTGTCACCCAACAGGATAATGATCAAGCAGTTGTTACCTTATATGAGTTTGCCAGGTGCTTGAACACAGATATGGTGCAACTAATTGTTACCTGGCTACCAAAAGTGCTTGCGTTTGCTCTTCATCAAGCTGATAGTGAAGAGTTGCTCTCGGCTTTGCAGTTTTACCATGCACAGACTGGGTCCAACAACCAAGAGATTTTCGCAGCTGCTTTGCCTGCACTATTGGATGAGCTTGTGTGCTTTGTAGATGGTGATTTGGATGAGACAAACAAAAGGTGCACAGTTCTTAACCAATCTTTTTATTCTAAGGAATTAAGACAATTGAAAAAGGCATTGTTGGTGGTTTGGAGTCCAATTAAGCACTCTGTCTTGGATTTTATTGGTATCCTGATGTTGAGCATTCCTAATTGTGGCTTTGCTTCCCTATGTATGCATTTTTAACAACTCAATGGCATCTCTCTCTCTCTCTCTCTCTCTCTCTCTCTCTCTTTTTACATTTATTTTATTTTAGAACAGTGATGTTACCAATGTCCATGTGGAAATCAACTTCTTTTGTTTTTTCAAGCCTGAATTGGTTGGTCAGGGCTTCTAATAAAGGGTCTTGTTTTGCTGAGAATATATGCTCCATTTCATGGTACTGCTGTTACATCTTTATAATTGTGGCCTTTGTCGGTAAGCGCTTTTAGTTTTGGGTTTACAGGTTAGCTAAGGTGCCTCAGATGATAAAAGAAGTTGCAAGAATTTTAACTGATTCTGATGACCTTCCTGGATTTTTGAAGAATCACTTTGTTGGTCTTCTGAACAGTATGGATAGAAAATTGATTCACACGGAAGACCTGTTATTGCAGAAACAAGGCATAAAACGTATAGAGATGCTGATCAATATGATGGGTTCCCACCTTCGAACATATGTACCTAAACTCATGGTTCTTCTCATGTATGTCATAGATAAAGAGCCACTGCAGGCTGATGGTCTCTATGTCTTGCATTTTTTCGTAAAGCAGTTGGTAAAGCTAGCACCTTCGAGCACTAAACATGTAATATCTCAAGTTTTTGCTGCTCTTATTCCCTTGTTGGAGCGAGATAGGCATTCTTCTTCAAATTTCAGTAAAATTGTGGAAATCTTGGAAGAACTTATATTTGAGAATAGGGATATCCTCAAGAAGCATATCTGTGAGTTCCCTCCTTTGCCCAATATTCCTGCCCTTAGAGGAGTGAACAAAGAGATAGAAGAAGCACGTGGTTCCACGACTTTGAAAGACCAGTTGCGGGATATTGTTGATGGTCTAAATCATGAGAATTTGAATGTCAGGTATATGGTGGGTAACGAGCTGTGCAAATTGCTGAACCTGAGAAAGGAGGATGTCACTTCTCTTGTCACTGGGGAAGTAGATTCGGATATGGATGTCTTGAGTTCTTTGATTACTTCCTTGCTTAGAGGCTGTGCAGAAGAATCAAGAACTTCAGTCGGACAGCGGCTGAAGTTGGTATGCGCTGATTGCCTTGGTGCACTTGGTGCAGTTGATCCTGCTAAAGTAAAGGGTGTTTCAAGCCAGCGCTTTAAAATTGCTTGTTCAGATGATGATTTGATATTCGAGTTGATCCACAAGCATCTGGCTAGGGCTTTTAGGGCTGCACCTGACACCATTATCCAAGACTCAGCAGCATTGGCTATACAGGAGCTTCTAAAGATTGCGGGTTGTGAGGCTTCACTAGATGAAAATGATACAGCTTCTGCGTTGCAGACACTGAAGTGTAAACAACCTTTGAATGTCCCTCCTCCTGGGATCAAGATCAATTCTAATACAAGTGGAATGAATGGTAGGGGTCAGAGGTTGTGGGACCGTTTCTCTACCTATGTCAAAGAGATAATTGCCCCTTGTTTAACCTCAAGATTTCAGCTTCCAAATGTTGCAGATTCTTCGTCTGCTGGTCCTATTTACCGGCCTTCCTTGTCGTTTAGAAGATGGATATATTTCTGGATAAGAAAGTTGACTGTGAATGCAACTGGTTCTCGTGCAAGTATTTTCAATGCTTGCAGGGGTATAGTGCGTCATGATACGCAAACAGCAACATATCTGCTGCCATATTTGGTCCTTGATGCTGTCTGCCATGGCACTGAGGAGACACGATGTGGCATAACGGAGGAGATCCTATCTGTTCTTGATGCTGCAGTATCAGAGAATAGTGTGGCTGCGATTCATGGAATCAGTTCTCGGCAAAGTGAAGTTTGCATTCAGGCTGTGTTCACTCTTCTTGATAATCTTGGCCAATGGGTGGATGATGTTGAACAAGAGATTGCTCTTTCTCAGTCTCTTCAATCATCAAATTCTAAGCAACAAGCTTCGAAGGTAAAAGATCAGAATACGAATCCTGCAGTTGCTTCAGACCAAGTCCTTTTGCAGTGTAAATATGTTTCAGAGCTTTTGGCTGCAATTCCTAAGGTAACCCTTTCTAGGGCCTCATTCAGGTGTCAGGCTTATGCGAGGGCTTTGTTGTACTTTGAGTCTCACGTGCGGGAAAAGTCGGGATCTTTCAACCCTGCAGCTGAGAGGAGTGGCATATTTGAAGATGAAGATGTCTCACTTCTAATGGAAATATACAGCTGCTTGGATGAGCCTGATGGGTTGTCTGGTTTGGCATGTTTACGCAAATCTAAAAGCTTGCAAGACCAGCTCTTAATAAACAAGAAAGCAGGAAATTGGGCAGAAGTGTTGACTTCTTGTGAACAGGCTTTGCAGATGGAACCAACTTCAGTTCAGAGGCATTCAGATGTTCTCAACTGTTTGCTAAACATGTGCCATTTGCAGGCGATGGTTACTCATGTAGATGGATTGATTTCTAGGATTCCTCAGTACAAGAAAACATGGTGTATGCAAGGGGTTCAGGCTGCATGGAGGCTTGGCAGGTGGAACCTGATGGATGAGTTCCTTAATGGAGCTGATGAAGAAGGTTTACTTTGTAGCAGTTCTGAGAGCAATGCTTCCTTTGACATGGATGTTGCAAAGATTCTGCAGGCAATGATGAAGAAAGACCAGTTCTCAGTCGCTGAACGAATTGCACTCTCAAAACAAGCTCTGATTGCTCCTCTAGCTGCTGCTGGCATGGACTCCTATGCCCGGGCTTACCCATTTGTTGTAAAGCTTCACATGCTAAGGGAGTTGCAAGACTTCCACAGTCTCCTTGTTGGTGAATCTTTCTTGGAGAAATCATTCCATTTCGGTGAATCTGGATTCTCAAAAGTGGCAGAAAATTGGGAAAATCGGCTGCGATTTACACAATCATCTCTGTGGACAAGGGAGCCACTCTTAGCTTTCCGGAGACTGGTTTTTGGGGCCAGTGGTCATGGTGCTCAAGTTGGGAACTACTGGCTGCAGTATGCAAAACTCTGTCGATCAGCTGGCCATTACGAGACGGCTAATCGAGCAATTCTAGAAGCAAAGGCTTCTGGGGCATCTAATGTTCACATGGAAAAGGCTAAGCTTCTGTGGAGCACTAGGAGGTCTGATGGTGCCATTGAAGAGCTGCAACAAAATCTCCTGAACATGCCAGTGGAGGTTATTGGCTCTGCTTCCCTTTCATCGATCACCAGCCTGTCAGTGGTTCCACTGAACCCAGCTCCTTTACTCTCTGATACTCCAGCCTTCAATGATAATCTGGATATTGCAAAAACTCTACTGCTCTACTCGAGATGGATCCATTATACTGGCCAGAAGCAGAAGGAAGATGTCATTGGTCTGTATTCTAGGGTGAGAGATCTCCAGCCCAAGTGGGAGAAAGGATACTTTTATGTGGCCAAGTATTGTGATGAACTGCTTGTTGATGCCAGAAAACGGCAGGAGGAGAATTTGGAGCTAGGGCCCAGGATGATTCCATCTGTTTCTGTTACTGTTGTCTCCACAAATTTAAATGCTGACAAGCGTTGGTGGTCCTACCTTCCTGATGTCCTGTTATTCTATGCAAAGGGTCTTCATAGAGGCCACAAGAATCTCTTTCAAGCCCTTCCAAGGTTGTTAACCCTTTGGTTTGATTTCGGAAGCATTTATCAGAGAAGTGGTTCATCCAATAAAGATATGAAAAATGTCCATGTGAAGGTAGAGATCTTACTGTCCCGATCTTCAATTTTTTTTTAAAAAAGTGGTTACTTTTCTCTTCTTCACCATTTATCACTTAAAACTGGTTTATTCTTTGTTTTCTAGGTTATGGGCATCATGCGAGGTTGTTCAAAGGATCTGCCCACATATCAATGGTTAACAGTGCTTCCTCAGTTAGTTTCCAGGATTTGCCACCAAAATGAAGAAATTGTTCGTTTGGTCAAATACATTGTCACCACTGTTCTACGGGATTACCCACAGCAAGGCCTCTGGATTATGGCAGCGGTCTCAAAATCCACAGTACCTTCAAGGAGAGAGGCTGCTGCGGAGATCATACAAGCTGCAAGAAAATCGTCAAGTCAGGGAAACAAGGGCATTAACTTGTTTGTTCAGTTTGCCACCCTGATTGATCATCTAATCAGGTTGTGCTTCCATGCTGGCCAGTCAAAGGCAAGGACCATCAATATCTCAACCGAATTCAGTGCATTGAAGAGGATGATGCCACTGGAAATCATAATGCCTATCCAGCAGTCCCTGACAGTAAATCTACCCACTTATGATATGAATCTGTCTGATTCGCTTAGATCTGATATCTTCTCGGCCACAGATCTACCGACAATATCAGGTATTGCTGATGAAGCTGAGATCCTTTCATCTCTTCAGCGACCCAAGAAAGTAAGCTTCTCATATGATCTGTGGTTCAAAATTTCAAATCATATTGCTTGAACATGTTCTTCACAAGTGTTTCTAATTGCATTACCATCTGGTTCAACATTTTTTCATTAGTTGGTTCACATTTATAATGTTCCAAAAGTTAGTGTTGAAGGGCCATCACCATCTTTTTGTCCACGATTACATTTATACTCAATATCTTTATTCTTTGCCTTCTGAAACTGCTGGACACGTGACCCTGCTTGATACGCACAGATTAAAATTTAATCATGGATCATGTAGGTAGAGAAACCAAATTTTATCCTTGCAGACCTAAAAAGAAGTCGGAAATACGCCCTTGCCAGCTTAGTTGCTTGTGCTATTATCGGACCGTTCAGATAGTTGTAAATTGTAACAGGCCTGATCTTCTGGAGTTAATGGTCATGTTAACTTTGATCAGCCATATATTTGGACGAGTCTATTTTGTCACCTCTATGATATGGTGGACATGCACTTGATAGTTTGTCCTGATGATCATTGAAGATTTCACTATGCATCATCCTTATAACAAGCATCCCATGATTGTTGTTTACAGGTGGTTCTTTTGGGAAGTGACGGCATTGAACGCCCATTCCTTTGCAAACCCAAGGATGACCTCAGAAAAGATGCACGCATGATGGAATTTAATGCTATGATAAACCGTTTATTGTCCAAGTGCCCAGAAAGTCGCAGGAGGAAGCTTTACATTCGCACCTTTGCGGTGATTCCGCTAACAGAAGACTGTGGTATGGTTGAATGGGTTCCCCACACTCGTGGGCTCCGGCATATACTTCAAGACATTTATATAAGCTGTGGGAAATTTGACAGGCAGAAGACAAATCCTCTAATCAAGCGAATTTATGATCAATGCCAAGGGAAAATACCAGAAGATGAGATGCTGAAGAACAAAATTCTTCCGATGTTTCCTCCAGCTTTCCACAAATGGTTTTTGAACTCATTTTCTGAACCAGCTGCTTGGTTCAGGGCTCGAGTTGCATATTCACACACTGCTGCAGTTTGGTCAATGGTTGGGCACATTGTGGGCCTAGGAGATAGACATGGGGAAAATATTCTTTTCGATTCTACCACAGGTGACTGCATTCATGTTGATTTCAGTTGCTTATTTGACAAAGGATTGCAGTTGGAGAAACCTGAGCTGGTGCCTTTCAGGCTAACTCAGGTAAGAAAAGCACATAGGTATATGACCTGCATATTATGGACAAATTTTATCAGTTGTCCAGAGGCCAAGTCGTGCAATTTGCTTACTAGGCATATGCAATTGTTGTTCTATTGAATTGGCACGCATTTATTTCAATTAAGGTTTAGAATTCAATAATACACCAAACAAAATGCTGAGTCTTTAAAATGCAGTATTCTCACCAACTTTTCAAATTAATGCTAAATATTCTGTACGTTTTCCTAGTTTTGACTGTGCCTGATGGCTAAATTCTTCAACTAATTTTTCTGATTGGATCTACAGAATGTGATTGATGGATTGGGCATTACTGGATATGAGGGTATTTTTCTGAGGGTTTGTGAGATCACACTTTCTGTACTGAGGGCCCATAGGGAGACCCTAATGAGTGTTCTTGAAACTTTCATCCATGATCCTCTTGTGGAATGGACTAAATCTCACAAGTCCAGCGGAGTAGAAGTTCAGAATCCCCACGCCCAGGTTAGAATCTTCATTGTTCTCCTCCTTTTTAATTACATTTGGTTTATGATTGACTAAAAGTTGCTTCTTAACGTTAGTCAATTTTGGAAGTCTGAGAAGTTGAAATTAGTCGTTGACTTGGATGACTGCCAAATATATTGTGAAGCGAAACTATAGTCGTCGAATCAATTATGACTTGATCATGTACTGGTGCTTACAAAAACTTGTCAAGACAACTTTATGTGTAGAATGTGTAATCTGGCTGCATAACTCTTTACAAATTATGTGAAGCTAGCTGGTTTGTGGATAAACTAGCAGAAAAAGGGCTCTACTGCCATTATCAGGACTCATTATGTGCACCATTTTCCAGGCTTGTATCAATGCTGTCTTACTTTCGCATAGTAGGGAATTAATTTCAGATTAACAACAAAAACAAGAAAAGGTCTCAGAATATGGATTAGGCGACTCTGGTGACTACGTTTGCTTGCTTTTACTCGATTCACATATTTGATCTTGCCTTTCTGAGTTCAGTCGAAACTATCAATTTATGCGCAAAATCTTGCCAGGAAATAGACTCAACAATGTTGTCTCTGAAAATTGCAGCGTGCCATCAGTAATATTGAAGCACGGCTGCAAGGAGTTGTTGTAGGTGTTGGAGCAGCACCATCTCTGCCTCTTGCTGTAGAAGGACAGGCGCGTCGCTTAATTGCGGAAGCAGTTTCACACAAAAACCTAGGAAAGATGTATATATGGTGGATGCCTTGGTTTTAAGAGGTGCAAGCTAAAGACTGTTTGCTTTATTCATTGGGCCAGGTATGCCATGTTGTTGGTTCTTTTCTATTGTCACTTGTTTCCGTCTTTTTAAGAAATGGCCTCGGTTACACAGTGCCATTAGAGCTGAATACCTAGTTGCATCATGTCTTTCTGTTCCGTTCACATATCTTATTTGTGTTTTCGAACCACGAAGCTTGATTTGTACGAAAATACCAAGGAATATAAGGGGATAGTATCCTAATGGCTCTATTATTTCTCACCACAGGCATAAAACAAAGGTAAATATAGATTATGAGCCTTTGTCATACCTCTGAATGCTGCAATTGTGTGAGCTGTATTTCTTTTGCGACGTGTAAGGTACTTTGAGATTTATTACATTGAAAGTCTAGCAGCTTCCTCAATGTGAATAGTGTCCCAAGTTATATTGAAACATGATGCAGCCTCACCATTTTAGAATCTACTATTCGTCATCTTATTTTTCTTTTGCTGCTTATATTAATGTACCCTACCTCTTCTCATAGGTTAGTGCACTAAGAATGGGAAGGACTTACCTTTCTACCGTTGGATAAGACTACACATGCGAATAACATTTATAAGAAGGTGGAAAGTCTTTGATGCGTGGTTCCTTTGCTTCTTGTTGTTGGCATTGTCACCCACTTTTGAGTAATGAAGGACAATGTCAAAGCTATCGTCAAGTGTCTTTCTGGCAATAGAGCTCAGGTAAAGTATGGCTCTGAAATTGTGTTTTCGTGTCTCAATATATGTATGTTTGTTTGTTTACCTCGACGAATACTTCAAATTGTACAGCCACCAGATCATAGAAAGTTTTCTTGCTACCAAGCTCGTCATTGATGATACAGCTCAATTCTCTCATTGATGAATGCAGTGATGGTACAGAGAACAAAAATTGCTTTCTACAAGGCACTACTTGCCAATGGCAGGTGAGTATCTTCGGTCTAGTTTAGTATGTTGCATAGTTAGAGGGTGAACTCACAATCTGCACCACGAAAAGAGCTATCTGCCTTTTAACTCTACTTTGCGTGAGAGAATGTATCTCAAAGAAAAGAGCTTCTACATAGTTTTGGCCTACTTCTCCCTGTTGCAGATCCCGGACTTGTGAATGGTGCATTTAGTGCACACCTAGTTCAAGCAACATTAGGAGGATTTAATGGAATGGTGATAATCACTGACCAGCTGTATTGCGCATAAGCAGTCTGGTAAAATAATATGCTGAATATCAAAGTGGATGTCAAAACCATTTATGCGAGGACTAGGGATATTCAGTCAGACTACTTGGTTGATATAACTTCAAAACAAGGGTGTCAAAATTTCCTGTGAAAAAGAAACTTGCAGTCGTAGTTGATCAATAATTTCCGACGCATCAGAAAAAAGAAAGTAGTAGCTGATCAATGCTTGTCATTTCCTTTAGAGCTTACCAGAAGCTATTCTGCTCTGTTCACTTATCCCATGGTAGACAGCAAGATAATAGCAGAAGACATGGTAAACCAAAAAAGTTGTGGGCAATTGTGGCCTATTTCCTTTTTAGATAGATATGTGATCCTTCAGTACCTCCACAGCTCTGTAAGTGTTTAACATCAAAGAGAAAGTTCCTTAAACTGATGTAATGTAAACTAGAGCAGAGATTAGAATGTGATGGTGATGTGAGTTTGCTTCCTTACTCTGCTTTCCCCTGCGAGAAATTTATGTCTGCGGGATGCTTAATTTTGCATGTTAATGTAAAGGATCATTTTTGATCGACTTTGATTCCAGGTTTCAATGTAAAGCTGCGTAAGTTGACAATTAATTCCTCCTAGTGTTGAAAACTCAATTTCCATCTGCAAAAAATAGTACAAGAGATTTTCTAAGCAGGCTACTTGTCTTAGTTGTCTATCTGATAGGTGAAGACCCATCTAAAACATGGATAGAAACTATGGCATGATAATTAGGATACTACTCCCCAACACCCATAAGCCCTCAGCATCAGCCTAACCAGTCTTTCAACACTCGTCCCTTGGCAACAAAACAGCCAACATTGTTCCGGTCAATTCTCATCGGACATTTCATCTGAATCATCATCTGTTTAACCAGTTGTTTCATCGGTGACTCCCCCCTAACAGCACTGTGCTTTCCCATCCCACAAACCACTGTAATCTCTGCCGGAACAATGCAATTCCCTTCCTTAAACCTTGACCGGAGCTCCTCTCTCCACTGCAAAATAATCAAGTAGGCAGACCCCAAGTGCATCCCATGCAAATCCAACTTTCCTTCAAGCGAATTCCACACCATTGCATCCTCCAAAACTGTTGATCCAATCAACTCTTGGACCAACAACCCCTCGTCACCGTTTAAATCGTCCATCAACTCTTGGATCGTAATGGGAACATTTTTGAGGTCTTGAAGAAGACTCATGGTTGTTGGGCACGACTTCAATGCTGAGTTATACGTTCTAATCGATAATCCAACACCTGAATTCCTAATCCTTTGGAGCCATAGAACCATCTCTGAGAGTTCGCCATGCGCTCCAAATGACGTAAGGATCATATTTGAGCAAACAGTATCTAACCCAAAACCCTCACCCTCCATTAGATTCAAACATCTCTTCATATCATTCAACAGACCTAATCTTCCATACGCGTATATCACACACCTAAACTCGAAAACAGATGGCTTGAGTGCTAAATCTCTCATTTCTCCCATCAAATTCTCAGCTTCTAAAGGTAGGTCCATACCGCACAATCCGATCACCATCGATTCAAATGCGCGACGTTTCACATAAACAGAGCTTGAATTGCTCATCAGCAACTTCAGACGCGTATAGGAATCAAAAAGCCCCGGTTTTGATCTGTGTTTGGAGTGAGAGTCGATCAAATTGCAGTAGAAGAGAACTAGCTCGCGTTCTTTTAGCACTAATTTGGAAACGGCATCGGAGATTAGAATTTGTGCTTGGTCCGTTTGTCCTCGTTTATCAAGCAAAGCAATGAGGTCTGCTACTAACTTGGGGTTCCAATTGAACCAAGTGGCTTCGCTTATCTTCAAATACAGCTGCAATGACATTGTCAAAAGTTAGTCAAAGATTGTGCGTGTGTACGAGGAAAGCACTGAATGAGATAGAGCGGGGCTTACGGGGAAGGCGAGAGAGGAGAGGTGGGGGTTGGAGGTATTGGGGGAGAGGAGATGGGAGAGGGCGTTGAGAGAGATGGATTTGGAAGAGGATTGTACGAATTTGCGGATTAAGCGACTGGAGACGGAGGGGTCGTCTGCGGCTGCGGTGTTGGAGAGGGAGGTGAGAAAGCGGTGGGCCTGCTTGCTTAGAGCGCAACGGACTGTGAATATCGGTGGTGGTGGTGGTTGGCGGTGGAGGTGGTTACATGGCAGTTGCAGTGACCCCTTGAAGCAGGCAGCCATTGTCATTGGTAGCTGAGAATTGAGACGATGCGGACGGAGGCAGCACAGTTCAGCTGTTGAAACGGACAGATGCCTATTAGGCTATTACCCAATCTAGGCATTCGTTCTGTTTTCTTCCCTTTGTTTTTCCGTGAATATTTGGAAAATTTTGTGCATTTTTCGACGAGAATAATTAAAATATCATAAAATATTAATCAAAACATAAAAAAGGTTGAGATAAAACCACCGATATTCGTTTCCCAGTTGAGATAAAACCACATAAAAAAAGGTTGACATAAAAAATGTTCGTTTCCAGTTTAGTTTTAGTTTTAGTTTTAATGACATCATCATTTCCCTCATTTCTCTCTCTATCTCTTTCCACTCATCACACCTGATGACATCATCAAAACTAAACTAAACTATCTAACCAAACACAACCAGTATTTTTTTGGTCAAACGGTTGATGAATAAAAATATAGAATATCAACCCACATGCACGTGGGGAGATTCGAAATAAAGTCCACAACCAGTATAACAACATTCCAAATAATAGTCTCGTCAAGGGAAGAAATAACCTAACAAATTGAAGGAAAATATCATCTACCGCAAATGGGGAGTTTGAACTCCAAACCTTTTAGTAAGATGCAAAAATATTGACCAACTAAGCTACCTCCAATTAGTTGAGATAAAATGACATTGCATACAATTTTTTGAAACTATTTTTTAATGTTGACCATATTAATTTTTCATCCCTTACATTCATCTCGTTTAAATAAATTATTATTTTAGAGCAATTATCAAATTTTCAGTAATATTTTTAGAAATGAACAAAAATTAAAAAATAATAGTCAAAACGTGTTTTGTTGATGTCAAAATTTCAGTCCACGAGACTTCGATGCATTGCACATGGTCCAAACATTTTATACACTTGAGTTTTCACGATATTTTTGATATTCTCGTAAGTTAAATGTGAGTGCAAAAATATCGAAAATACCACGGTTGAAGCTCACCTTAAATGTTTTAACAGTAACAAAAAAGAGTAGTTTTCGACATTAGCAATTACCCAATACGAGTGCAGTACCGTTAGGCAGACAAAAGTTTCTTCTCATGTCACGGGGTCTCGTGACGACTATAAAAACAGTTTGAAGACGTCAACAGGCGAAACCAACCGTAACTACTACACTAGTCAAGAAAAGGGAGAGGAATCAGCATGCTATGTCTACCCTTGTAAAGAACAAGGCCGAACTTTGAATTAAAGACGCAATGAGCAAGACTCCTTGCACCTTCTCAGAAGCAGCTCTAGCAAACATAGTTGAGTAGCTTTCCTAGAATTCCATAAAGTACTATAGAAGAGAGGCATGCATGGGTATTGGTGATCTGTTTCGACAAACATGTTCAGAATCAAGGCCATCATTTTCTTCTCCAGAAAGAGACCTCAATGGCTGCTCTGTTGTCACCCCTCAATCACAAGTTTCATTCACAAGAACCCTTCTTCCCCACCTCTACGTTTTGCATCGACATCAACCCAGAATGATCAGGCTCCAGAGGTACGTAGACTGAACAGAAAAATAACCAATTTCATCCGAAGTGGCCTAATCGAAGACGCTAAGAAGCTGTTTGACAAAATGACTGAACGGAATACAGTAACGTGGAATTCGATGATTACAGGTTATGTCCAACGTAGAGAGATGACCAAGGCGAGGGTGTTGTTTGATCGAATGCCCGAGAGAGATGTTGTGTCGTGGAATTTGATGTTATCGGGCTATTTATCCTGCCGCGGGTACAGATATATAGAGGAGGGGAGGTACTTGTTTGACCGAATGCCGGTGAAAGATTTTGTTTCTTGGAATACAATGATTACTGGGTATGCAAGGAATGGGCGGATGGATGAAGCATTGAGCCTTTTCAACAGAATGCCTAAGCGAAATGTGGTTTCTTGGAACGCTGTGATTTCGGGTTTTTTACACAATGGTGATGTGAACAGTGCAATTGAGTATTTTGAGAGAATGCCTGAGCGCGATGCAGCTTCTCTTAGTGCACTTGTATCCGGTCTGATTCAGAATGGGGAATTAGACAAAGCTGCTGGATTCTTGCTTGGATATGTGGAAAGTGCTGGTGGTAGAGAAGATTTCATTCATGCGTACAACACTTTGATTGCTGGGTATGGTCAAAGAGGAAGAGTTGATGACGCTCGATGTCTCTTTGACCAAATCCCTTGTTCTCCTGATGGCAGAACAGGAGATGGTGGGAGGTTTGAAAGAAATGTGATATCATGGAATTCTATGATCATGTGCTATGTGAAAGCGGGGGATGTTGTTTCTGCTCGGGAGCTATTTGACCAGATGGTAGAGCGAGACACTTTCTCTTGGAACACCATGATCCGTGGTTATGTTAACATGCCGGATATGGAAGAAGCGTCAAACCTCTTTGGTAAAATGCCAGACACTGATACATTGTCTTGGAATTTGATGATCTCGGGTTTTGCCCATATGGGTAACTTGGAACTTGCTTGTGACTTTTTCCAGAGAATGCCCCAGAAAAGCCTAGTTTCATGGAATTCCATGATATCAGGGTACGAGAAAAATGGGGACTGTGAAGGAGCTATTAAGATTTTCATTCAGATGCAAGCTGAGGGAGAAAAACCCGATCAACATACATTGTCTTCACTTCTAAGTGTTTGTGCTGAATCAGTGGCGCTACAACTGGGTATGCAGATCCATCAACAGGTCACAAAGTTGGTTATGGCTGATGTTCCATTAAATAACTCCCTTGTGACTATGTATGCAAGGTGTGGAGAGATTGTCCAGGCAAGGGCCATCTTCGATGAGATGAATTCCGTGAAAGAGGTAATTTCTTGGAATGCCATGATTGGAGGATACGCATCCCATGGATTTGCTACAGAGGCACTAGAACTTTTTGGAGAAATGAAGAGGCTTAAATTTCGGCCAACCCATATCACATTGGTATCAGTCTTGAATGCATGTGCTAATGCTGGGCTTGTGGAAGAAGGCCGGATGCATTTCAGATCCATGGTGAGTGAGTTTGGTATCGAGCCAAGAGTGGAACATTTTGCATCCCTTGTGGATATTGTGGGACGGCATGGGCAAGTTGAAGAGGCTTTGGGTGTGATTTCTAGTATGCCATTTGAGCCAGATAAGGCTGTTTGGGGTGCACTATTGGGTGCATGTAGGGTGCATAACAATGTGGAGGTTGCTCGAGTTGCCGCTGAAGCTTTGTCAAAGCTTGAACCTGAAAGCTCAGCTCCCTATATATTGTTGTACAATATGTATGCTGATGTTGGGCGTTGGGATGATGCAACTGAAGTGAGGTTGATAATGGAGCGAAACAATATTCAAAAGCAACCTGGGTATAGTTGGGTAGATTCCTCTGCATGATTGATGATGTTATGCACTCGTGAAGTATTAATAATCTCCTTGCATACTTAAAATTGAGAGCAGTCATTGCTAATTGAGCTACCCAACATGGAAGAGATTTGCAAATGCAGAGTCTGAGTATGGACAGGACACCATTGACTTGGGAACTGGAGCGATGCTGTTGAGTTAGTATAGACACAAGGACTACTTTGTTCCGATAAATACAATGACCGTTTGTTATTTAGGCTTCTGTCTATGCAGCAACGTCTGAGACTTTGGAAACCTGTTGCTCATCTGTTACCGTGTGATTTATCAATGTGGACAGAAGGAGGAGGCTGGAAGCTAACACAGGTAAGAGTGATTATGAATGCAAATAGTACTCATCTGCAACCAAATTCCTTAAAGCAAAACAATGCTTGTGAGGCCCATAGTGTAAAATTGGATTGATATTCATCTACAATATAAAATCCGGTTATTAGAGAGTGTTCAATAGCTCGATTGATCATAAAATGGTCACAACATGGTAACATGGAAAGTATGTTGTATCTTGTCTAATGCTTGCAGAATTTTAAATCACGGGACATAGCATGTTCATGTAATGTGAACATAAGCACCTGACCTGTAAAATCAAATTAAGTATTTCTGTTTTATGTTTTATTATTCTGTATTACATCCTTGGACTTCCTGAAATATTGAATTATTGTTTCTAAGACATTGTTCTAATCTAATTTCTGATCCTCTACTTTGTTTGCATGAATGCAGGATTTTGTTAACACACATTTCGTCAATGAGTGGTGAAGAAAGTTTTTGAGGATTAGTGCAATCATGCGTTCATAGATGGGAAGGAGATGGAACAACTGGCACGCTGAAAATTAAACTTGTGACCATAGAAGACTAGGATGCTTATCACATTTGATGTTCAGAATCTTCGGAAGCAGGTGATAACTTTTGCTCAGAATTTCATCTTTTTTCGCCCAGGTTAGACGACCTAGAGAGGGGCAGACCCAAGTGTGAAGTTTTGGTGCCGAGGGCAACTTCTAACTATACAACTATATTACATGGGAAATTTCCCCCCCTCCTGTTTTGGCACCCCCACATCAAGTAATAAGACTTAAATTTCAGTTGGATTAGTGATGGAAAGAGAAAAAGGGACTCCAAAGAAGGAGCTCATAAGGAAAAAATAATCATTTCTTGCATTTGGCATGGTGCAATGGTGGCTAATTGAGCTAAGTTTATGCAGATATTCAGTTTATGCAGATATTCATTTTGTTATGTACATTTAGAAATATATTGAACGTATTCTCAGTTCTCTACAAGATTTAAGGATATTATGAGGTTTAGTTTAAATTAAAATTAACAATAGTAATGTTTTATTTTTGGTTTCTGCCTTATACTCATCAATTGTTTAATTAAAATGGGTTGAAATTTCATTATAACTTAGAATAGTGTTATTTTTTAGTAGGTGTACCATCCGTACAAAAATTGTGTCCCTATATGTCCATAGTATAGAGTCGAGGGAATAACAATTGTGCACCACTCTCGGTCAATTCCTGGTTCCACCACCGCCACTGGACCTATTCAAGTGTAATGGATTTAGTAATTGATTTCTTCTGAAGTCTCTGATAATCGGATTAGCAGCAAATCAGTCTGTTCCGAATTTCAAAAGAAAAAACATTTTAGTCAGCAGGAGAAGGGAAATGGAAAATAAACAGAAAGGAGTTTTTGAGATCCCTGCATATGTTTGGGTGTGGAGTTTTATCCAAACCAAAAATCCTAACTAGCATTTCGTGTTTGAATACTTGCAGATACCCTCAGCAGTGGTTAGATACAACTTCAAAGGCTGGCTGTTGTTTCAGGAGAACCATCTTTCCCTGCAGAGTAGCTCTTAGTACGAGGTGTAGGATACTTAAGTTGTATCACAACAATGTCCTGGCGAGGTGGCATGCTGGATTTATTGTTCCAGAATAATTGCTACGAAACCTCAACCGAGTCTGTGAGAAAAGTGAGACCTGAAATTTCATCACGTATAATTGTTGTGCTTTTACCGCGTCATACATTGTTTTGTTTCCAAAATCATGAAGCGGGATCCCCTTTCCCATTTTCCCATTCTTGTTCTAGACCATCTTACCGCCTTAATAAAACATTGTTTGTCCTTGGCTAAAGTTGTGAAACAAACCAAACAATTTGAGTTTGTCTCCAATTCTTCTCATTTAAAATTGAGATCGCATAAAGGAAATGAGAAAGTTTGAAATTTTGGTACTTACTGTTGGAAATCTGGTCTCAAAAATGTTGATGGCGTCGTCTCCATAGAAAAATCTGGAACAATAAATTACATTTGAGGCACGTTGTAACAACACTTTCCTAAAGACAGTATTTGCCCCCACCAATTCGAGTGAATTTGGTGTGCACCGGGTTAACAACAAATCCGCTTTCAAAATACAACGAAACTGAACTCGAGGTTCTTTCTGACTGCGTTTGCACAAACGATGACAGACATAATATCCGCTATGGAAGAATAAGAGAACCAAGAACTGATATTCTGTTTCTAGAATAACAGAATATCAGTATGCCTAAAAATCTAGGAATATAGTGTGTCGAGAGAGAGAAATTTGCAAAGGAATTTTTTTCGGTATCACGAATGACTTTACAAAGTGCCTATTTATAGATTTATAGGTACCCCTTTGTGAAAGATCATGTCTTTAGAAGACACCCATTAGAACAATTGTGTCTTATCAATAGACACTCCTTAAGAAGGGTCACGCCTCTTGGTGGCACCCCATTTATTGTACCCTTTCCTAATAGTCACATCCATTCTAATAAACACATCCCAATTTAAATGGGTGTGATAACCATTCGGTAAAGTCACAATCTTTATGTGAAAAGGTGTTGCACCCTTTCATATAAACATCTCTGAACATCTTTTCATAAAATCCTCAAACCAAAATCATTTATTATTTTGAAAATCTCCAACAATCCCCCACAATTTTCAAAATAAGGAAGAAGAAGTCTTGATTATCTTATAACAAGGTTTATGCATAGATGAATAGTGTCTCACGACTTCAACCACTCACTTAGTGAAACACATAAAAGCTAGTCAGGGTAGCATAGTAGACGTATCTTTGAACTAGCTGTCCTATAGTGACTAACCGGACACGTTTCACACACAACCCTCATAATTGCAAATATTCCAATCGGGTGACCCATGCACTGGTCGTGGGTCGGTATCTTGATTTCATGAGCGCTCTAAGGTCTAGCCCCCGTGACCTATAGGAAGCGGCACCACCTCCACACTCACCAGTGCCCTCTAACGAAAGCACCAAAAATCTATTATGAGTTAAGTAGCTCACCTCTCTTTGTTTTACATTACATGTACCAAACACTTTACCTTGGGATCTATAAAATAACCTTTGAAGTGCACATATGGTGTAGTTTCTCATTGAACCCAAGAGATTGAGAGCATCAATCGATTGAGTTGAGTTTCCACTAGGAGTGATCAAATTAATTGGGCTAAGCCACATCCCTATTCAATGTTTTCCACATTTTATCCTTGCATACAAGAAAGTTATAGCAATTACTTCTTGAGTAATTAACATTTTCCATAGCTATATCACCATAGTTTATGACGTGATACACTGTGTCCGGACTACCACAGTTATAACTATTAACATTCTCTTTAAAGTGATTAACAGAGAAATATCTCCGTGACACAAAACCATGTCACCCTATCTCATTGTAAAGAACTCACTTTACTTCAAGAGAGAAAAATCCCCACAAAAATAAACTTACCCTTCATCCATGGTTTCAACACTCAATAGACTAGGCGCTAATGTATCCATAATAATCCATGAACACCCATTTCAAGCTTATAAATCCAATCCTCTAAACTTGAACAAAACTTGTGGGACATAATTGTCTTGAACAACTATACATATGAAAACAAGATAGTAGGAATCAATCATTCTAAACCTTGTCTATCATCTCCGATAAGCCTCGGAGAGTATGTGACTTAATAAGCCACACAAACACGATCACACTAGAAGTCAGAAGTGTGCACAACACTTCATTAGACGAATTCATAGATAAAATTATGAAAACCTATCTAATTAGAACATCTTAAACAAGCTTTCACATTATATAAGTCATAGACCAACTATATAAAAATTAGCCACTTGTTCTTAGTCATTATCCAGGACAAAAAGCATTATCCCTCTAAACCCAAAGACATGAGTTCTTCCTCACTACAGATATCAACTAATTAGAAATTTAAAATTAGTTACCAGAATATATAAGAACGTAAAAGAACTAGCAATATTAGTGAACTACCATCATAAAAAAGATTCTTATGCACCGTTCCCATATGTTAAACAATATGCAAATTGAATGCAAGCCCACAATCATCAAATACACACTTTAGGATTTCATCTTTTATCAATACTAATGAAAAGAAATTATCGTCAGACAGATTTTTACCATTCATTATTACAAGCATAAGAGTTCACAACATAGACCTCCAAAATAAAACAATGTGAATAAAATAATTTCTATGTGGATACAAAAGACAAATAACACAAAAAAATAATCAATATTCTCATTCTAATTAATCGAAAATTTGATCGTCTTAAGAGCAGCGAGACAAGGCACACTCTTGCGTGCTTTGCGTATTAAAATGGGCCCTTTGCACAGAGGAACATCATTATGCTTCTTCCTTGCCATTTCCACTGTCCTCATTTGTCGCAATGGAATTAGAGCACACTCCTCCGTTCCACGGAAAACAGTGCCTTGCAAATTTGGCTTTGTCCCGGTTGATTCATCAGAGGCCTCCATATGATCCTTAGAAACCATATAATCCTCAGTAGTGTCCTTTACACTTTCATAGGATTTTTCACGCAAATCAGCCGCAACCAAATTATTCGCAACATTTGCGTTCGGTTCCTCTTCTACAACTTGGTCTTCTTCATCGGAAGAGATATCAATATAAACCGGTTGGTTTACATCCAGTAGTCCTCGTCTTGCGAAGACTTTTTTCCACTCTTCAAACCATATGTAGTCATCGGGACTCAATAGTGATGAAGAACTTCCCATTACTATATCGAATGGTGGTACAAAAGGAGCAGATAGCCGGATAATGTTCAAAGGAATTTCCAAAGGCATATTGACAAAAAGGTAGTAACCAAACCGAAAGATGGAAATGGAAAAACCCGAAGGGGTAAATCAAAAAGATAAATGAATTAGACTAATGCATTTCTCTATTGAACATAAAAAATAATAAATTGATATCCAATTAATCCTTTTCAAAGAACAAGCACCGAAAACTTGTTAACCCACTGCCACTATTCCAGAACACTAAGAATGCAATCTAATGGTGATTATTAAAAATATCATACCAAAACAAAAACTCGAGTTCACATAGTAAACATTACGAGCACATCAAAGAAGAGTGTTTGAGCATACCTTACTCCATGGAAATAAACTATATAACGAGAGCCAACTTACTGTACCCAAATGATCCGATTTAATTGTAACCTCAATCGCGACTATCCGTCTTCATCTTAGGGAAATCACCGAACCCCAAAAATACTATAAATCCATTTTAATCTGAACGGATTCATTCAATGTAACATACCAATTTCATACTCCGTTGCAAATCCCAAACGGAATCATATTGCTTCTTCTGAAAATTATTATATCTATTGTCGCATGTGCAACCTCTAAAATTCTCAACATCTTAATTTAAAAATAATAATCGTTTCCCGTAGAGACATGGCCATTGCCATATGCTGTCTTTAGATTTTTGGAAATCCGGTTTCAAAAATGTTGATGGCGTCGTCTCCATAGAAAAATCTGGAACAATAAATTACATTCGAGGCACGTTGTAACAACGTTTTCCTAAATACAGTATTTGCCCCCACCAATTCGAGTGAATTTGGTGTGCACCGGGTTAACAACAAATCCGCCTTCAAAATACAATGAAACTGAACTCGATGTTCTTTCTGACTGCGTTTGCACAAACGAAGATAGACAAAATATCCGTTATGGAAGAATAAGAGAACCAAGAACTTATATTCTGTTTCTAGAATAACAGAATATCAGTATGCCTAAAAATCTAGGAATAGAGTGTGTCGAGAGAGAGAAATTTGCAAAGGAATTTTTTCGGTATCACGAATGACTTTACAAAGTGTCTATTTATAGATTTATAGGTACCCCTTTGTGAAAGATCATGTCTTTAGAAGACACCAATTAGAACAATTGTGTCCTATCAATAGACACTCCTTAAGAACGGTCACGCCTCTTGGTGGCACCCCATTTATTGTACTCTTTCCTAATAGTCACATACATTCTAATAAACACATCCCAATTTAAATGAGTGTGATAACCATTCGGTAGAGTCACAATCTTTATGTGAAAAAGTGTTACATCCTTTCATATAAACATCTCTCAACATCTTTTCATAAAATCCACAAACCAAAATCATTTATTATTTTGAAGATCTCCAACACTTACCAAAAGAAAAAAAAAACTTGGTAATTTATGAGTTAAGCTAGCTGTTCTATTTACCCAAAAAAAAAAAAAAACTCAGCTGTTCTCGTTCTAGAGTTGGGCTTGGCCATTGGGCTGGTTACGCTGGTTACGGTCTTACATTATTTACTTCTCACTTTGGCACTAAAATTATAGATTTTCTCAATTTGGTCTTCAGTTTTTTGATGTTCTATTGATATCACCCATCTTATATCTGTAGTATGCCAGCTTATTCCAAAAAAATTGTCATGCAACTCTAATCAAAACTAGATTAGTAGAGTTCTAATATCTATAGTGTTCAAGTGTGATTCATTTCTAATTTAGCTTTCTCACACAAGATAACTTACAGAACTTGGGTTTTGTAGTCATTTTGTTGATCAAGGAGTGGAATGCTAACCACTGAATGTTCTCAACTTCTAATTTCCTTGAAGAATATTTAGGCCTAGTTTCCCAAAAAAAATTATTAAGATTTGATAAAATCAACCTTAATTACTAAATGGCCTCGAGCGAAAGCATCCAAGAGGCTCTCTCTCAACTGGTTATATCATCCAAGATTCATTTCCATAAATTTTTTTTGTTTGAAACGGTGGGACTTTGGTTCAAGCACTTCTAACTGTCTGATTGAGCTAAAATTTTGTGGGGCCCATCGTAAAAATGTTCTAAGAATAATGAACGGTTCGGATTACTCGTGTGAGACCCAAAAGTGGGTCCTCAAGAGCTCTTTGTACGTTTTCTGGGCATGTTCTTCTGTACCCATAGGTTTTTCCTACGAGTATACACTTACTGTTACAAATAAATTATGGGTGTTAATTTTGGGCTCCCTTTTTTTATGCAAACACTCCAATATTTAATGAAGTTACAAAACCACCATTTTTAAAATATAAAAATTACTGGAGGCACTCCACTCCCAAATTATCTCCTCATTTACTAAGGCACTCCAAACGGAAAAATAAACCAAAACCAAACATAAACATTAGGTTCTAAACATTAGCATTAACATTACGTTCCAAACATTAAATATCCACAACATAAACATTAGTTTCCAAACATTAAACATGCATCTATGTCAGATTGCTTCACGCCACTTTGCACAAAAAAAAATAAAAATATATGGTTAGAATTCTCTAAAATAAACAGCATACAGTTGAAAATGTTGATGCTGCAAAATCTTCATAATGGCTGCGACACAAAATCTTTATATTTTTGTACTCATTATCTACCATTTTTTCCTCAAAACCTTTATAACGGCTGCAAATCTACATTTTAAACTCATACTGAGACAAACAAAGCACATCACTAAAGTTAGAGAACTCTTGAGAGAAAAAGTAACAGAACTCTTAAGAGACTTTGCGCGAACAAAAGGATGGTTCTACAATCATAGGCCGAAGACCACTTGTCCAGGTTGTCCTGGTGCAGAACATGGAGACAATAACATTAAGACTCTCTACCAAGGAAACATTACATATGGAAGTAGGCAATTCAGTGATGTGCAATAAAAAGATTTGAGCAACTATCTGCTTTTTTCTGATAAAAAAAAACTCTTTGTTTTTTTGGAGTGTCTAAAGTAAAGAAGAAGAGTAAAAGTTTTTTGGAGTGCCTGAAGTAAATCATGGAACTTGCAAAAGGGTAATTTTGAAAAATTATTGTAGCTTGGAGCCCCTGCATCAAAATTAGGAGTGCGAATATCAATTTCCTAAATTATATAAACAGTTAATTGCGGAATGAACGCTCGGATTGTGCTCCCCAAATCCCAAGGTTCTAAAAAACTCGTTAGGGCTCTCCCGGGGCGGCCGGACAACTTCTAGTTTACAGGGCCGAGTACGCGGCACCTAATCAGACAATTAGTCGGGATAATCAATCTAGTCGGACTAGTCAGCGAGGAACCTTCTAGCGTCTACACAGCGAATACTCTACCTTCTGGACTTTCCTTAACACTCTCAAGTCCCAAGAGTTGGTCCCGTCAATTTCCCTAGACTGCGAAAATCTGTTGGACCAAATCCGATTTGTCTCTTCTTATAGGACCAGCCTACCTTGAGAGCGAGAGCCCCAAAAAACTCTCTCTCTCTCTCTCTCTCTCTATAGAGATATACACGCACACACACGACGTCCTTGTACAAATCGCTCTGGTGTTAACCGAACCAAAATCAGAGGCGTCCCAGAATCAGAAGATGAGAAAGAGGCCGAAAACGAGGCTGGACACGGCGATTGTGAATGTTTGGCAGCGTGAGGTCGGCGAGCTCTCCACCAGAAACTTCGCTCACCGCTTCGCTGCTTCGGAGGTCCCTTTTTCTTTCTTGTATATTCTCTCATTCTTATTCGTAACCTCTTTCTTCCTATGTTTCTCTCTCTCTCTCTCTCTCTCTCTCTCTCTCTCTCTCTCTCTCTCTCTCTGTGAATGTCACAATCCAATCCTTGTCGTTATTGATACATGTATTTGGTTTTCGTAGAAACCGAAAGAGGCGAGCTTGAGTAATTTGTTCATTTCAACTGCCCTAGTCTTTACTTTGGATGGTTTGCTAGTTCGATTATTACTGCTACTTCTTTTCTTCTCTCTTTCATGTTCAACTCAACTTTGTTCTCCGTAGCTTTTCTGCTGCATATTTTTTTTTTACCTCAACTAGAGGTTGGGCACAGTGTGCACTTGCGAATACATGAGGTGTGCAACAGTGCAAGTGGGGAGCGGGTAGTTGAGTGGAAAGTGGGATATGGAAATTAGAGTGAGACTGATTTTACATTTATCACCCTGACTGGTTAAAGAGCAGTAAAAACATTTTTTTGTGGATATAATTCGGGAAATAACTTTTGTGACAGAATGTTCATATCAAATTGGGTAGCCCCTTTCTGTGTTTTTTTCTTTCGTGTACCGGGAGAGGACATAGTTTCTATCTAAACTAGAGGTTGCAAATTCGAACATATGAACGGGGCATGAATCAACCTCTTGGAAAAATTATTTCATCCGAAAAACAGTATATGATTATGGATACAAACGTATACATTGTAGTGAAAGACAGAATGCATGTGCATAGTACTATGCTAACCTTTCCCATTTATTAGAATAGATACTGCTATAGAATTAACAAAATACAGTAAGATTGATTTATCAACAAAACAAATCTCTCTTCAAAAAAGTATGGGCAAGTAACCAAAATCCATACTGGGAAATCAATAACTTGCTAAGAGAAAATTAGTATAATCGCTTGAAATCAATCAAATGTAAGAAAGCAATGGTAATGTATTTCCTAAAAGAAACAATTCGCAATTAAAAGTTGCAAGATGCAGTTGAACCATGGAGTAGAAGCAACTGGTCACATGCTTCCTCGTTTCCTCTATTTCCACTTGTAACAGTGAGAGGGGCAACTGGTGACTGGAAATCAAGAATGAAGGATTAAGGATGCATTGTGGAAATCGGAGAGAACTCAGAAACTGCCAAGCAGTTGGAAGATGTAATGGGATGTTTTTGCACATGGCATGTTTGAACCGTTACATAGTTTTAATTTCTACTTGGCCCTTACAGTTTTATACAGATGAAACAGTGTGGAAATCTGAATTTTTTATTGGATATTTTTGGAATATGAAAAGTCTACACAGCCTCAAACATTGTGGACACCAAAGTGGTGCTCTCCTTTTATATATTAGATTAGAATAGACACATGGGTTGTTGATATATGTTTCCATTTTCATTGGAATTTGGGTATGTACGTTATTGTTATTCATCTTCATTTGTGGCAAATGAGGTAAATCTAGAATGAGTAACTAATTTACTTTTTTGTTAGAGATTGTCCAAAGTTAATTTACACCTCCAAACTTGTATATGGGCGGCCTATCCACCTGCTCAATTGGTTTTGAGTCGGATTCTTTAACACGTACTACTTTTATTTTATTTTATAAGTAAGTACTTCTGAAAAAGATATCTTTTATTTGTGCCGTAAGTGCACTTTATATTTCATTGTCATACCTATGGTCTGAATCCTTTATTTACCTCTCTATGTGCAAGTCAGGGGTCGCACGTGCAATCTAGTGTTAGAGCTTTTGGTGGCCTATGCCTATCCACTAATTGTCACGCGAGCGATGCTATAAACTTACATTTAGTTTCTTCAACAGTATTAGGAGGTGTTCACATTCAGCAAAGCTTAAATTGGATTTTTCCCTTCTTTACAGGATCTTGTGCTTCGACTTGATCTCTTCAGAAAGCTGGAAAAACACAGAGGCTGCGTTAACACAGTTTGCTTCAATGCAGATGGTGACATTCTTGTGTCCGGCTCTGATGACAGGAGAGTTATATTCTGGGAGTGGGAAACTGGGCGTGTTAAGCTCTCGTATCATTCTGGTCATTATGACAATGTTTTCCAAGCGAAGATCATGCCTTACACAGAGGACAGAACCATTGTTACCTGTGCTGCTGATGGGCAGGTAACGTGCTTTCTTGACCTTGTTGTTGCGGATATCATGACTGGAAGCAGCCTTAACAGCTGGATTGTACCCGGTAATAGAATCTATATGGAAGTTCAGTTCTCCATGGTGAGAACTGATAAGTGTGATTCGAAAATACCTAGTATAAGTTTACATCATTTATTGTTGAATGACCTAAAATCAAAGAACAGGGGAGGCTATTTCTCCCCCAGTGAACATTTGGAGATCTTACGCTTGCAAGATGATCATAGCTATTATCAGAATTATGTTGCCCCTTATGAAGGCATTCTTGGCTCAAGAATATCCTTCCGGTCAAGGAATTTTAAGCCTATTTGTGGCGGTTTTAGATTTTACTATGCAGGCTGAATCTCGTGAACTTCAGAATTACTAAGTGCAAGTTTTTTATGAAAGCATTATCCAATTGTAGGTAAGACACACTCAAATTCTTGAACGTGGGGAAGTGGAGACTAAACTGTTGGGGAAGCATGAAGGCCGAGCTCATAAGTTGGCCATTGAACCTGGAAGCCCTCATATTTTTTACACCTGTGGCGAGGATGGATTAGTTCAGCATGTATGATTCAATTCACTTTGCTTAAAATTTCATTTTACCTTCCAGATTTTCTTTGTTATTCTTACGTTACCTTTCAGCATGTTATGCTTGTTTCCATTTTTTTTTTTTACGCTTTCCCCGCTTGTCCAAACTTCTTTCTCAGATTGACTTTGACACAGATGTTTATTCTGACAGTTTGATCTAAGAACTGGAGCTGCCACACAACTTTTTACTTGCCAGTCCCTAATTGACAGCAGTTTAAGTGTTGATCTAAATGCAATTGCAATAGATCCAAGGAATCCTAATCTGGTAGCTATTGCAGGGTTAGATGAGTACACTCGACTTTATGATATACGCAAATATAACTGGGATGGTTCAACTGATTTTGGTCAGCCTACTGACTACTTTTGCCCTCCACATTTGATCGGTCATGAGCAAGTGGCAATAACGGGCTTGGCTTTCTCTGATCTCAGTGAGCTACTCGTCTCCTATAGTGATGAATTTATTTATCTCTTTACAAGAAAGATGGGATTGGGACCCCATCCACCTCCAGCCTCTCCACTGTCTGTGGGCAGTGATGCAGGTGAAATGGGGCCAGAGCAGAAGTCAGCCTCACCTCCTTCAGATGTGGATGTTGAAGTTGGTCCCCAGGTCTACAAGGGCCATAAGAACTGTGAAACTGTGAAGGGTGTAAACTTCTTTGGGCCTAAATGTGAGTATGTTGTGAGTGGGTCAGACTGTGGCCGGATTTTCATATGGAAGAAGAAGGGCGGGGAGCTCATCCGTGTTATGGAAGCGGATGAACATGTGGTGAACTGCATCGAGTCTCATCCTCATTCCACTGTTCTTGTCAGCAGTGGAATAGAGGACAATATAAAAGTATGGACTCCAAAAGCCCTTGATGGAGCATCTCTGCCTACAAACATTGAAAAGGTATGCTTGGCTATTGGTAAATTAGATGTTTGAAATAAATCAAATATTTGGTGATGTCTCAAGTTCTTGCCTTAGGTTCATCACGTGTTATATGTATCATGTATTCATGTGTCTGTGAAGTAAGGTGAATTTAGCCCCTAAAGTTGTAAAAGACAAACTCTGTTACCATCTTGTCCTGGTGTGCTGAGATTCTGAGACTCTTGAAAGTTGAAATTGACCCACTTAGTTAGTTGTTGGGTTATTGCATGGTGGTGATGTCTACATTAGCCATTTCAGTCGAGCTTTCTACATTAGGTTCTAAGATATTTAAAGCCCTTCCGGGTGTTGGGAAACATTTTGTCTTGTGCCTGGTCCCTTTCAATTTGGATCTTGCCAACAAACAAGATAACGGTTATCTTCAAGATCTCCTATGATATTTTACTAGTCCTACTTTTTTAGCACTTTTTTTGTTTTGTTTTGGGCTCATCTCTTTTATCACTTATTCTGCCATTTTTAATTGCTCTGCATCCGTAGTTCTCATTACAGTTGTTTTGTGTGTCTCTAGTCTCATGCCGGCTACTCAAGTTTTTATTTATTCTCTCATTGAGTTCTTAACGTCATACATTTTCTTTTAGTTTTCATTTGATCGTGTGGATTGTTTTTATTTTGACCACTATGGTTGTAGGCTATGCCCTATGTAGCACGGACACTTCGTCAGAGGCCACATACCGGTGTCAGACATCGACTTTCTCCAGACACGTATCCAACACTCAAATTCGAAGTGTCCTATTTTTTCCCTATGTTTTTTGTTTGGACGCTGCTAGGACACTCTAAAAAATGCTTTACACTCTCAGGACACTCTCGAGACACTCACAATACATGTTGAGGGTGTTAAACAATATAGTTTGCACTTGATAAAGCTTGACAAATTCTTTCTTTTTTTTGTGACGTGTGATGGTTTATTAATCATAGGGACAAATAGATGGCGAGACTTTTTTTGTTGGAATACTTTTGTGAATGATGTAATGATAGATAAGATATAAGGTATCTTTGGTGTTACACATTTATAATTAGAGCCTTTTTGTCTTCATACAACCGAATAAATAAATATTTTTAAAAATCCATCCCCAACTTGTCACGTCCTCCAATTTTTTGAAATTTGCATGTCAGAGTGTCAGTGTCGTGTTGCGTGTCCATGTCGATGCTACATAGCGTGTCCATGTCGATGCTACATAGGCTATGCCTTCTGGCTTTGATTTAGGGGTATGGTTTCTATGGCATAACATCCCTTGAGTTCCTCTATTTTTGGAGGTATGAGGAGGTGCTCTTTCAGTGGTAAAGTTTTTTGAAAGCAGCCACTTTGTGCTTATATTTTCAAAGGTTAGGTCTGTCTCCAGTCCTCCCCCATACCCCATCGTTTGGGGATTACACGGGTACTGGCATTTTTGTCTTTGTGACTGCTATGGTCGTAGACCTAGGTTGCCTTCTCTTTCGGGCTATCCCGACCTTCAAAACCTAGAAAAAACAAAACAAAATCCACAAGGACTGGAGAAGTAGTTCTAATTTCTCTACTTTTCTTTGTGACAAGGTTCTGAAACCTAATCGATTACGTTTCTTCCCCATCGCTGATATTGAGGATGACGACGACTATGAGTACGAGTACGATTATGATGATGAGGATTCTGATGGGGCTGGGGATGGTAATGGTGTTAGTGACGGTGACGATGATGATGACGAGGACGACGATGATGATGAAGAGGATGATGATGATGATGATGATGATGATGGTGATGGCGATGGCGATGATGATTCCAATGCTGGTGATGGTTTTGGTGATCATTCTGATGGTTTCAGTTGTGATGGTAATAATGATTGCAAGAATGGATGAAAATGATGACAATTTGTCTCAATTGCGGGGATAGTGTTATGCTGCTGCTGCTGCTTACACTAATGACTTGCACTTTTTGTTTCTAACTGAGCTCTGAGGCGAGGAGTTGGATGTTCCACCACTTGGGTTCAACCCAGGACCTGATTTTATAGTTGCTTCACCGCCAAGGTGGTATACAAATCCAGAGAGCAACAGATATAATTCTGCTCCACAATGGAGGAATTGCTGAAGTCCCATATTGGCATGTAATACCACCAGTAATGGTTCCTCAAACGAAGGCAATGATTGCTCCAGTGCTGAAGACCTGTAATTTGATTGATCTTGCAGGAAAAATAAATCTCTGTTTTATGGGATTTGTACAGAATTTAGCATATAGGTTACACTATTGAAGTTTTTTGGGTCAAATTTTCTCCAGTAAAATCTTCCATTTGTTCATAGATTTTCACAAATATTTTGTTTCCTGGCTTCATTTCGGTTTTTAAGAAATTCTGCAGGAATATATGAACTAAAGGAGGAAAGCAAATACAAAATGTGTTTGGTTTATGTGAAAGTTTTGCAAGAAAGTTAACTCTAGATCTACAAACTGCTAGGAGAATCATTTTTGCAGGAATACTTTGTCAATTTCACCAAGTATTTCGAGATGGGAACACCTGGGATTTCCATATGCTGTTTTTCGCTATGCATCCATTTATACTTGTTTCTTGAAACTCGAGTATGATGATTAAATCATTAAAAGTTCATTTGCCTTTACCTAACATTCCCACTCTCCAGATTATGCTTCGATCATTTGAGTATATGGGCTTCCACTTATTTGAATGAAACAAAACATATGGTTGTGGAGATTACTGAGCTGATAAACTCATCCATTGCTGGGACGGGATCCCTTATCCCTTAAAGCCTTTCGCATCATCAACGGTACTTTCCATCTTTCTGATTTCATAGTTTTTTCTTCTCATTTTCTCGGCCTTTTCAGTTCTCCCTCAGTCTTCTACGTAGCGCCAATGCAGACGTATACACAACACTGACACCTAAATTTTACAAAACTGGAGGACATGACACATTGGGGACACACTTTAAAAAACGATTATGTATTAATTAAAAGGAATAATTGTAAACTTTTGACAGTTATTTTTTAGGTAATCCTCAACTCTGTATTGAGTTGATTGTCATTTCACATCCAAAGAAATCTTGAGATAAGCCAAGCAATAAACATCAACCTATTTATGGAGGTCGCTTTTCAGCACTTCTGTATGACTATCTATAATATGTATACTTTGGCGAGGTTTCCTTCTCTATAAATCATCTAGGCCTTGCAATCGTTGCAACTGACTTTTTTGCTCGTAGTTGGAGGAACAGTCCTTATCAATAAACTTGGGATGAATGCTATCATCTGCACAACAATAATGACATGATTTTTAGGCTGTCTCTATGAGCAAAGAATTAACTAAACGATCTCGAATGAAAGAGTGGCTGCAACCTATTTGCAAGTTTAAAGTAGCGGAAAACAATTGCTGAACAAAAACTTTGCAATTTTTTTTGAAATAAGTGGCCATACCATTGCAAATCCACTGCACATAATACTGAAACCAGGGAAATAGAAGGGGGCTCTCTTGGATAGGAATAAATCTGAACAGGGAAAACACAAATTTGTTTGAAATAGAATTCAACATTTTTTCACAAGTATTAAAAAAAAAAAAAAAAACATTGTCATGAGAAATCACCATACCGGTTAGAGGACTAAATATGAAGGGAGAGATGATGTTGGCAAAGGAACTTATGCCGGAAATGCATCCTTGAGCAATCCCCTGATGCAAGTTTTGATCATCATATCAGAAGAAGCATGGAAAGTGATATGTTCTCCGAATAATGGGATATTCTTTAGATGAACCATTGACAGTATGCATAAAGTGAAAACATTTTTTTTTTTTTTTTTTTGATCACATAAAGTGAAAACATTGGTTGATTGTTTTAATGGTAAGTTGAATGTTTTCGCCCGCTTTCTATGACTAGAGCAAAATTCCGTTCATTGCAACATCAAACGACCTTCTTTTAAGAAAACAATACCTGCTCATGTGGCCCAACTTGTTTTGATACAATGCTTCGAAGCTGCACAAGTAAGAAACATTGAGATTAGTAATACATACCGGAGGTATAGCACAACTTCCTGATTTTTCTATTGTGTGCGTCAAATGTATTTACAGATTTAAAGGATCACATATTTCAATAGGGCATACCCTGTGATACAAAAAGTCAGTACGTGGAGCAAAACTGAACTCACTGATTTATTTAAGAACTTACACAAGGGGAGGCGAAGGAACTGAAAATAGCGAACCCAGCAACGACATAAGGAATCTGCAGGATTGATACAATGCTGAACCAATTATTCACTATAGAGTTCTAATAAATTAGTGCAACAGTACAGGCCGAGAATAAAAAAAAGCATAAGATGGCTTTTGTAACCCTCCTGGCCTCCCCTGAAAAAAAAAAGAGCAACCTAACCAGCACCCACAGGGAATAACATTCAAAAGAAATTCATAGACGGCAACGTATGGAATTCACATTCTTCACTTTATATTCAGGAAAATGAGTAAAAGTCTGTAAGAAGCTTGCCACTGTAGATGAAAGGGCTTACCCAAATGGACCATGCTATACTGTTCATTAGCATCTGCAAAACACCAGAGTGATCACCATCAGGTTCCCAACTTTTAGAATCTCTCCAACACCATCTCACAGATGCTCATAGAAGCACGTAACAAAGTGATATAAAGTGCTTACGCTTAAAAATCCTACGAAGAGCGCTATAGAAAGCAACTTCTCCTCTCTTATAACAGGAGCCAACAAGGGCATGAAAATCATCTGCAGGACTCAAATAGTCAAGCGTATAGATATGGGTGGATGACTGGATGGATTATAACAAGAAGGGCCGTATATAAAAAGAAATAAATTATGTGTAGCTGAACAAACTCATGAAAGACATGCCTGTGATACAGTTCCCGCAATCCCCATAATTAGCATTAGATCAGCATACTGATTTTTGGTGAAGTGAAACCGGGCCTTGAAGAAATACTGCATCAGCGAAAGTTCAACTTCATCAGCAGATTTCAGATGAATGTTTGCGTGGATCATTAAAGAAGGCGATATAAATCACTTCATCAGCAGTATTTACTTTGGCTTCTAACAATTTAGTAGTCCTTGATCTGATGTTGATTTGACTCCAATTCTAACAATAATCAGAATATCCCTCCAGCCGTTATGATTATGTAATCCATTAGTGAGTGTGGTATGGCATTGTGTCTTGTCATCATCTATCATTCTCCAAGGGAACTGTTAAAATTTGTTCACCAGAAGCTGTCTTGGTCCCTAGTCCTTTTTAAAGCTCTTTTGGTATTTGCTCCACTAGTGAGGTTCTTTTCAGTACCTTATCACTATTAGATCCTATTCCTTTTGTACAAGTCCTTGGTCTTCTAATTTTACTCTCTGGCATAAACTGAAATATTGGCAATTGGCCCGCACTATCCATTTATCTGGCTTGTGGCTGTTGGGTGAACGCGAGAAACAGGATAATAGACTTTGCATCGAGTTGAATATAAGAGTCATATTATAAATGGAAAAAAAGAAAGAAAAAAGGTACCAATGCCGAAGCTTGAAGGCCACCCTCCGCTAGACTATTGAAAAATGCAACCACCGCTGCCTGTGAAATTGTCTTACTGCACCGCAAGATCACAACCTTGTCAAAACATATCAAAAAGGAAGAGAAGATGCTCGAACAGAAACTAGCAATATAATTTCCAAAGGAGAAAAAGGAGGCAAGTCAAGAATTTCCACACATCGTAAAAGAGAATGTATTATGCCTTGTATACCCAAATTGGAAGTATTGCCCTCAATTGATCTCAAGATGCTGGACTCTAGTTAAACGGAACCCAATCGATGTGGGTAGAGACAGACGTTGGCAATATATGAACAAAGTGATTGCTCCGAGAAAGTTTTATGATTGGATTAGCGGGCCCCTAGAAAGGAAATTGCAAAAAATTGAAAAGTACTAGTAATGAAGTGGAATTTATCTCGCCCAGTCTTAAGCAAACACACAAGATCGTTTTGGGGATAACGTGTTCGAATATCAATAAGTATAGGAAAAGAGTATTACACTGACACTAGGAGTAGCTAAGGAGTAATGAAACGGAATTTATCTTCTCACCTAGTCTTCAGCAAACACAGAAGATCGTTGGGTGATGGGATTTTCTTGAACACCCCAACCTCCTTACTCGATTCAGTCGACGGAGTAGTTTCTTCTTCTTCTTCTTCAGTCGTCAATATCGGATGTTTCAAAGAATCAGTAGTTTTGGTCTTAATAGTACAATCATCCTTTAGGAAAATCCTCATGTAGACGACTGCAATCATGGATACAACTGCACCAACCTGAATCGCCAAGCGACATAATACCAACATCGGTAGTTACAATACCGTAATCGAAAATGAGAGTTGGTAAATACTAAATACTACTAAATATGATTTAGGAACCTGAAATGTCTGAGCAGTGGAGAGGAAGCGAGCGGCAAAGGTGCCGGCGACGAATGTGGAGTACATCATTCCAGAAACAATCCCAAATGCTGAAGCTCGCTGTCCCTCTGCAACATTATCTGCCTGAGAATAAACAGAGAAAGAGCCTAAATGCTGTATTCCATTTCTTCTAGGGTGGGTTTGGGCGGGAAGAAATTAGATACTCCACCATAACTGTCTGCAAGTACATCTTTGGGCATTTTAACTGTCTGCAAGCAGCTTCGTTTTGGCCCTAGGGTTTTGTGGCCCTGCTGGTAATGTAATTAATAGTACTGCTAGCATTTATAAGTTTAGTTTGCTTTTAAATTAAATTATAGTAGCTTTCTAGATTATTAAATTTAAAAAACTTAAAATTAGTTGTAAAGCTATTTGTTAGAGCTTTTTATTAGTTGCAAAAAAAAAAAAAAAAAAGTTGAACACGTTTGCTTGAATAAGCTGTCAAATAATTTTTTATAAACTAAATGTCTACATTGTCCTTAAACAAATAAGTGATTATTCATAATTGTTAATGATCACTCTTCATTAGTTTTTTTTAAACAAATAAGCTAAATAAATTAGATTATAAGTGCTAGTAAATGGGTCATTGCCTGGCGGAAAAAAAGTTGAGAAGAGAAGTCCCAGAATATAGCGGTGAAACAAAAGGGCAAAGAACAAAGTCTGAAGACTCTAAAAGCAAAGGGCAGAACGCAAGGCCCATCGAACCTCATTACTTCCTTGTTGGTTTTCCAAGTCTGAATTCAAAATGGGCCTAAAAGAACAAAGTCTGAAGACTCTAAACGCAAAGGGCCATGTTGAACTGGTTAAAGATTTTATTTTTATTTCTATCTTTATCTTTTTTTATTAGCTCCTCAGATATTTCAACTTGAATCTTGCTGAAAAAAGGTACAAGCTGCACACATACTTACATAAACATTTGCATAAGTTGTAAGAATAGTACACCCACATAAGTATGTGTAATTACGCGTGCAAGTGTTTTATCTGCTATCCCATTATATTCAATGCTCGTAATTACTCTTTCAGTCCCAAATTACTTGACATTTTTGAGGTAACAGAGCATTTGCACGGAAAAACTAATGTGTTAGCATGAATTTTTGAATTAGTAGCTTATAATCGAGGTCAATTAATTTAAAGACTTATAATTATGCAAGTGAAGCAAGAGAGTGATGTAAATTAAGGTTGAAATTACTGACCACATAAGCCAGGGAGAGGCATAGAACACTGCCTTCGCTGATAACAGCTGTTAGAGTCTTGGCCACATAATAAGCATAGAAGAAGTTTGTTGTCCTTTTGTAAGCCAATATTACTGCAAAGTACCATGTTGTCAAAATCAAATCTAATTAGCTAACATTGCATTGCAAAGTACCAGAGCGCATGCAGTTTTTCTACTTGTGTGCCGTAATAGTTACCTCGGTTTTCTTTTTGGGCGTTATGACTTCTTCTATCAATTTATTCATTATTGTATTGTATTGACGCAGTAGTGTCATGTGTGCATTTAGTGTAATAGTTTGTATTCTAGTTAGTGCATAATTTAAAAATAAGTACAAATTTAGAGGGGTAACATCCAAAAAGCTTACTGAGTTGAAACGTTAACGTTAACATTCATCGCACCTAACGTCCAAACATTCGTCACTTTGTCTCCCAAATGTCTCTTTAATTATTATATCTTTTTAAATACTCCGTCTGTTCTGAATTTCTTGTCAATTTACGTACATGCGTGCTATTTTTCAATTACTTATATATTTCAATAAATAATATTTTCTACAATTTTAAAAACTTTGTTTAATACTAGAACTCACAGTTACCAAAAACTATCAAACGAGATTCATATTAAACATATATAACATTATACATTAGAAAATATAAACAGTTTTATAAGGTGTCGTGAATAATGAAAGTGAACAAGAAAATTTGAGATGGAAGGAGTATTAATTGATATACTTAACGTTAGACTAAATTTAAAGGTTTTGTCAATATATTCTCGATGGAACTAATCTAATAACATATGCAACATTAAAGTGTACGGGTTTTACAAAATTAAACTTACACCCTTTAGACGAGAGGTTTTCAGGAAAAATGATGCAGGACAAGATCGAAGGGTTTTAATTTATGGAAACGTTATTTTAATAATAGATTGAGTTAGGATATTTTAATTTTCTGCCACTTGTTTTGGCATGTTTTAATTAGGCATTAGTCTTAATTTCCATAAGTAGTTAAGAAAAATCTTTTATTTTTATTAGTCTTTTAGTTTTCTTATTATTGTTTTCTAGGTTAGCAAGATTCTATTATTTCCTAGTTGAGTTAGGGTTTAGCTTATAAATAAGGGTGTAAGCATATGTCATTATTCAGTTTTTATTTAATAAAATTTATAGTTTCTCTCTTTTTCTTGTGGATTCAAGAACATCTCATGGATTTGAGTACCTATCTCGTTTGGACTAATGTAGCGGAATTCACGATAGACTAGATAGTGTACTAGTCCAAACGAGATAGGTACTTGAATCCACGAGATGTTCTTGTCCTGCATCAAAAAAAAGAAAAGATACCAAGAGACGGTTTTCTAAGCCTTATTTCAATGGCAAAAGAGGTGAGAGAGGGAAGGAGATGGTGAAATTCAATAACCCCTTCAAAGCCCCATTTTGTTTCTCACCAATATTGGTGAGATTCTGTGAGAAACCATTACTGGATAAGATCAAATTTTTTGGTTGCCCATTTTACCCTTCCTTTCTCGTCTAGGGTTTCTACGAGGAAGAAGAAGAAGGATCTGCTAGGGATTGACTTCTCTCTCTCTCTCTCTCTCTCTCTCTCTTTCCCTCTCTCCGTTCAAGCATAAAGAGCTCAGCTATCTTTTTGTACGCATATGAACATGCGCATGTGTGTTTGTGTGTTATTGCATATAGATATAGAAAAATCTGAGCAAAATATTCCAAGAGTAAACCTTTCGGCTAATTATGATATGCTTTGCTTCTCTTCCTCCTCTATCTGTGACTAACTTTGCGCAGATATTTCAAACCCTAGAAATGGGGAGGGGTTTTACAAGAGCGACGTTCGGGGCTGATATAACCCACACACTAGGGTATTTTTGTATAATAAGTATGTCAAGAGAGAAACCACTCTCTCCCCCATTTTGTCAATCCAAACGAGATAGTGAGAGACCACAATCCTTTATTTGATTTTCTCATCATTAAGTGAAACCACACTCCTTTCTTTTCTTTTCTCATTTCACCAGCCAAAGGGGCTACTAATGAAAAGTAATCGGGATATAGTTGACATTATAATTTGATATCAAAAGATAAAATGAGTCATATGGTAATTTTAAAACAAATCAAGGAGAAATGGAGGTTTTTTTTTTTTTTTTTTGTACTGCAGGAGATCTCCATTTCCAAGGGGAGTCTCCATCCATCTATTATACATAGGAGTATATTTTTTTGATCAAATATATTATATCTATAGAGAATGAAAATTAAAAGTCTTCATTGGGGAGTTCTCAAATGAATTGGATTGGAATAGCTTAATTCGTCCACAATTGAGATTGGCGATGGGTTAGAGATGCGATTGGGTTACAAGATGAATGCTGGATGCATAGATGATCGTGGCAAAACACTAGGCAGAAAAAATGGACTGCTAGGAGTCGGGTCTCCTCTCTCTAGGAGCTTCGTCTCCTTTTCTACCTCTAGGGTTTAATCCCCATCTGAGCCGCCGCCCCTCTCCTCCATTATTCCTACCACAGATTTCTTCACCCATCTCTTCCCCTCTCCTCCTTCCTCCTTTTGATCTCTGTCTTTGGGGGTGGGGTTGCCGCCCTCGCACCCCACCCCCGCCTGGCTCTTTTTTAGCCGGCCACCGATTTTCAACCCCCCTGCCAGTCTACCGCATGCCTCATTCAGATCGGTCTTCCTCCTCCAGCCGCCACCTACCCCCACGGCCCTCCATGTCCACCAGCCGCCTCCAACCTCCACTGTCCTACCGCTAGCCTCTTTTCAAAATCTCCCTCCTCCAGCGCCACCTACCAACACCATTTTTCATCTCCGCCAGCCGCCACCAACCTCACCGGTCTCCTTATCCACCTCCATCCTTGAACCTTCCTTCGCCATCTGTCTTGGTGCTTTTCGGTAGATCTGACGAAGGGTTGAAACTCGAGTGGTTTGGCCCCCTCCGATGCAATAAAGCTTCAGTTCCGCAGGCGGCCGGCCATGGAGCTTGGGCTTCTTCCGGGGAAGCGGCTAGATTGTGAACTCAATAACACTCGGCGACTCAGTGGGTAGACTCAGTGTGGCAGCATAGTGTTTATTGGGTTTTGTTTAGCTGTTCTTTTTTTTTTTGTTTTATTTTCTGCTTTGTCGTTGATTACATCTGCACTTTATTGTTCAATGGTTTGAGCCGCGTATCTCTTGGATTCTCTACTTCTAGTGTTTGATAGGATTCATCATTCTGTCCCGAAAGGTGTCAGGTCTGCTTAGGCATGTGTGTCTACGAGTCGGTGGCCCTTAAAGCCTTATATGTCGTGCTCATTTTACTTGTTAGTGGTTTTGGTTTCATTCCTGTTTATTGATGTAATTGTTGCCGGATGGCTTTTCTTATGAAATGACTTGACATGTTCAAAAAAAAAAAAAAAAAAAAAGATCGTGGCCAATCTTGCTTTTGTCACTATTTCATGATTCCAATAAAGATAATGGTAACAACGCGTAGATCATCTGCAGTACATGTTTTGGACCGGAGGAGTCCTGATCTTGACCGTACATTTATGGTAATCAATAGTTTGAATGTATTTTTAAATTCTTACAAGTAAAAGTTTATGAGAAAATCCGAACAATTAAATATATCAATGGACAGTCCAGATCTGAATTGTCTCCTCCCGTCTAAAATATAGTCCGGAGAGAGGATTCGGATCTAATAACGTGTAGTGCTCTTTATTGAAATAGGGTCTTGGAAAGCACACAAAAAAAAAAAACAATAGTGATACGTACATACCCTCTCAACCACTCCCCACCACACCCTCTCTCACATATGTGGTGGGGCTCATTGGGACCCACCGTGTGGGCCCCACCACACATGTGAGAGAGGGTGTGGTGGGGAGTGGTTGAGATGGGTGTGTACCTATCATTATTGGAAGAAAAAAAACACGTACTTCAGTGCACTCGTAACCCTTTTTCAATTTTTCGTTTGAAATAAAAGTAAGGAAAAAGGGTACTGGTGACGGATTTGGGGGCACTGCTGTCCCTTTTGAGGGACAACACCTGCTGTCCCCGGCAATTACAGGCCGCTCCGGTCACTTTCCGACGATCGAAAACGTTCACTTCGTAGAGCTCGGTGAGTAGAACAAGTGTACCAAAAATCAGTTCAATCGGATAACATTAAGTGTCTGATCGGAACATTTTTATCATGAAACGAATGCATCCGAAACACTAGATTAAACCCACTCGAACACATAATTGCCGAGTTATATGTGTACCGATCAGGCACTTAATGATATCCGATTGAGCTGATTTTTGGTACACTTATTCTACTCACCGAGCTCTACGAAGTGAACGTTTTCGATCGTCGGAAAGTGACCGGAGCGGCCCATAATTGCCGGGGACAGCAGGTGCTGTCCCTCAAAAGGGACAGCAGTGCCCCCAAATCCACTGGTGACTGGTGAGTCACTCATCCATGATAGAGATGTAACGGCTGGCTTACAGTTGAAAAAAATGCTTTTTAGAATAGGTCCAAAGGCGTGCTCACGGATATTCCAAAAGGGCAAAAAATAGAGAGAGAAAGCAAAATGAAGGCCCTACTACAGTACTGTACATACGTACCCAGAGGAATAATGGAGAGAGTCATGGGGAGTGTGAGTAATGCTTTACGTCCATACACGTCGGACAGGCTTCCGATCAACGGCAGCATCAGGAACGTTCCTACTCCCGTTATCTGCATTGCATTTAATTAATTAATTAATTAATTAATCATCAGTACTAGTCATTATCCACCAACAAGATCGCTCTGTGATTTAATTCTCTAATTAAACAAGTTATTCATCTTTAATTGATTTAATGAATGTGGCAATGACATTTCTAAACTCTAGCTAAGTCACATCAATGGGTATTTTATGTTTTGGAGGGTCAAAATCTAGACTTGCCAATATAATTAATCTTTACTCCCTTCGTCCCAAATTGTTGGTCTTTTTTTCTTTTTTTGGCTATCCCAAAACAAATGGTCATTTTAAAAAGTTAACAAAGAAAAATGTGTACTTCTTTCCTTTTGTAGTACTTTTCATAAAAAGTTGGGTTTCTAAAGTAGGACCAACAATTTGGGACGGAAAGAGTATTAGTTTCTTCTCTCTCCCTCTTCCATGATCTACCTAATGGGTCACATCGATGGGTTTTATGTAGGGTCAAAATCTAGAATTCCATTATCATTACCTATGTATGTACATATACAGTGACGAATCATGACTTTGAAAATATTTGAAAACCATTTACCATGACTGAGCAAATTATTGTTGTTCAACTAAGGTACAAGTTAAAATGCATGTCATTTAGGCAAATTTCAATGAAAAAAGTCAGCTGAGGAGGGATCGAGCAGCGGGAAGAGGCGGTGGTTAGGGTTAGGATTTTATTTGGAATGGACTAGGGTTAGGAGTTTGAATATGCAGTTTTAATACTATTAAGAAAGGTCTAGTAAGAAGATACAACAATATTTAAAGGTGTTAGGCATATGTTGAGAAAAAAATGGTTTTTTGGAAATTAATCTCTGACTTATATGATGAAGATGCCTTCTTAATTTGTAGACAATTGATCAACAAATTGGTGTCCCTTGACCTTGGGAATGCTTATTGGATATACCAAAACAAATACTATAATTCAATTCTCTTGAAAGTTTCATGGGGCCAAGGAAGTTTCACATGTATAATAAGATGTGGAGAATCAACTACCAATCAACAATAACATTCACAAATTATATAACCAAACTATGGGCATTTCTTCAAACTATTTTCATTACGTAACCTTATATATGTACTATATCTATACATATCATTTTTTTGGTTGATTTTAAAATTGATTACGCAACCCTATATTATCGTTGCGGTCATTTTCTGGAGCATCAATCGTCGAGTTTGAACCGTATGCTTAGTTTTATTTTGAAAGGTGGGATATATATGGATCCAAATTGAGGTTTTATGAGGTAGATTTGATTGAATGGCCTTGAATCAGCATATTGGTAGGTTTGAAATTTAGGTGTGCAAGTCCCGCCAAGGCGCCAACTGAAAGGGTCAATAGTACTCCATATATTTGTCTACATGTACTCAGTGGTGACTCCAAAATTTCGGAAGTGTAGGGTCATTATAAACATTAAATACCTTTACCAACCATAAAAATTTTGTTCCAACAAAAATCACTTTTAAAGCTCAACCTAATGAACAAAAGATATCATCAAAAAACACAAAACAATTTACTTTGTTTACAGTTTTCACCACATACAAAAAAAAAAGAGTAAAAAATGTACAAAAGCTTCTACAATTGAATTTGACGCGATCTTGACATACTATCAAACCCTCCATCCCAAATTGTTGCTTCTGTTTCACTTTTTGAACCATTCAAACAATTTTCTATATTTTATAATCTATAATTTTTCTATAATTTTAAAATATGTGTTTGATAAAATTAATTGAATACATCAAACAAGATCCATATTAGATATATAAATCATTAAAAATCTGACGATACAAACAATTTTTTTAGTAACTAGGAGCAACAATTTGGGACGGTATGAGTACTTCCTTAGCAAGACAGATCAACCTCTCCATATCAAAAGAACAAAACGAGTAACTATGATTCAAATAAGCCATACAAAGAGGAGGATGAAAGTTGGAGAATTATCCAGTGGTGTCAACCCTAAATTTATGGGGGTTCATTTATGAATTTCTTAAAAGAAATTAGCAAAGTAGTAGTATTTTTTATTTTCCACCGTGGGGTCGGCTGACCCCCTAATTCCTATGTGGCGTCGCCCCTGCGTGTACTCTTCCAAACCTTATACTAGTAGTTGATGTACTCAACCGATCGAATCGAACAACGTCTTGTTTTCTAGCTAGAAATAAAAGAATATGAACTGGCAGATTGATTGAAACGTTCCTTTTGAAATATCGATCGTGATTAAACAAGTTTGATTTTTAATGTTTATTACATTTTCGCTTTTAATGTTTATTACATTTTCCCGTAATGATGAACTTAGCATAATATATGGAGTACATTTATCTACAGAAAAAATTACAGCAATCTGGTAGTACTGTTTGGTATTGTTACCGATTGATATTTGAGCCAAAACGAAATTACAGTTCTAATAAGGTATCAGATTCGTAAAAAAACCGTCACTCACGTACCAAACTTGCCAATTCAAGAACAATAATGCAAGTAAAAGGACGAGGGCTTAGGCCCGGTAATTACCTGGTACGTTCAACCTCCAAATTCAAACTTAGCAAATTCAAGAATAATAATGCAAGTAAAATTAAGGACGAGGGCTTAGGCCCGGTAATTACCTGGTACATATGTGAGACGGGGACTGTATGAACCCGGGATTAGTCAAAATATTTCGGACATGCTCGATCGATGAGAAAAAAAAAATGCAAGGATGAAAGAGCGAGTGCAATTAATGTTTATTGAATGCAGGCAGAAGAAAAAAGAGAAATAGAAGTACGAAAAAATGTTTATAGAAAAGGTCAGTAGAGATTTGAAAGAGATGTAGTAGTACGTTTAATTAACCAGAATATGGATATAGATATAGACAGAAGATACAATACAATCATACTACTACTGTTACTGTAATCATATATATACGTACCGCTTGTTGGAAACCGGAGAGGTAGATGGCAAGGGAGCATTCATCAACGCCAGGGCAGAGCGCGGACATGGTTACATCGGTAATACCCGGAACTACAACAACCGCCGCAAAACCCGATAGGAACACCGTCACATACAGGTGCAGCAATTCCCCCCCTACCTTTGCCATCTCTCTAGATCTCTCTCTGGATTTCTCTCTCTGGGTGAAGCAACTGACAAGTACGTGCGCAGGCCCTTTGACCTTTAGAAACGTTCGTTACGAAATTCCAATTAGCTTCACACGAATAGTGGAAATATCTACCGTCGTCTGCTTTTGCTTTCAAGTTTCAACTGAAAGTGTTTGCGCGTGCCACGATATGTGGGCAAACCAGCCAGCAAGCGAGGAGAGAGAGAGAGAGAGAAAGTGGAGTAGTTTAGAAGCCTACCAATAGGTGTAATTCTTCAGTGGTCCCGGAGGACCGACGCTGTGTCTCAGATATTCCAAAAGCAAAAAAAACTAAAGAGAAAGCAAAATGAAGGCCCTACAGAGAAAGCAAAATGAAGCCCGTCCGACGTGTATGCTTTACGTCCATACACGTCGGACAGGCTTCCGATCAACGGCAGCATCAGGACCGTTCCTACTCCCGTTATCTGCATTGCATTTAATTAATTAATTAATTAATCATCAGTACTAGTCATTATCCACCAACAAGATCGCTCTGTGATTTAATTCGATAATTAAACAAGTTATTCATCTTTAATAGGTATACACTACTATATATTAATGGAATTATTAATTGATTTAATGAATGTGGCAATGACATTTCTAAACTCTAGCCAAGTCACATCAACGGGTATTTTATGTTTTGGAGGGTCAAAATCTAGACTTGCCAATTAGGGGTGTACAAGAAAACCGAAAAAATCGTGAAACCGGACCGACCAGACCGAACCAGTCTATTTGGATTGGTTCTATGGTTTAATGGATTGGTTCTGGTTCTAAAAAAATCAGAACTGGATATTTTGGTTTGGTCCCTGGTTTAATAATTAGGAACCGCGGTTTGAACCGAACCAGTCCATATACACAAGTATAATATAATATAATATAATATACACTCATAAATACCCACACACGCTTGATAATTTTACCAGCTTTAAGTTTCAACGCTGCTTCTGCCATATATATCAATAATGATATACGAGAGTATTCTAATAGTTGTTTTAGTTATTGTTGGAGTTCTTAATTTATTTGTGGGTTGATTTAGTGGTAGTAGTTTTATGAAGAAATTGCAATAATTTTGTGGATATTATTTTTTTTTGGCAATTTTTGAATGCTAACATTGTTTAGAACCGGAAACCGAACCAAACCGGACCGGTCTAATGGTTTGGTGTGGTTTGGTCTCATATGTGTAACGGTCTGGTTATGGTTCACAATTTTTTGTAACCGTTAGATATGGTTCGGTCCCTGACTTTTAAAACCTATTATAAACCATATACACCCCTATTCCAAATCGGACCATATTTTTTTTTTTTCCTCCTATTGCCAAAAGTTATCAAAGAAAAATTAATCTTTCTTTCTTTTTTAATCTTTTCAAAAAATCGTTGGATTTCCAAAATAGTTTTGGGACGGAGGGAATATTAGTTTCTTTTTCCCTTTCCATGATCTAAATGGGTCACATCGATGGGTTTTAAAAATATAGAATTGCCCGTCAAATTTTCGAAATTTTTATTTCTTTTTTATTAGTTCATCTTAGATAGTTCTTCTTTATTTTTTTTTGGTGTCACGTACCTGTTTGTGGAATATCATGGATTCATCCATGGAAATTATCATCACCTACATATGTAAATATACAGCGACGAATCATGACTTTGAAAATATTGGAAAACCATTTGGGACCGGAGGGAATATTAGTTTTCAACTTTCTCTCTCCCTCTTCCATGATCTACCTAATGGGTCACATCGATGGGTTTTGATGATGGGTTTTATGGTTTGGGTCAAAATTATTTAGAATTGCCCTAGTCACTAATCTTTTAATACTATTGGTGTCCCTTGACCTTGAGAATGCTTATTGGATATGTTGAAAACAAATACTGTAATTCAATTCTTTGTAGACAATTGAAAGTTTCATGGGGCCAAGGAAGTTTCACATGTATAATAAGATGTGGAGAATCAACTACAAATCAAATAACATTCACAAATTATATAACCAAACTATGGGCGTTTCTTCAAACTATTTTCATTACGTAACCTTATATATGTACAATATCTATACATATCATTTTTTTTTTTGGTTGATTTTAAAATCGATTACGCAACCCTATATTATCGTTGCGGTCATTTTCTGGAGCATCAATTGTAGAGTTTGAACCGTATGCTTAGTTTTATTTTTGAAAGGTGGGATATATATGGATCCAAATTAGGGTTTTATGAGGTAGATTTGATTGAATGACCTTGAATCAGCATATTGGTAGGTTTGAAATTTAGGTGTGCAAGTCCCGCCAAGGCTCCAACTGAAGGGGTCTACGTGTACTCTTCCAAACCTTATACTAGTAGTTGATGTATTCAACCGATCGAATCGAACAGCGTCTTGTTTTCTACCTAGTAACGTACGTATTTGAAATCATGGGCTAAAACTTGACTCGTTTAGTACAGGAGTTCTACCAGAAAGAAAATGGAAATGGGAAAAAAAAACGAAGAAAGAAATAAAAGAAAATGAACTGGCAGATTGATTGAAACGTTCCTTTTGATTTTTAAAATACTGTGGGAAATGTAGGTTCAGCGTTCCGTTTTGAATTTTTCGCTTTTAATGTTTATTATATTTTCCCGTAATGATGAACTTGGCATAATATATGGAGTACATTTACCGGTTCGTATTACCAGTTCTAAAAAACTGTCACGTACCGCCCTGAACCTACTGGGCCACTGCCCACGGACGCGGGGATCCTGTAGTGCAACAGGATTGTAGGGCAGCCCAAAACGACGTCGTTTTGGGCGTGCCAAGGCACACAAACACAACTAATCAAAACTACGTCGTTTCAAGCCTTCAAAAAAACCCTGTGCTTTAGCCTTATTCGCGCCCAAAACTGATGGAAGAGATCGACTAGGGCTTCAGATGTTTTCAGCGATGGAGTCTGAAGAAGCAACCACGGGTCATCTTCCTCCACCCCCCATTGATCTCGCAGCTCATTCACCGTCGGAGTTGCCGGAATCTTCATCTCTTACCAGGTCTTTCATCCCTTTCTATTTGATTGTAGATCCTTTTCTATTTGATTGTAGATCCCTTTCTATTTGAGTGAAGAAAGTTTTTGTTCTTCGTGGAAAAAAAGAAAAGCTCTGATCAATGCATGAACACTATTTTGTTGAAAGCCCTTCACAAAACCCACGTTTCAAACACCAGGAAAAGGGTAGCCTTGGATTTTCAAAACTAGAACTGATGGAAGAAGAAACACAGCAAAAACAAGGAATTATATCTTGGTAATGTTGAACAAGACAAGAACAGAGCTCTTTGTGGCTCTATTTTTTCTATTTCACCGACAAATGGAGTTGAGAAAAAGGTAGCCTTAAGTGGGTATTTTGTTGTTGTGGGTGATTTGTGTTGGGTTTCTCATGATACACTTTCTAGAGTGTTATATTAGTCCTTTGTTTTGTTGTGCCATTAGATAATAATTTAAGATTAAGAATTAAATTGAATAGTATTTATTGGTTCCACTCAACTTATTAGAGTTCTTTGAATCACAACTGCAATTTGAATTCGTACATTAGTTGTTTACCATGTTAATGCTACTTTTGATGATTATTATACATTTTTTATTGATAGAATGGAGGTTGATGGATTAGAGAAGAATGTGGATGAAACTGTGGAATTATTCAAAAAGTATGTTCCTTGTCTTAAAATGGAGTTTGAAACAGAGGAAGCGGCATTTGATTTTTACAATGAATATGGAAGGATTAGCGGTTTTAGCGTAAGAAAAAGTTATGGAACGAATAGCAGAAAAGATGGCGTTTTGATTGGTCGAAAATTTGTTTGTAACAAGGAAGGAAAAAGGGAAAAAGATAAGCGGTGCTTAGTAGTAGAACGGCCTCATAGGGAGACAAGAACTAATTGTCAAGCATTGATGTATGTGTCATTGAACCGAGAAACCTCAAAATGGGTTGTGGTAAAGTTTGAAGAAAACCACAACCATCCTTTACACCTTCCTCAATGTGTCCATATGATGAAATCTCAAAGAATGATAAGTGAGGCTCAAGCTATTAATATTGATATAGCTGCTGATACTGGGTTATCGCTTAAGGCATCACACGATCTTTTTAGTGCCCAATCAGGAGGCAAGGAATGCTTAGGGTACACACGGGAGGATCAGAAAAATCATTTGCGTTCGAGAAGACAAAGGAGTTTGGAATATGGTGAGGCAGGGGCTTTGTTGGGATATTTTCAAAAGCAAGCGGCTGAAAATCCCTATTTCTACTATGCGGTTCAGTTGGATGTTGAACAAATGATTACCAATATTTTTTGGGCTGACCACGAGATGATTACAAATTATGCGCTTTTTGGGGATTCCATATCCTTTGACACAACATTTCGAACAAACAAAGAGTACCGACCATTTGGTCTTTTCTCTGGCTTTAACCATTTCAGAATGACATCAATTTTTGGTGCAGCACTATTATATGATGAAACTGCTGAATCATTTGAGTGGCTATTTAAGACTTTCTTGCATGCCATGTCTGGAAAAAAGCCTACTACCATTTTCACAGACCAAGATGCTGCAATGGCTAAGGCTATTTCAATTGTTATGCCCGATGTTTCTCATGGATTGTGCACATTTCACCTCAATCAAAATGCTTTGAAGCATTTGGGTCACTTGTACCATAGTGGTTCAGAATTTCCCGAGGAGCTCAATACTTGCATTTATGGGTATGAGAATGAAGATGAATTATATAAAGCTTGGGATACTTTGATTAAGACGTACAATTTACAAGACAACATGTGGATGAAGAAAACTTGGGAGCTTAAGGAGAAATGGGCGCACGTATACATGAAATGGTCGTTCACTGTGGGAATGCGGAGCACCCAACTTAGTGAGAGCCTAAATGCAAAACTAAAGAAGTGCTTAAAATCCGATCTCAACATTGTTCAATTCTTTACTCAATTTGCTATAATAGTTGTGGAGAAGCGGTATGAGGAATTTAGAGCCATATATGATTCAAGAGAAAAGTTGCCGGGATTTAAGTTGAGAAAGTGTCCTATGTTAACCCAAGTTGCGGAATTGTACACCCCTCCTCTATTTGAATTGTTCCATGATGAGGTTGACACCTCACTTGGTTGTAAGGTGAAACAATGTGATGAGTTGGAAGGACAATTTGTTTACTCGATTATCTTGCATAGAAAGGATGTCGAATATGTGGTGAAGGGTAGCGTTGAAATAGATGAGTCCGGGAACACTATTTGCCGAGATGTTTGTTGTACTTGTCGCAAGTTTGAAAGTTTTGGAATTTTATGTAGTCGTGCAATTAAAGGGCTTGATCGAATGGGTGTTATGGAAATTCCCGAGAACTATGTATTAAGGCGGTGGCGATTAGATGCAAAGGATTGTGAATTGGAGGAAAAAAGTAGAGTGGATGAAAATGATCCTAAATTACTAAAAGCGGCTCGTTTTAGGATTATTTGTCCCAAGATGGTGAAGCTAGCAACTCGGTCATGTGAACTTCAAGAAGCATATGAATACGTGGAAGAGAATTTGAAACACATGTGTGCAAAAGTGGCCGAAATGTTGCTTGGAGCCGAAGTGGGAGTGGGAGGCACCAATGAAATTGAAACTAAAGAATTAGAGAAGGTTGATCCTAAATTTGCACAAGTCAAAGGCCTAAAGAAGAAAAATCGCCCACAAATTAAAGGTAGGAGAAGATTAAAAGCTTGGCATGATAAGTCTACAAAGAGGAAGAAAGTTGTTTCACAATCTTCTCGCCTTAGTGAGGTATAGTACTAAATTACTTTATTCTAAATGTCTAGACTTCTTTTTATTATATGCATTTTAGTTCTAACTATTTCACAATTTCCATAGAATATTGATCATGTTGCCGCTACCACAATTGTGCATGGTTCATTTTTTGCGGAACCACCGGTGCCAATACAATAGGTGTAATTCTTCAGTGGTCATGGAGCACCGAGGCTGTGTCTCAACGATCTTTTTCATCACTTATTTTCACAGTGACAGTTTCACGAATTCTTAGAAGGGTGTTTAAAATTTCTACAAATGCCACCCCAAAAACAACAGAGTATATGAAATATTACAATTGCCACTGACAAGTTTTCATATTTTGAGACCGTTGCATGATAGCATCATTATCAATGGTATCAAACACATCTCTCTCAATATAAATAACTAATTAATCATTAATCCACTAATCTCTCATTCAATTGCGCTATTAATGCCTCTCACATGAATTTGCAACTTATCCTTCCTATTACAAAATTTAAAACTACGACAAAAGCATCACCTCCCGTATGTTTACCAAAATCAAGACGAAAAAGATAACAACATAGACGAAAAGCTGCATCCTTTACTTTACTATACTATATTCCAATCAATTTTTGTGCTCTTTAAACCAAGCAAGATTAAACCGCCACATTGATCCACTTATATCTTTTTGAGGAAAATTGTTTTGAATGGCCCTTTTAGAGATATGCTCTTCATACTTCATCTCTATCATTAATTAGGATGATATGAAAAAATGTTGTTGTAGCCCAGGATCCGATGAAAGATTGTCCAAGTCAATACGGCTTCAACTGGGTTAGGTCTCCAAATATTTTGTGAGCTTAACTTTTGAGATGGGTGTTCAATATTTTTTGATTGGCTGTTCAAACATTTTACCTATATTTATATATATATATATATATATATATATATATAGGATAATAATCTATTGAGGGAGTCCTTAGGATAATTCCGTGCGGACCTCACCATTCCGGATCAAATCTTGACGATCCGAACCGCTCAATGTTTTTAAAATGCATTTTTAAGGGTCCACGCGGAAAATCTTCAAAAAAAAATACCCGGAAGGGCTTGATCGAATCAACAAAGAAGCCACAAAGCTAATTAAAGGAAAATAAAGAAGGTTCTTTTTCGTTCTTTTGACTTCTCCTTTTGTCTTTTTTTTCTCAAAAAAATAACTAACCCACTTTATTATTTACCTTGACCATTATTTGGGAATACATTGCGTATAGATTTCTAAAATGAAGTTGTGTTGACGAAATCTCCAATTTCTTTAAACTCTTATGACAATGACTTCTCGATTAGGACTCTCTAACAAGATTAATGGTACACACCCACAAAAAAAATAAAATTGCAACCTCTTTTAGTTAAGCTGCAAGATTTTCTTTTATGAATTCTTTAATCCTGGCGTTGATGGCTTGCCTTTGACCGATCTGGGAAGAGAATTTAGTCGTGACTTGCTCAAGTTGACCTAAACATACCCCCTGACTATCAAACCCAAAAAAAAATTGTACAAAAATAGTCCCAATTTTGCACAAAATATTTCCAATCTGGCTTCCCAATCAGCCCGTAAGATTCATTTCACATCCCTATCTTATATCATGCTATAAAATATCTACTCTTTTTCAAAAGAAAAAGAGTATTTATTACACTATTACTAACCACCTCCAAAGTAACTAAGTTTTATCTAGGAAAAATTAGTCAAAAATACAACATTTTTTTCCGTTTTGAAGCCAAAGACACGCACTATTTGCAACTGATTATAAGGACAGGGTCAACATTTAACTAAAACGAAGGCCGGGATCGAAGTCTTACCCACTGCGAATGAAGAAGACGATGAAGCTAAGCGAGATCTGGTCTCTTTTCCGACAACAAAGAAGAGGGCGATTTGAGCTCACCTACTGCGAACCTGATGATTGGCTTACCCATCTGCTGTCGTAAATGAAGAAGATGAACAAGAAGAACCAACGAAAAGTTTTTCTGGGGAAGGAGCACTGAGAAGTGCTTTTGCATTGAGCAGTCATTTTACCAACGAAAAGTTTTTTTGCACTGAGAAGTCCTTTTCAATGTACTAACTTTACTCTATGACCCTAAAGTTTTTTTGGGGAAGGAGCACAAGGGTGGAAATTGGAAAGTCATTGGCCTCGTTCGTTTCCCCGTTTAGTTTTAATTTTAGTTTTGATGACATCATCATTTCTCTCATTTCTCTCTCTATCTCTCCACTCATTACACCTGCTGACATCATCAAAACTAAACTAAACTATCTAACCAAACACAGCCATTGTATCTACTTTTTCGAAATTTGAATTTTTAAAAATTAGTGACGCTTCACTAATTTTTTTGGTCGCCGGAAGTGGTGAGCAGAAGGTGGGGTGGTGGCTAGCCGAAGGCAGGGTGTTAATTTTTTGATTTTTATGTTCGAAATTAGAATTTTTAAAAATTAGTGACACTTCACTAATTTTTTTGGTCGCCAGTAGTGGTCAGCCAGAGGTGGGGTGGTGGTCGGTCGAAGGTGGGGTGGTGATTTTTTAAAATTTTATCTCAGAAATTTAAATTTTTAAAAATTAGTGACACTTCACTAATTTTTTTGGTCGCTGAAAGTGCTCGGTCAGAGATGGGGTGGTAATTTTTTTGAATTTTATGGTCAAAATTTGAATTTTTAAAAATTAGTGACACTTCACTAATTTTTTTTGGTCACCAGGAGTGCTCGGCTAAAGGTGGGGTGGTGGTCGGCCGTAGGTGTGGTGGTGATTTTTTTGAATTTTATGTTCGAAATTTGAATTTTTAAAAATTAGTAACACTTCACTAATTTTTTTGGTCGCCTGAAGTGGTCAACAAAAGGTGGGGCGGTGGTCGGTCGGAGGTGCGGTGGTGATTTTTTTTATTTTTATGTTCAAAATTAGAATTTTTAAAAATTAGTGACACTTCACTATTTTTTTTGGTCACCGGAAGTGGTCAGAAAGCTGGGGTCATGGTCGACCGGAAGTGGGGTAGTGATTTTTTTGAATTTTATGTTCAAAATTTAAATTTTTAAAAATTAGTGAAGTGTCACTATTTTTTTTTTGTCTTTATGTTTGATTGCAAAATTTCATTGTCCTTCCTTTTAAAAATGGCAAATGTTTTTTGTTTTTATGTTTGATTGCAAAAGTTTATTGTCCTTCCCTTTAAAAATGTCAAATGTTTTGGATTTTTGGCTAAGTGGCCATTTTATCTATACTGTCAAATATTAGGTCGGAAAATTAAATATAGAAAATTGACTATTCTAATCTATCTATGCTATCTATCTAATAGGTAAAGGGATAACCCCTTTTTGCAGTTGGATTTCTATCTATTGAAGCGAGAGTCCAAATTCGTCAAATTGGTAACAGATTTTGTTAACAAAGTTATCCTACAACTCGAACTGGAAATGGTTATCGTTGACGAAAATCGCGTCCAACGGTCTATAAAATAATTCATTAGGAACGGTTCCTTCAAACTCGTTGAATCTCAGATCTAAGTACTTCAGCGACGGCTGTTTCAGAACGACGTAAGGGAATTTTCCGACTAAACGGTTGTTGCTCAAATCTAACTCGAACAAGAGCTTGAGGTTCTGTTCTGTTTTCGTTCTGTTATAGAGCAAGTGGCGGGTCCAGTCTAATTAGGGGACCATGCCACATAGACAGTTTGTATCTTTGGGTGTGGATATTTTGACAAAATAATTCATTTGGATTATACATGTGTTTTTTTTTCTATGCATTTTTAGTCTTGCGTCATTTTTTATTTTTTTTTGAATTATTAGTTTGTCTTAACGAGAGGAATCTTAAAAGTCAATAATTTAACCAAAATCATTTTTTTTATTAGAGCCACCAATAATCCAAGAAAAAATTTACTTTGTTAAAAAAAAAAAAAAAAAAATAGTTTCGACCATATCAAGATGAACAAATAATTCAGACAATATTGATGCAAGACTAACAAACGCAATAAAAAAATGAATATAATGGATTATTTTGCTAAAACACCCCTTATTGTTCTTGTACTATTATTCTCGAAGAGTTTCGTTGCAAAATCGGGAAAGCGTAATTCAAGGTCTCGTTGTCGTTGAACAGGTAATATCTTGCACCCTTGTTGATCGTGATTTTGTTAGCCATCGTTTGATGATTTCCCTGTTGTTCATCGATCTTGTGATCTTGCTTACGGTTTGTTCTATACATGGTTTTCCAGCCTGTGTATTATTTACGAACCATGGATGACAACTACCTTCAACAGGCATGATAGTCATGCGTAGCACGAGGTCTTGCACCTAGTATTGATAAAAGCCAAGTACATGCGCGAGTAAAAAGACACTATCGCTCCGAACATTTTAAAAAAAAACCCGCTCAACTTCAACTTTGATATCGGACCTTGTACTACACTCGTGGAGGTTGGTGGATGAGAATCACCAGTGGACTGGACCTGCCTTCCCTAATGTTGTTGATCAACACGTGATGACTTCGTGAATGTAAAAGATCATTTGAATTTGATTGTGGAAACTTTATATTCATCTCAAAACCATTTCACTCTTACGCAAAATGGAACAATATTTCTTAACATCCCCCCTCACGTGCAGCCGCATTCGAGGTCTGTCACGTGTGACCACTTTTTGGGTCCTATCATCGTGCAGCCTTTTTGCTGGTCTGTCATCGTGGGGTGTGGATTGTGATTTTTTTTTTAATGTGGAGTGGAATGGACGCCGCTCTAATACCATGTGGAGACTTTATATCCATCTCAAAACTAACTGACAATGAGTGGAAACGTCCCAACATATATTAAGTGATCACACATTCCACTTCTAAACAATGTGGGATAATATTTTTTAACATACAAATTGAAGGTAAAATAAGGTTCCAGACCGTTGCCCTGGCCAATGCCAATGCCTTCCGATCAAAATCCGATCCCAACTTTCTCTGAAAAAATCGCTTATTGAGTCGAATGTATTTTCACTTCAAAAGAAAATTTAGGCCCACTTTATCTAGTATGCTATGTCCCTCTTTAAACCAACCAAAGTCAAGAAGAGGTAAAATCAGTAAACACAACTTATGCCGAAACCCAGTAAAAGATACCAAAAGCTTAAAGAACATAAACGCTCGTATTTTTATAAGCTATCATATTTATGTTGTACACCAGTTTCCAAAACAATATTGCACGAAATAATGGGGTGTTTACCTGGAAACTCGAGAGCGAATTTTTTTTGAAGATCTTCCATACAAACGAGGCCATCAGAGTGAGAGACAAAACTGTGGGTGACATCAACAGTAATTGTTAGACAAGTCCACGTCAACCTATCTTTGAATCCACCAGGAAAGGCAAAAGCCATGCAAATGAAACCTGTAGTGGATCAATCCAAGCATTTAGCATAAAAATGGCACAAACAACTACGTTACAAAATAATAATGTATCCAAAAAAACTAAAAAAAACACACCCCATGCAGCAGAATTTCATACAATCAAATATTAGAAAAACAAATGTACATTTTTCTTTTATAACTTGGTATCCAGTCTAATGGAACGACAAATACGAGGAACCTATTCTACATCTAATGTTCGAGGGCCAACTAAAACTTTATCTCTGCATGAACAAGCCCAATACATGAATTGATAGCATGCGAGAGTCAAACCCCAGCTGGGGACTAATTAAAGCTGGACAAAGCCATGTATGGGGTACCAGTTGGACATAAAATTTGTTCGCATGTGGGAAGGCAGTCTAACCTAGACCAAAGACTTCCTGAGGCCCATGGACAAAACATGCTTTATGTTTGTGTAGGATTTCATCATGAGAAAAAGCATAGTTATTTTCCGCAAACCAAGGATCACTTCTTAGCTTGGTTAACTTTTGCAAACCGTGATACCAAGAGGTCCTCGATTGTTGGGGGAAAAAAATTGACCAGGAATACCTCCGGCAATTAAGCATTTGAAGTTATTCAAACATCCATCTGATTCTAATAGACTATCATGCCACAATGCATGATTCTACAAAGAAAGATTGCTTGACATATTTAATCATTCAAAGATCCTATCATCAAAACCAATTGAACAAAACTAGATGACTTCTTCAAATTTTGGAACCTATCACTTAAAGATGTTCTCCTAGACAGAATTCTCAAATATCAACTGCATCTCCTAACATGCTGTCACGAGGATAGAATTGTCCACCCACAGCATAACCCTGGACTTCATATCCCAACTGAAGTGAGCTAACAATTGAGTGAATTTTTACAGCTGTTTATTGTTGTTGTTGTAAAGATACTGAAACAACACGAGTAGTAAGCTAATATTTTCAGCAGTAATCATCAATACTTGTCCAAACAATTTGAATAGAGTGAAGTTAGCAATTGCCTAGTGACCGTGGTTGGCTGCATGATGCCAAAAGGGTTAAAACTTCAACGCACATTTTATGCATTTCAATGCACTTTTGCATACTTCGATAATTTTTGGCATATCCCAAGTCCCAACAAACTTTTTGCAAGTTAACCACCGTCCAATAGGTTATGGTTAGAATTTTACATTTATGTAAAAGAGAGAGTAAAAGAAAGACCACAATTTCTACAATTGTATTTGAACAAGTTCTTGCCATCACTAGCATGCTCTTTTATTGGTAATAACTCGGCATCAATCCAGGAACAAACAAGCACAGATATGTTTGATTTGGCAAAGAAATAATCACCTCTTGTGGAAGAAAAAATCCTAGTCCTCGTCATCACCACTACTTTGGGATTCTTCGTCTTCTTCACCATAAAGAACATCATCAACATCATCATCTTCACTTTCATCCATCCGCTGATCATGTAAAAAGCCTTGTCAATCTGCTTAAACAAAGGTGTTCAATCTGAATATCCAAATGCAATTGTAGAACAAACTCAATTGACATGAGAAGTAAATTACCTGTGCTGTTACAAGTTGCAAACGACCTGACAACTGTAATAAAGAATGAATCGATGCCCCTCTAGACTTAGTGAGCAGGAAGAAGACAACATGGTTAAAGCCTCAAAAATCAATCGATAACGCACCTCAAAGTTAATGAATTAAGCAAAGATAGTAGCGAACAAGATGAATATTACCCTATCCAAGGAATCCAGCAATTGGGTCACTGGTTCCTGAGATATGACGTAGTCACTGTGATTCACCAATATGCAACAGATCCAAGGAAGAACATACTTTCCACTGCATGATCTGTTGAAGGAAAAAGAACACTTAGATGCCAAAAACAAATCTTCGTAGTATATCACATGCTCAGACGTGGTAAAGACTCAGCCCAATAACCTTAAGGTCTTGGGTTCGAGTCTGAACACAGCCACTTTGCGTATTATACCAAAGGTTAGGCTTGTCCTCGACATTCTCCTTCCCAGACACCCAATAATGGGTACCAGCTGGGCGTTTGTTTGTTACTATAACATGCTCAGACCTTAGAATTCATAATGAAAAAAAAGCAATCGTCCAGAGTGTCCAAGTCCTGGCTATAGGAGCCACAGAGAGAAGAAAAAAGAAACTCCTTTGACTTTTAGACAGATTTGTCAGGAGCAGGACTTCAACTTTTAGATTGCTAGACTTACAAGTGAGGTTATTATTCCCCATTTATCTTCTTAGGAGAGTTAGATACCAAAACCAAATACTCACAATCGGATAGAATTTAGAAAAATGCACCTCGACTGCCACATGGCCACCAAGACTTCTAATTGCTTGTAAGCATCACTAGGAGCCATGGACAAAATAGCTGCCCTCATCTGAGATTACAATTAAGCCATCAGAAGAGGTTAAAACACAAGCATGATTCAAAGACAGATCATCACGAGAAAAGAACGAAAGAACAGAAGAGAATAAATAAATGAGATGCAACTGCAATAAAAAAGAAAGATATCTTATTCCCACCAAAACAAGAAACAAACCTTCCTCTGCGGCAAAGTAGCCTCAATATTGATTCCCCTCAACTTCATAGAATCCATTAGTTGTATATCAGATGTAAGATCATCCTTATTGTCAAGTATGCCTAAGGTCCTGAGTCGGTCCTCCATGCAAACAGTAAGAGTGTCTCCAACCTCATTGAAGTCATCTGCGCAAAGGGACATCAGTGAGCAAAATACTCGTAAATGATTCTCTAATTTCTCTCAAACAACTTCTTTTCAACAAGACAAATAAAGTAGTAAAAAAATGGTAATAAAAACAAGTAACTACAGGACAGGACAGCAAAAGAAAAGTTAATGTTTCTTAATACAAGCACCAGAAGAAAGAAAGTGTCAATATAATTCCCAGTTCCCACCATATAACATGCAACAAAAGGTATACCCTTGAACATACAAAATTGACGCAACACTTTGTTGCACTGAACTAAATGCTCACGCGACAAAATAAGAAAAAACATTGATAAGAAATTAGAGAAATAATCTAAACTAGATGGATAATATATACCATATGTCATACTACCTGATAAAGATACCATTATCCGCATAGTAGCATCTAAAAAAATTCATAGACATAAGTCGCATAATAAGAGGTCATACACCAGAATTTAAAATTAGGGACCTTCTCAGACACACCTTTTGCCTCAACTGGGGCTCCCCGCTTGCTGTTGAAAAAATCATCAGCCATTACCTCATCAGGGACAATAGTTCAATTTTGGTCTCCTTTCTTTTGTTGATGCAAATCAAAAAATGTAGGCACTGGAAGTACAGCATCTTCTGCATTCGCACCGTCTAGAGCACTCACTGTTTACAACAGAAAAACTCATCAATGATCAACGCCACAATTGAAGATACACTTTTACATGGAAAAGAAGAATAAAAGACTGAGAGGAGACAGCGAATCAAAAAAATCACTTCCAAACTCAATTATTTATTACAAGATTTGATGAAAGCAGGTGGAAAGACCAGAATTGATGTCTTTCTTCTCCGCAAAAGGAAAAAAAAAAAAAAAAATAGAGCCTTAAATGAGTTGAAAGTCCGAGGTGACAGAGATTCAGGTAACCAATACTTTGGATCAACAATTCAAAATCATGCAGAAAGCATTATTGGGAATAGTAAGTAGCTCCCTGCTTCCCAACAAAAGAATCCCAAATAACAAAGATCCTACAACTGCAGTTTTTGCCAGAATTGGAAATAAAGTGGAATGCCATATTATTATGCAGTAATAGACAGTTGAAAATGCAGTAGTGAGGCATCCCATGATAGAAGCATGCAGTAGTGAGGCATTCCATGATAGAAGCACACATATGGAGAGTGAGGATTCAGCATGACAAGTTGAAGGCTTGAATGCAATATATCACACAAAAGTCCCTCCACTCTAATTAAAAAGGTAAGTCAGACAAAAATCAACCAACTTGATCGCATCCCTTTCACATCAAAGTTGATGAAAGACAAACCTATCACTTCAACACACCTCAGAATCCAACTTGCGAAATCTGGGTTTACGAACCAAGTAAATTACTGGCATCCAAATGGATGCATCAAAAAAAGGAACAATTCGTTATGGTGAACACCCAACTTATACATGTAAGATGAAGCAAGGAAGTGGAGGAATATCCAAGAACCCAGGTTTCCAAAAAGGGTACAAATTTTCTAATGCACAAACATTCGGAGAATCACGATTACCAAACCAACGTGGAAATGAAAGCTACGGTGAATGATGAGTTACCTTCGTTACGCTTATTTGACCCTTGTTTAGACTTGCTAGATTGAGTGATGGGTAGAAGGAGTCCATCCGAGGAACTGTTCAATCTTATATCAGAACCAGAATGGACTAGGATTTTCTCAAACAAAGGCTTTATTGGCAACCCATAGGCCAAAAATATGTGCCCAGAGGCAGGCTTGGCAAGTCCTTGCAATTTTGCAGCAAATATAGTAGGCACTGCACCCTTCTGACTCTTGAAGAATGGGTCATCAAGAGATAAGGAGACTTTTGTTGGCTTGCTATTTCGTAATTCCTCAACATTCCTCCCATACCAAAAATAGCAAATTCCCATTTCCGAGATGGCTAACACAGAGAGGCCAGCAGCATCTACATCCCCAGCATCAACACACCAGCTATCCAAAAAAACAGCAGGTTGATCCATCGCGAGAACACAGCAAGCTGATTGTTTTTTTCCGCCGTCCAGTTTCCAAACTGCAACGTAACGTTCAGCAACAGCAGAAGAAAGAATGTATTTCCCGTCATCAGTGAAGATCATACAGCGGACAGCCCCCTGTCGACCAGTTGAAAGAATGTTACTTAAACAAACAGCAGAAAGTAGAAGAAGAAAACCAAACGTCACAAGTATATTTCTAGTTGCTTGTGAACAGGATAATGAATGAAAACTTCTGTATCTTTTTGTTATCTGAACAATTGAAGACCTTTAGTTGAGCAGCTGCAGTCACTAATGTCTTTCCATCTGTCTTTCTGGAACATACCACATAAATAGCAGTTTAGACACAGTAAACAAGATCCAGGTATCAAGCTATAGGCAGAAGTCAAATAACTAAAGGCTAACATCAGAGGTGACCGAAACATAAAGAAAAGGGCACGGTAGGAAAAAAGGTAATATACAGATGATTCCTAGCAAATTGATGTGGCCCAAATCATTACAACAGCATCAACATATATTGGACATCACTCAAAAATAAAACCTGAAGCTGATCAATTGAAAAGTGCACATAAGGCGGTTGATCAAATGCTAGCACATCAAATTGCCAGTGGAAAACAACTTGGCCATCTCAACCTAAGTTCTATCCGTATGACACGTCAATCTTTGAAATTATGCTCATGAACAATTTCAGAAAACTGAACAAATTTGTAGCTTACACTAATTCAACTGCGATGAAATGCAAAGAGCTTTCTTCACGATGAAACCAAAGCAATAAGCCAATAACTTATACAGATGAAAATAAAGCAATAGTAAAGTTTCAAACCTGATGAAACAGACATAGAAGATATTGCCTTTGTAGAAGCCGTGAACTTCCGTAGCAAGTTTCCTGTAATTGAATCTAGTTTGCAAACCATCCCAGCCTTACCCGCCGTGTATATGCATGAATCATGTGTTGGAAATGAAATTGTGGTGACGCCACTGCATAAAAATTAAAGGAATAATTTACCCCCAAAAAAAAAACTAAAGGAATATCATCGTTAGGCTGCACAAAATTGATTTTGATTCAGATCCTCTAGCCACATCACCCAGTTAATTGGCATGTTAAATTTTGGGAACAAAAATTAAAAAAAATAAAAATAAAAATAAAAAGAAGAAGAAGAAGAAAAAGTTTTATGTTCTATTAATGCAATCTACTAATTGGGCAATCTACAAACTCCCGCAGTCTTAAAATCTTAGCACGAGAAGTAAATTTCTGGCATCATGAACTTTTAGTTTCTCCAATTTTGTTTCGAGTTTCAGAGGAAGACGAGTATCCACCCAGATCATGTGAACAACAATATCCTGTCTTCATATCTAGAATTCAAACATCACAGAAAAAGCAGTAACGAAACTGCATCTGTTCTCGTGATTCATGGGGGGATAAGCAACGAAAATACAGAAAGGCTCTCACATGATGGAATTTATAAACGGGAATCCACATATGCCTGTTCAATTATCCAACTTACTGGATAAGCTACTCATCTAATTCAATATAATTTGCAGTTGGATGACACAACATTAACCAACTACAACTTTCGAAACCAGCGATAACAAAGTTTTGAAGCATGAAGCAAACCTTTGACCAGTGGATATGTGAAACATGATAAATCACAAAAACCACAAAAGCACAACACTAAAGCAAGAAACAAACCTAGGATGGCAGTCACTAACTCTCCACTTCATTTGACCAGCGGATACATCCAGCGCTAATACGTCACCACCCCCCGTTCCTAATATTAACAACGAACTTCCAAGCTTCCTTTTTCTCTGAAAACCATCAACAGTTTCAACTCACGAAACATCAACAATGTCATCAAAAGACTACCCCAAATTAGAATCTTATCTCAAAAACTGAACCTTTTTGTCCAAAGATAACCACTTCATGCACATATAATCAACCGAAAGGTGACCCCTTTGTGGTTTACCAAATAAATTAGTTTCACCGAATGAAACAATATCTGCAAACTCAGTCTGGACCTGGCCCTTCACAGTGTCCCAAATCTGAGAGAAACCAAATATCATTTTACAGGAGCTTAAACCTCAAACTTTCAGACCAAATAAACCAATGCAATCACATGTATAACCACATTCATAGGCATTAACAACAAAAACAATAACAGAACCCATCTAGTCCTCAATCATTGGGGGTATAGGCATTAACAGTTAACACCAATAAGATTTTTCCTTGGGAGTTTCTAATACACTACAATGACAAAACTGCAAATCGGAAAAGTGTTTCACAACAGAAATTGGGAAAAGCAAAGCATCATTTGACAAAAAAAAAAAAAAGAAGTTAACTGCAAGGAGAAGCATCTCTGACCCTTAATTTCTACTGATTCTCAAATTCGAGCAAAAAATACTCCTTCAACTCAAACTAAGTCAACTCTTTCTTGCTCAAAAACTTTATGAACTTCTTTGTGGCTGCTGAATAAATCATCTCACCATTAATGAAGTTTTACTCAAACTTATGCTTAAATCTTTATGGGTGTGCATTGGTGTATTTACTTAGTCAAATATTCCTTCAGTAGGCCCTCCGCTTCCACTTCCAATTCTCACTCTGCACTCGTGCACTCAATCCTTGCTCTTGCAAATTTTAGTACTTTGGGATATTTTTAGAAGACCTTTCATGCTCGCGACGCTCCCGATCCGCATTATGTGAGAGTGTGTTCAAATCATATCAAGCTCTAGGTAACTTTCTTTTTCGTTTAGCATTTGTATTTTGATTTCTCAGCCTCCACAAAAACAAAAACAAAAACAAAAAAACACAAATGATTGAGGTACCTTAATTCGACCATCGCCAGAACTGACAGCAAAAAAGTCCAAAGAAGGACTAAACGAAGTCAAGAGATCTCTGATATTTGAGTACCCCATTCCAATCCTGTTCCTAATAACAAGCAAGTTAGACACATTCAAATACATGTATATACCGGTATACAAAGCTACATATCCGCGAAAATATATCCAGTGTGTGTGTGTGTGAAGTGCCTCGCTGTAGAAAGATGACGAGCAAAGCTGGAGGTGGTGAGTACCTAAGCGGCGGCGGCGGCGGCAGCTATGGCCGTAAGGGTGGAGGGAGAAGGTTTTGTTTCGACACAAAACTGGAAGCTGCCGCCGTTTATCTTTGAGCTTCTGGGGTTTTAGGGCGGGCACCTTATTCGTAACGCAGGGTTATGACTAACGTCTATTGTTAACGACAAAGTTAACGGCCTTGACACTTTGGATGGAAAAATGGTCACGGATTTCTCCCAAATTCCATCAATTTTTTTTCCTTAAAATACATCAATGACATTTTTGCAAACCATCCCAAAGAACCCTCTCCTAGTTCTCTCTGACACCATTAAAGAACCCTAGGGATTTACAACGTGTAAAGATTAGTGGAGGACTCTAGTAGCCGCTCCATCAGCGTGAAAGGTTTGACGTAAATTTGTGCAGGACGTGCGTATTGTATTGGTAGGGGCTCGTAATGCAAGCTAAGAGGTATTTTGTATCACCCGTATTATTTTCCTGCAGTAAAAAACAAAATATTGTCTTTATAAGAAAGAGGCGAGAGGAGAAGTTTTAGAGAGAGAGAGAAAGAAGAGAGAGAGAGAGAGAATGAGGCGGCACGCCTCCTAGGCTTTCCCTAGTGGCTGATCCACTTCCCCTCCCCCCCACCCTTCCACCCCTTCCACCCACCTCCTCTCTCATCCTCTATGGTTGCACTTCCTTGGCATCCGGAGACTCCTCATGACGAAAGATCCTCTCCATTCCGATATGGGCAACCAAGCCCGATTTTTTTACTAGGGGGAGCCAGATCGAGAACCCCTCCATTTAGACTTCCAACATCGGTAGCGGCAGACGACGATGGGTGACAGCGGCTGGCGTATGCACCAACGGTTTCTTGTTTCTTTCCCTTCCTTTTCCTTTTCCCTTTTTTTATTTTTTGTTTTTAATTTTTTTGTTTTTTCTATTTTTTTAGGTGGTTATATTTTGATTATAGATTAATGAAATTTTTATCTCTTCATCCAAAAATAATAATAATATTGTCTTTATTAGCACATATTTTCCATCATTTCTTATAGTATTTTTTTAGGGTCTGTTTGGCAACCTATTTTTTACGTTTTAATTTTCTGATTTTTGTAATTTGGAGAGCAGAAGTGAAAAGGAGGGCGAGAGGAGCTTTTTGATTTCTCATTTTCCACTTTTACCATTTTGGTTAAGAAAAAGATACACAGAATATTTTTATTTATATCTTCCCAACACTACTTATGTTGCAAAATACATTCTGTAGATTTCTCCCAAACACTCTACTATATTGAGAATACTTTCTAACCAAAATCCAAAATGCAAAAAAACCAAAAAAGTTGAAAATGAAAAGGTGAAAATGAGTCTCTCAAACACCCCTTTAGTGTGATTCAAAATTGATGTTGATTCACCTTTTAGTTTTTCCTATTGTGATTCAAAATTGAGCTCAATAGACTGACAATAAGCACACATAAAGACAGAAAAAAAACAAACACCCCTATACATTTTTTACACTTTTCTATACATTTTTTTACACATTTCAATATACTTTTTAAACCTTAATGTCAACTCAATAGGTTGACTGACTTTAGAATTTGCCTTCTTAATTTTTTATACTATTATGCTGTGATAGCATATTCTTGCTAAAGAGCAAGAGTACTCGAGCGAGTTTTCCATTTGATAAAATCTACTGAAATCAACAGTTGATCTTGAATTAATCTAAAATCAAATATTTTAGCAATTGGCTTTCTCATTTTCGAAAATCAACTATTGATACTATTCTTTGTAGCTATTCTTTGGTCTGCCGTGAGGTGGCTTTTGGTGTTTAGGGGCAGCGGCATATAAGCAGTGATTTTCTAGGGAGGGGGCAGCAAGGCTTTGTTGAGGCAGTGGAGTACTTCATTTCTCGGTGCGTTGGGGTCGGTAGTTACTTCATCTTCTTGGGCAGGAGATTTACATCGTGGTGGTCGGGTGGGTGTGCTGGAAGTGGAGGCGGCTGTAGTGATGATGGAGACGGATGGGTGTTGAGGCGAGGAGCGGAAGAGTTACAGAGGTGGAGCGGTGTTTTGGAGCAGCGGGGCAGCGGTGCTGAAGAAGAGAAACATAGGTGAACAGGGGCTGATTTTAGAGTTGATTGGGGATAGGTTTTGTGGTGATGTTTGGTAGCAGGTGGGGGGCAGCAGTTACAGGGTCGTTTTGGTGATTTTCCGACAGGGGTATTTCCGGCAGGGGTTTACATTTGTGTGAGTGTTGCTGCAGATTTGGGCGTTCTCCGGTCGTCGTGCTTTGGTTGGTGAGTGGCTACGGCTTTCTCTCCCGGCGGGCCTGCGTTACGGCGTTCATCCTCTTCACGGCTTCGTGGGTTGCTCGGATCTGCGAGTGGGAGGTGGTGGCTGCTGCTAGCCTGCTAGGATTGTATCGGGTTTTTTGTGCCTATTGTTTTATCTGAGTTTTTAGACTCATTGGGTGTTGGGCTTCGGTCCTTGTGATGTGCTCGTTTATTGTATTATCCGGGTTTTTTGACCCTTGGGTGCTGGGTTGTTTGGCTCCTTGCCAAACCGTTGTATTGGGTCTCGGATTGTGCGACTCGTGTTTCGTTGTCTTTCCTTGCCCCTATTAGTCTTGTCTCTTTTTCAAGATTAATGAAGTTATTTACCGTTCAAAAAAAAGTCCTACTACTATCGATTGAAGAAAGTGCACAAATTTCATAAGTTCTGTATATCATGGATTAATCTCCTAGGATAGCACAAATTATCGTAATATCTTTAGCTAAGTTTCAATTGAAAGGCAAATTGGGTTTCACAAACCCAGCAAATTAAGGCAAGTTGTGGGTAGAATAGAAATAATGAGGGATTAAGGCTTGTACAGAATAGGACCCAAAATGCATCTTAACGGTCAGAAATTCTCTTACCAACCTCTCACCTCTCTCACTCAATCCTTCTGTTAGCCTTCCTATGCTCTTAAAATCCATTGAATACAAAATATTCTTTTTTTATAACTAAGGTGTCGAGATTAACTTACGCACACATCGACTAATCTTGAGAGGTCAATCCCACCATCTACTTACGGGTTGCCCAATTAAATTGGAGCAAAACTCCCGACAAATTAACTTCAAATGAGTTAATAGCACTTTGAGAGGTTTCAATACAAATTAGCTTCAAATGAGTTAATAGCATTTGGTAGGTTTCGAATCCGAAATCTCAGGGTAGCGAATCTACCTAGGACACCTCAAAATAAACAAATCTTTATTTCCCATAGACGCGTTCTTGCATTTCAATCCCGCGAGTTTTTCGGGTTTGCATGTGATGGTTCGGCGTCCATTTCAATACATGAATACACAGTTTTCATGGGAACAAGTTCGGTAAACGTAATGCTCTTGAGCACGTAAAGGCCAAAGGGGCTGTTCCATTGACAAATTGAGCCTCAACCTCGTGCATTGTCGGCACTCATGTTTAGGTTGCCTAATAAATTAACAATCCCAAATTTAGTTGTTCATTTATTATTAAGTCATAAAAAATAAAAATACATTTTGCTTTTAGCTCGAATTAAAAAAAAAAAAAAAAAAACCAAAATGTAAACCCAGTTTTCAAATGTTATTGTTGAGTCACTATTTTTTTTTGTTACCCCACGATAGTGGTTGCCCAGGCTTTAATTTGGAATGCAAATTTGTTCACCCTCACTCTGACTGGTTGAAATAGCGTGGAGTCCACATTTTTGGTGTATAATCTACGGACTCAATACGCTTTTTGGTAAGTATGACATCACTTTGTGGTGTGGTCTACACCATTCCAACCAATCAGAAAGAGCACTTTGTTCACCCCCGTTAAGTGAGAGTGAACAAATTTTCCAAGCTTCGGGGCTTGTGGGACGTATCCCGGGGCCTGCTCTGACATGCCGGTGGCAACACATTCCCTGTTGAATCCTCTAAGTTACAGACAAGCCGTGCTGAAAACCAGGCGATGTGAATGGGCATTTGGGTCATTCTCTTCCAGACAGAAGAAGTCAAACCTTACGTTCCCCATAATTGGCGTTTCATTTTAATTTGTACGTACTCAAACCCCATTATTCAATTAACCGAATTTGCGTAGTTTCAGGATCAACAAGTGCTTATTGTTACTATAAAAGCCTATACAGGCTACATAGCTCTAATCCAGCTCATGCATTGACAAGTGGAGAGAGAAAAAAAACATAGAGATATATAGACAGAGAGAGAGAGAAAGAGAGATATCATGGAGTACTTGAAGGTTGCAGAAGGCAGGGGTTCACCAAAGAGAGAACATAGGATGTCAAGAATAACCGGCCGGAATCAGAGAACCACGAGGAGCAACTTTTTGGAATCCGTGGCGAAAATCAAAAGCGGAAGGGTCGTTTCAAATACCGATGAACATGATGGAGGGATGATGAGGGTGAAGATTGTTGTGAAAAAACAAGATTTAAAGCAAATGCTAGAAGTGATCAGGGCTGGAAAGAACAACAATATTGCTGCACAATCTTCGGTTTTGCCTACACCGTCGTCCTCGTCATTGTGTTTGGAACAAAGGTTAGATCTTATGAGGAGAAGGCAGCAATGGAGAGCAAATCAGGCGAAGGGGAGTTGCTGGAGGCCTGCACTTCACAGCATCCCTGAGGAAGTTTAAGTCTGAACTTTTAGCCGTATTGATTTTCTTCTGAGTTTCTGATTCAACATCTTAGCAACTAGTAGTATATGTATACCAAGAAAGGAAGATTTGGATATCTAAATTTAGCTGAATTCAAATTTGGCCTTCTTGGCTGTAGATGTGAACATGTAAAGCTTTTTATTTGGTTGTGTGCATGGTGCATCGGAATGTACAATAGTGCTAATTTTAGTTATCCACACCAGGGTTCACTAAAGCAAGAGTTCACCTATTCATGCTTTAGTGAACCCTAGATTATGTTTCAAATCTTTTTTCTTTTTTTTTTGCTTTAGCTGGTCTTACGTTGTTGAATAATGTTTAATTTCTTTTTTCCTTAAAAGAGTGTCTTCAACTTTTGCTCTACGAATCTTTATTCCATTTACTTATGTACTTTGTCCCAAATACATCAGTGTGTACAATGGCGGTGGTTACCGATATAAATTTTTTGAAGGAAGTGGGAGAAAAGAAAAGGAAAAAAATGGGATAGAAATGCTACTATGCACGATACAAAATTTTCTATTTTCTCTCCTCTTTCTCTCCGAACCAAAAAAGGGAAGGAAAAAATTCTTAATTTTCCTTTTCCTTTTCTTTTCTTTTCTTTTCATAAGTTACAAACTGGGGTGTGATCGAGTTCATGTACCTGGATTGAAGGTGGGAGCACCACCCCACCACTAATATAAAAAATACACTAAGGGCAAAATAACTCCCAAACACAGCCTTATCCTTGTATTATAACAGCTGCTAGCTGGCCACGTGCTCAACCTAGCAATTACAGTACTTCAGAAAATAACGGCAACTACGGTCACAGTCCCAAGAAGTTGAAAACCAACGGCACCCGATGATTTCCATGTTGCTCTCTCGGATTTAACAATGAAAATCGTTTGACGTAAAAAAAAAAAAAGAATGGCTGCAATTCTTGCTCCGAGCTACTTCCGCTTCGCGGGCTCAGTAGACGCCACACGATGAGCTACTTCTGTTGTAGCCAAAACGAACCAAAACCAGGACCTCTCTTCCAAGAAAAGTGCACCCAAATCAGCTCGCTTCAGTAGGAACAAGTTGCAGGTGCTAAACGTTTCATCTCGACTAGAAGCTCTTTGTCGCGTTTGGAAGGATGATGCACTCCACCTGTTTGAGAATATGAGAGCATCTCCACTCTTGGACCAAATGTTTCACCAAATTTAAATTTGGTGAAAAATCTCCCAAAAACTCACTCCACTCCTTCACCAAATCCTTCACCAAATCCTTCACCAAATTTGCTCAACACCAAATTTGCTCAAATTTTTCACCAAATTTGATCAACACCAAATCCCACACCAAATTTTTCAACGGCTCTTTTGTTCCGCAGAAAAGCTTCTGCTGGTGGATATTTCTACTGGTGAATGTCCAACTGGTGTTGTATGCACTGATATGGGAAAGTAGAAAGTAGAAAATGAGTTTTGGAGGCAAAATGAAAAAAAAAAAAATCTGTTTTGACAAAATGGTGGGAAAATTTTAGAGCCAAAATGCAAAAAACTGTTTTTTGACAAAATTTTAACTAGAATTTGGTTAAAAGAGTGGTTTCCCATTGGAAGGGTTGATACCAAATCAAGTTTTTAACCAAATTTTTACTCAAATTTGAGTAAAAATTTGGTGTAGGAGTGGAGATGCTCTGAATACACGGGACCCTTATGTTTGGAATGTTGTAATCAGGGGACTAACTACCATTGGGTATTTTCAACACGCCCTTGAAGTTTATTATCGAGTGCAATGTGAAGGAATTCGAGCTGATAATTTCACCTACCCTTTAGTGATCGAGGCATGTGCTGGGTCGTTTTCTTTGGTGGAAGCGCGAAAGGTTCACGCAAAGTTGATTAAAGTTGGGGTTGATTCGGACATTTGCATTGGCAATGCCCTTTTTTTTTTTGCACGACAAAAAGAATTTTATTAATCCAATATCGAAGATACAAGATTAAACGGGGTAAGAGAAAAACCAAAAGGCTCTCGAGACCCAAAAGATTGAAGGCTGACAAGAAGACAACCAAACAATCAAAAAGAAAAAACCTAAAAACCCAACACCTAAACTCCAAAACGCCAACAAGACGAGCAAAAAACCACAAAACACCTAAAACAAAACCAAGCCAAACAAACGAACCAAACAAGGAGAAAATTAGAGATTGATTTCAGCCCTTGCCTTATTAAGGGCTTCCATCTCAACAATCTTGCTTATGACCTCGTTTTCATCACCATCATAGCTAATCCCAAAAAGCTTGTCGACTTCCCATATGGCTTGAGCTTCATCTAACAGAATTCTGTTCCTGTTGTTAATATCATTCGATAAAATAGATGCAGATAGAGCAGCAGATGCCACTGCTGACCTTAGCACCACACACTTCTTATTATTCCTCTTTCCTTTGATTTCATTTGCGTTCACTCTAGCGTAGCCCAGAATTTCGTTTAAGCTCTTCCTGTTTCTTTTCCCTTTCCTCCCTTTGATTGTTGCATGAATAGGGATATGGTTTGCATCCGAAAGGGATGCCGACTCATCAAACTTCCTATTAGCCCCATCATCATCTGTTTCTGCCACCTCTTCAACAACTTCCATAGAGTTATCCAGCTGCCTCGCAACTGCATTATCCTCGAAAGACTCAATTTCCTCTCTCGAATCACCCAACAATGAGTCACAAATGGAGAAAGAATCATCGGTTTTGCTCTTAATCGAATTCGGAACCATGAGAGGGTCATTATCAACATCAATCTTATAACCCGCACCAGTAGCCATCAAGCAATTATGATTAATAGGATTACCATCAATCTTAGACTCATCTGCCCTTTGCATAGATTTGCTACAAAAGTCTGCATTCTCATTTCTTACCCCTTCTATGAAGTTGTCCATGACGTCCACCTTAGAAATCTCATCGACGTTGCTAACCAGAATTCCCTTTATTGGGTCGAGAAGGTTTTCTAAATGCAAAGGCCCTTCATGACTATCATCTCCTTCTTCATTTGTACTTTTGAGCCTCTGAATTTGAACATCACATTCTTCTTCCACCACTTTAACACTATAAGACACACCTTTTAATTCCACTTGAATCCGAACATCAATCTTGGCATCCGCGGTTGTAGCAATCAGAAGTCTACCAATATCAAAAGATGAGCAAGAAAGAGTTGCGTCGTCAATAGCCTTGTTGCTATGTACACAGAACTTGGGTTGATTGAGCTTGAGTGGGTGTTTGAAGAGCTACCAGTTGGAGATTTGGTTTCTTGGTATTCTATGATTAGAGGGTATGTTTCAGTCGGGGAGTCTAGGAATGCATTTTTTTTTGTTTACAGAGCCACATGAGCATACAAAGTTAGAACCTCAAACTCGTCTATGTTGTTTCTTGGGATATGGGATTGAGCACAAGGGTTATCGATGTTGGGATCCTCACTCTAAGCGTCTACGTGTTTCCCGTCATTTTTGGGGAACATAAGATGTTTTCCTCTATGTCCACGTTCCATATATCATTTATTTCATCTTTTTTAACTTCTATAGAGTAGTTTCCTGATAATCCTGATGCAGGTTCTCTTTCCGAGTTCTCACAAACAGTGCTCTGATCTATGACCACCCTGATCTAGGTTTTTCTTCCTTGGTTGGGGCATAAAGCTTGGCCGGGGGTTAGTGTCTTAGCCTTAGAAGGAAGTAAAAAAGGTATCGAACTGTGGATAATGAAACCTACGGCTTCTATCTCCTGGATCCCTTGATAAAGTCGGGTTTTTGTTTTGTTACACTAGACCTAGCTTGCCCATGATGCTTGTCGCAAGTCATCCCAGTCACTAACGGAACTTCAGATCGAAGTCAGTTCTAATATCGCCGTTATCACGCTACGGCTTTATTGTTCTGAGTGAGGGAACGACCATTGGCTGCTCCCATAGGTTCAGCATAATCAGTACTTTTGGTGCTTGTTCTCTTGAGTATTTGTTGCGTTATGGGAAGGAAATTCATGAAGTGATCAGAAGTAGATTTGAAATGGATGTAATGGTTCAGACATGACTCGTTGACATGTATGGAAAATGTGGTAGCGTGGATTATGCAGAGACATTGTTTGTTTGGTTTAGAGTTTTGAGAAGAATATTTTGAGAAATATTTCTGAGATAGTGTTTAGATGGGTTTTTGAAAAAAGTAATAATTAGAAATAGGTGTAATTATTGGAGGGAGATAGAGAGAGAAATGAGAATAATGATTGGAGAGAGAGGTATGAGTAGAAAGAGAAATGTGATTAATGATTAGAGAGATGAGTGTTAGATATTTTGGCACTTTCCGGGGTTGTCCAAAACCATCATTCGTGTATGGGTAGTTTTTTTCTTAGAGGGTAGTTGCTCGCTTTTCTGCGCCAAATGGACCGCTGCGAAATTAATCTACATGTGTGAAAGGTAAATGCATTGCACAACACATCATGCATATTTTCTTCCAAAATTAAAAATTATGCTTTTCTTTCCTATAAAACTCTCCGAAAATTCGCTTTCTTTTTTTTTTGGGTAAATTAGCTTGATTCCTATATGTATGCATATTTTTATATCAAGGAAACGTTTTTCTTTTAATATACCGAATTTTTGTTTTCCATGTGTGTCATTCAAGAATGTTATTTTTGGAGAGGATAAAAGAGTTTGTTTTTGGGAACCTCATAGGCGTTCAATCTTGCCTATATATGGTACTATCCCTCATTAGTCTAATGCACATTTCGTTTATGGAAAATAAATCAAATATTTTGTTCACCATGCACATGTAGGCATCTTTTTGGAAAGGATCAAAAGATATATATATATATATATATATATAGGCCAATCAACTCAATAGTCCCGGATTGAAGCATTTTGACTCCACCTTCCCGATATTTTTGACGATCCGAACCCGTCAATGTGTTCAAATGTTTTCCAAGGTCCACGCGGAAATCTTCAAAAAAAATACCGGGAAGGGCTTGATCCAGCGGTTTTTCGCAAAACCGTAAATGTATTTTTTAAAAATTGCTGGATCAAGCCCTTCCGGTATTTTTTTTTTGAAGATTTCCACATGGGCTTGGAAAACACATTTTAAAACATTGAGCGGATCGGATTTCCCAAAATTCGGTAAAAAAAGCATCAAAATGCCCGGAAATCGGGATCCTTGTCCGCATGGATAATTCGTTAAATATGGGTATATTATATATATATATATATTTTTTTTTTTTTTTTCTTTTCTTTTACGGGAACAAATTGGGAGGTTTTTACTTTTGCTTATATACATACTAGCGTGAAACCCGTGCTATGCATGGGAGTTAAACAAAAATGTGTGCGTACTATTTTTAAAAAATGTTTGCGTATTTTTGGTATAAGTTGGGGTTGGGGTTGAGGTTATGTATGTAAGTTATTTTTCCCTTTGATTGTTTGGTTGTCTTCTGGTCGGCCTTCCAATCTTTTGGGTCTCGAGAGGCTTTGTTGCTTTTCTCTTACCCTGTTTAATATTGTATATTTGATATTTGATTTATAAAATCCTTTTTTGCCGTTCAAAAAAAAAAAGATGTATACTTTTGAACCTCTCAATCAGTATAAACATACACTAATGGTAGAAATTCAATTGATTACAATAACTCCAACCGGTTAACAAAAATGGTTATCTCACCCTAATTAGTACAATAATCAATCAAGAGTTTTAACTTTCCAAGTCTTCATACAATAAATGGGTTTATAGGAAAGTTTTAGAGTCATATCACGCAATCAACATCAAACAGTTCTATTTAGATAATTGAAACACTATTTTCAATTAATATTGATGCCAACAATTTAACGGAAGAATGGCCTAGTAGTAGACATGAAATAAATGATTTTCGCTTGAATCGTCTTATTCAATATTAAATGTCCTAATGTATAGAATAAAAAATTCAGCATTATTATAAGATATTTTTGAGAGCTTACCAATTGGGGCATTCCTATTTTGAGTTAATATGTTACGGGGGCTCATACTAGATAAGTTGCTAAATAAGATGCTCTTCTCTTTTTAATTAGGTGAAGAAAATAATATGCTACCTAACGAGGATGCACACGCAAAAATTGCATAACAAAATATGCAAGCTGACCGGGCAATAGGTAACATAAGATTTTTTAAATTAAGAATCTTTTTTAAATTTTTTTTTGGAAATGTGAAGTGAACAAGGTGAATTTGTGTTTTGGAATGCTATGGTTGATGGATATACTCGAAATGGGAAACTCATAGAATCATTTGCTTGATTGAAGAAAATGCAGGAGGATGACACGTTGAATCCTGACATTGTCACCGCAATAAATTTGCTCCCATCTTTTGCACAAATAGGAGCTCTCTCACAAGGGAAAACTATCCATGGTTTTGCCACTAGAAAAAGGTTTTTCCCTCGTTTGGTACTTGAGAGAGACTGCACTTGTTGACATGAGTCAAAGAAATCTGGTATCATGGGATCCCATGATTTATGCTTATGTTCAGAATGGGCATGACAGAGAAGCCTTGGGACTGTTCCAGGACTAATGGGAGAGTACGCAGACGCGACAACAATTACTAGTATTTTACCTGCCAACTCTTCAATCTTCGCAACCAGAACTCCAACATAACCAAAACTTTAACCCCGATTCTTCTAATTAAAAGAACCCAGAAATCTTTGAACTTCAAAGATCCGATGATTTGACGGGGTGAAAAAGAAACCCGAAGTCGAAAAATGGGTTTGGTCTGGGAATCGAATGTGGGGAAGATTCGAAGGTACGAAATTGGTGATTATTTGAATTGAAATGGGCAATTTGATGATGAGATGATTATACAGCATGCGTGGAAATGGAGCGATAGTTGGTATCGGCCTCCACTAATTTACAGCAGTAGCGCGAAGGTAGTTGCTAGATAGCTTAATTTCACAGCAAATGTGATATAGTCAGAGCATCCGCAAGCCGTGTTACTCCGGTATCTTCAAACGGGAGGGAGGCAGAAGATAAAGGTGAAGTTATACGGCTGGAAATTTGTGAAATTTTATTGGGTTTAGTTATTGGATTGTGGATTTACAGAGAGGAAGTTGAAGAAGAGGATGGAGTGGAGGAGAGCTTATTGTGTGTGTGTGAGAGAGAGGGAAAGAGCACCCAAAATTGGACAAGTCATCCATAATTAAGCCATGTCACTGCCCTTTAACGTTTTTCTCCACCGTTAACGTCCAACTCAACTATTTCTGTTTGCCATTTGACAGAATTAGACAGTGGGGGGTGATTTGATTAACGGAGTGAAAGTTCAGGTGTGCAATTGAAGTTTAGTGAAGTTCAGGGGAGTTTGAGACATTGAGTGTAAAATTTGGGGGGTTTTTTTGAAATTTTTCCAAATTGGAATGAACTGTCTAATCTATAACAATTTGTTTATATAGGATCGCAGATGGTTCCTCTATGTTTTTCTTTTGCTTTAGTTGATGCTTCTGTTTGATGTTTCTTGGTGACTATCCTAACCTTTCAAAAACTAGATAAAATGACACCAAACACACAAAAATAATAATTGAAAGAGATTGGCCAACTCAAAAAAATTACTCCGTTGAGATTGTCAAGAGTAAAAAAGAAAGATCGAGAAGGAGTTGGTTAGGAATACCGACAAATTATGTTGCTACATGAAAAGATATGCTACCTAGCTAGCTCATTTAATCATGGATGTTCATGTTAACAAGTACAACCGTAGGAACGTAGTATCGTATAAACACAAGGTTTTAACAACAAAAACTTCATTATTCATAACGAGCTTCTCTAAAAATAAAGAAACGTAACCTATTCTGTACAAAGTTTGTGGAGTAGTTATTTTTCTGTTCAATTAAAAAAATAAAAAATAAAAACTATTCTATATACCAACCTACTCGGTTATGGCCACACAAAAAAAAGGTGTCTATCCAACGGTCAAAAAGTAGTTTCAGTGATCAGTCAAACTATCACTATGCTCACCGACACTCTCATCCTCCAGAAACCACCACTTCACCATCTTCCTCACGACGTCGCTGAACAACCCTCCAAGGCACTCAAACAACCCCAGGCATCCATCCTTCACCTTGGCGGCGCAACTCCGGTCGTCGACCTTACTCGGCATCATCGAAAGATGTAGGTAGGCCCAAGCGGCGTGCTGCAACAGGGGGTCCTTGATCGGAATCTCCCGCCAGCTATCTCCCCTGTCATACACCGGCGACACAATCACCGGCTCCGGCAAGAGGTCTTTGAGGCTCGTATAGGTCAAAGGTTGCAACGCCACCATCTCTATACCGGCGATGGAGTGATTAATTCCGTTGGCTATGAGGAAGCTTTGAGCTTTGGATGGGAACTCATGATCGATGAAAGAATCGGCCAATGTTGTTTCCATATTGAAATGGGAGGATAGAAAATGAATAGACCACAGAGTAAGGGACGATGGATTTATTGGATATGTAATATGTTAATCAGCAAGTAGTTAGTGAATCTGAGTATAGTTTTCTATCAAAATTGGATTTGAAATCTGGAAGTTTTTGAATTTTGAAAGACCAAGAATGAATCTTCAAAGATTTTTAGGAGATAAATATTGGCAACAGATTGAAGAGATTAGTGATGTGGATTAGTGATGTGGGAGGGAGAAATATTTCAGTGCTCATGGGACTTTGTGTTTGTGTACGACTATGAGTGAATCTATCATTACGTGGTTGGTTAGCTGTTTGGGTTAGAGTATGTTGCTAATGTTGTGGTAATTTTGATTGGAGAGATTCTCACCCGATAAGTACTTGAAATAAAATCCTGCAATATCCCTCACCTGTCATTACCAAATCCAGGAGCAGCCAGAGTACCACGCCCAACAGTGTTCCAAATTCAGGACAGAAAATGGCATCCAAACGAGAGATTAGGGTGGGCTTGGGACTACATATCCGGGTGGAACCCAAATCCGGGTGCCTACTCCCACTGACAGGCCCAAAAACAAATATTTATTACCACTAACTCAAATTCTTTTTAAACCACTGGGCTTGGGCAACCCACCTGGGCCAGGGCAACAAAACAAAACAAAAAAAATCGTAAGCCCAAAAAAAAAAATTTTAGATATAGTGATAAGCCCAAAGGTTTTATATGGAGGGCAAGTGGGCAACATTTAAAATTTGGGAAGCCCAAATAGGAAAGGCCCAACAAGGCAACAACCTGTCAACCCATAACTCTACCCAATCGGCCATTCCCAATTTCCCATTACAAATTATAATCTCATCAGAATATGGAGATGGAGTCATGGAGAAGCTTTGTGCCGATCGAGAAAAATTTAAAAAAAAGGGTTTCTTGCTTACCCAATACGGCAATACACCCATCCGAAGTTCAGAATCTTTTGTTCATTTTACATTTCCAAAAAAAATTTCAAAAAGATTTTTTCTCCATCTCTCATCTCTCCAATCATTAATCACATTTCTCTCTCTACTCATACCCCTATATTCAATCATTATTCTCATTTCTCTCTCTACTCATACCCCTATATTCAATCATTATTCTCATTTCTCTCTCTATCTCTCTCCAATTATTACACCTATCTCTAATTATTATTTTTTCCAAAAATTCATCCAAACACTATCTCAAAAATATTTTTCAAAATATTCTTTTCAAAACTCTCAACCAAACACAGCGTCTCTCCCTCTTTCTCTGATTCTCTCTCTCCCCGAGAGTCCGAGTGGAAGTGTGGAAGTGGAATTGTGGTCCTGTGGCTGTGGATTCGTGGAAGGCTTAGCCTCTTAGGCGGCAACAGCAAGCACGTCTACAGACTACACACCGCTTGGAACAATATAAAATACTGCTAGTGCTTGGAAGTTGGAACCTCCGATTCTTTGAAAGGGGTAATTTTCTATGCACTACTCTCACTTATTTAACTCTTAAGACTTAGGGGTTGTTTGGGCGCCTGTTTATTGACTTTTCGGTTTCTCCTTTTCAACTTCTTGCTGTTTGGCCGCCTGGAAGGAAAACAACTTCTTCCAAAACAACTTCTCTGTCTCTCTTTTGAAGCCAGAAGTGAGAAGTTGGTTTTCACCTACTTTTTGATTTCTACTTCTCCTTTTCCCTTTCCAAAACACATTCTGCACATTTCTTCCAAACACTCCTCCCACATCCAAAACTCATTCTGACCAAAAGCCAAAAAGTCAAAAATCAAAAGCTAAAAAGTAAGCTCCCAAACACCCCTTTAAGAGTGTTAGAACTTAGAAGCATAAAATATTGTTGGCCCTTCCCATTTTAAATGTTTTATGTAGTACTTTATATATATTTGTATTCTAATTTCTAGGGATTGACTATTAAGTAAGGACTAAGAATGTGTATATTTTAGTAGGTTTGTGTTACGCATTTGTTAATTATAGAATAAAATTATGATTTCTATTATAGGTACTATGAAGAAGAAGATAAAGATTGATAATGACAAGGATAGAGTGAGGTTTCGAAAACAAAATTCGGGATCTCTTAATAGAAAAATCAAACAACAAAAAGATGCAATGGAAAAATCACTATCGGGTTCGATCGCTAGCCTATTTGCGAAAAAACAAAAATCTATACTTTCGAGTCAAGTTGAAGAAGCAAGTGATGAACAATTTGGAGAGGAAGGTGTTAATGAAGAAGCTATTAATGTATCAAATGAGGAACCTCCGAGTTGAAGAAGCAAGTGATGAACAATTTGCCTTTTAACTTCTTTTTTTTTTTTTTTTAAACTTAATAGTAAGTGGGCAACCAACTCGGAGTTGGTCTAGGGCAACCCAAATGGTTGGGCCGGCCCTGCTCCCACATCCAAACAGGGCGTTAGATTGTTGATTCCTGATATACATCTAGGTCGTCAAATCCCACCTTTTAAGGAGTAACTAGCAAAGTAGTTACCTCTTGTTACGAAACCACCACAAAAGAGACTTCACCACTTGGTCCAAGATAAAAAAAACCATTGGAAAGAATAACGAAGCATAAAACGTTTTGGTAATATCGTGAACCATAGAGAGGTATAGACGTTAAACTCTTTTTAGTTGTCAACTTGCTAACTTCCATTTTAATTACCTGAAATTTTTTTTTAGAAAACATAAGGATGAAGGAAAACCATTATATCCTTTTATACAATCTTTTTTTATGGTACTCCGTCACTTCCGCCAGGAAGTATTGCCCCGTCACACCACACTATTATCTGTATAAAAGGATATAATTATTTCACTCCTTGCCATCAATATAAGAAGTGGAAGGGAATTCGTGTGAAAGGATTGAGGAAGTAGTTTTCTTTCTTTTTCAGGGCTTTGAAGTCTTTACTCGTCTTCCTTCTTCAATAGCCTAGCCAGCTGAAGTACATAGAGTGGCCGAGTTTACAGAGCACGGTTAGTGTCACAGTCAACATATTCTAAGAAAGTGTGAAACTTAGGACAAGGTGTTGCCGGAATCAAATCCTCTATTCCGAAAATCCTCTATTCCTCTATTCTGGTGTATTTCCAGCCATTGGATCTCATGAAAATTTTAAAACAAAATACATGCAATCCAATTACCCAAAACAATTGGGCACAAAGGAACACCAATTTTCGGAACAGGCAATCTCAGACCGGTGTTGCCAGCCTTCTTAGTAACCCACATATTCTAGTGTGTCCTGAATTCACTCACTCCATAATGTAAACTAGTTTCCATGTCCTATTACTACGAGAAATTTCATGTATGGTCAAACTTCATGGTTTTGTTCACTTCAAATGCCTATGTGTGCAACAAACTGATTTCCCCGTCCCACCTCCCGTGCCTGTGTGTGCAGCTGAAGACAGCTTCTCTCACTCTCATTCTCATGGCACTTCTTATAGTTGCACTCGCCTCAGTTGACTCTGCCCTCTGCTACCTGTTGGCCTTGCTTCTGTAGAAGACCCCATGACAAGATGTTGCCGAGATGCCTGGTTGACGAATGTATGGTCAAGCTCAACCATACCGGATCAAGCTGTTCGAAGCTTGCTGTACAGAAACTGGCAAAAGAGTGGAAATCACAGTTATGTTATACTTGTAATTCCCTTAAAGTTGTTCCTCTACAGCAGTAGTTTTCCTTCTCGGAAAAATGGAAAACGAAAGCCTGCATTTATTTACTAATGTCTTCTGTTTTACCATATGCCATATTTTGGGCGAAGTGTAATTCCCCGCGCTCCTCTAGATCGGCATCTATTATCATATACCATGTCATAAAACATTTGGTTCCACAAAACCAAAACCAAAGCCGAATGCCACAGTTTGGAAGCAATCGGTTCCCATACATAACCACCACCAGCATTACGAAATAGTCTTTCAAAAACTGAAGCAGCCAGAAAATAGTCTACTCGTACATTTTCTTGTATGTCTGAATAGGATGGACTAACAAGAACAAACGTGGGGGAAGAGTTGTAAATGGAAAATTATACAATGAAGAAGACACCATGCCAATCGTTCTACTCAAGACTTTGCCTATTACAATTTCTATCAACTCCTGGAACCCAAACGCACACTAGGGGGGTCCATTTCCACCAACCAAATCCTACAACAATAATTCCGCCCCACCTAAAAGTGGTATCGACGGTCTTATAACAATATGTGAAACACGAGCAAAAATTCTAACATTTAAGTATTTGAACTCCTTGAACAGTATCTTCAGGGAAACAAAATGGAGAAATGTTCACCAGAAACAATAAGAGACCAGCACCCAGCAGGATACCAAAGTGTATCTTAATTCTTAAGATCGAGATGGAGTCGCCCAATCTTTGAATTGAAGACCTGAAGAAGAAAATTGCTCTGAAAAGGCTTCAAAAAAACTTCTGTACACCATATCTAAGTGCCAATATCAGTTTCTACCATCACTCCAAACCAAATACCAGTATGACAACAAATTCCTGGGCAGCCTTGAAGATTAGAAAAATCAGCTTCAAGATTCAATGAAGACTCCGGAAATAATCTGACCTCTGCTATGAAAAATGACACCAACCCCTCGCTTTGCTCAAATGAAAGCTTTGCTATAAGAAATAATGCACGAAACGACAACAATACAGAAGCAGGACCGTGGCTCTTGGGTAGCTTGATGGAGAACCAGCACGAACACAACTCTCATAAACGACTCATAATGAGAAAAACTCAGACTTGATACTTTGGAAACTCTCATACTAGATACTTTGACAACTGATCCTTCACTGGGGGCTCCAAAGCAGACATACACTGATCCCACGCTCCATCCTTAAGCATCTGGAAAGATATTTATTGATACATCTATCACATTGGTTGTATATTGTCTTTGTACAATTTCTAATTTTGCAAATGAAAACAAAAACCAGAGTACATTTTCCACTATGCTTGCACAGCCCCTGATTCTATTCTGAGTCATCATTTCCAGGAGAAAATAGTCGCAAAAACTTCCCAAAAGAAATCAAAGAAGCATTGCGACAAAGAATTAAAGCACCTCTAACCTGTTGATAACCATGTAAAACCTGGCAAACTTCATTGTGTAGATCTTCACTCCTTATTTCCTGCAAAAAAAATAAGGGCAAAAACATAATTTACCCTTGGTTTTTCCTCAATTGTTCTTTGCAATAAAAAAAAAGTATGACATCTTACATGCCAACTTGCAATAGCTTTGCACATAAATACAAGTGAACTCAAAGCGCCTGAAGGGTTTGCCCGAACCTGGAAGCAATTGATAACAGCAAATGTGGATAACATTTCTAAACCCAGATTATGTGGAAGACGAAGAAGGCGTATGCATACCATGGCACATAGACCTCGGAATGCATCTTCCTTTTCAATATCATCTCGTATCCTGCCGCAATTCGGTAATCAGAAATGGCTACAAGTAAACTGATATGAAAACTGCTGATAAGCTGAAAAAGAAGCATAGCTCTTGCTCTAATCTATTCCATATTCCTCAAGCTAGATCAAGTAGTCCTAGTCTTCAATATTCTACAATGCCTTAATTGCATGTCCCCATAAAAGGTTGGAACTCATAAGTGTAAGGCCTTAATTGCATGTCCCCATAAAAGGTTGGAACTCATAAGTGTAAGAGTCCAAATGTCCCACATCGGTGGGATTTGGAAAAATTGAATAGAATATATTACGAATCGACCAACTACTGTATAACTTGAGGTTAACCTTTTGAGCCACGTGGTTAAGCTAAGAGTTAGCAGGTCAGCTGGGGCGGACAGGTCGGGTGTCGTCACAGCTTGTATCAGAGCTTGCACCAACCGGAAGTGTGAGGCGGGTCCCGCAAGAAGACGTGCTTTGGTGGGCCCGACAAGGGAGGAGCTTGAGGTGCTTGTCATGCTTGGGTGGGTTCCACCTGGGAGAGAAGCTTGAAGAGCTTGTCGTGCTTGGGCGGGTCTAGTCTCACATCGCTTGGTGGGTGGAAGCGATGGACCATGTGGTGCAGCGAGGACGTTGCAGCCAAGGTGGAGAGATTGTAAGAGTCCAAATGTCCCACGTCGGTGGGATTTGGAAAAATTGAATATAATATATTACGAATCGACCAACTACTGTATAACTTGAGGTTAACCTTTTGAGCCACGTGGTTAGGCTAAGAGTTGGCAGGTCAGCTGGAGCGGGTCGTTACACTTAAGAGGGACACATAATCCATATTCTTCAAGATCAAGCAGTCCTAGTCTTCAATATTCAACAATGCATTAATTGCATTTCCCCATAAAAAGTTGGGAACTCTTAAGAGGGACACAAAATGGGAGGAGTGGGAGCAATGTTTACAATGCCTTAGCTGATATAGGTTTTCCAGATCGCACCAAATGGTATCTTACATAGTTATCAGTGAAAGCTTAAAAAGACTAACATCAAGAATCCCCTCAGTAGGGATTTGTTGAAAAAGAAACAAAAACTTACATAGACAAAGCAATACACCATGATTGCATGAAATGCTCCATATGAGGTGAAACAAGCTCCGGACAAACCCACGCGAGTCGCCCAAGTGTGATAGCACTATTTTCTATAAGTGACTTATTGAGCTCCTGCTCAGTGTCAAAATGTAATTAGAAACAGTTATCAAGTCCAAAACTGTGTGTAAGCTTATTGACACACCACAGGGACAAGGCAAAGAAACAGACAATCACCTCAGCATGTTGAAGAATGGGGACTAAGCATGAAATGACTGTCATCACTATTGGAGAAATTTCTTGTTGAACCTGAAATTAGTAGTTTACAATATGTTAAAACATCTCTAGTCGATAAAATGGAATTGCTGACCCACAAAATTGTATGCACAGAGCTGGAATGCATGTAAATAAGGACATCAAGGCATCAACAATCAACTAAACCACAATGCAACTCAAGTTACCATGTCGAATATTATATACAATCAACGAACTGAAATAAGTACAAGGTCAGCATCCTAACTCTCTTAAACTCTGAGACATCTTGTTTTAGGGTCACAAGTAAGCGCCAAACAAAAAGCCACAAAGCATAATGCCATCAGGACAAAAAAGCACAAAAATTGGAAATCACAAACTGATAAAAGCATTCAAATTCCGATCTTCAGTACAAAAATTGGAAGTCACAAACTGATAAAAGCATTCAAATTCCGATCTTCAGTGCGAGTCACAATCTTTATAACCCGAACTAGAATGGTGCATCAAACAGCAAAAATATCTGTTTAGGTTCTGATGCAAATAGAGAGGCGAAACTACCTTAACTGCAAATTCTCCAATAGCCCAACATGCATTGTTTGCAACAGAAATAGTTTCCTTCAGCTTAGGAGTGTTCTGATAAATAAAATAAAATAAAAAAGCTTAGGTGTGTTCTGTAAAATGTTTGTCTTAAGTAAACAACAAGACTACAAGGAAGAATGATCACAAATCGTACAATCTACTCAACTTACCAGTTGCTTACTGGCAACGTCGAGAAATTCTGACAAACGAGGGCGCAAATGAATAGGACAAACCTAATCGAGTACAACAAAGGGAAATAACATCCATTGTGAAAACGAAGGTAACATAAGTCAGCAGCACAAATAGAAAAAAAAAAAAGGAATAAGGTTCCAAAAATAAGAGTCCTATAAGCCATTTATATCTGGCAGCCCACAAGTATCAAGCTACACCAACAATAAGGCGAGATTATATTGTCACAAAACATAGACACGAAATTGTGGTTGGTATATCCGACAATAGCTGGTTTTGTTGGGGGACAGGGTCAACTTCAGCCAATGGTACAGGCAACAAAACTTTCCTGTTGTTAGCAATAGGAGTAAGTCAAATGAAGTTGCATATTCACACTCCACTTACTCTGGCAAGGTCACCAAGCAATGCAAAGGCACTTTGTCGAACATCAGGAGCATCATCCATACAACATTGAAGGAGTTGGTCCTTCAAACTACTTTGTGAAACCTGTATTATGATTTACAACAGCACCAATGACAAAAGAATTAATACATGAGCAATAATAGTTACAAATTCGCATGTATAGCTGAGAGCTTTTTTTAAGCTGTATTTTCCTAAACAGCAGACCCAATCTAAAAGAGACTCGAGTTTTATTGTGCATTGCGGCTGATTTCGAAGAAGTTGAGATCGAGGCTTAGGTGAGTTGTATCCTCCGTGTTTGGAATAATGAATTTAAAGAAGCAGAGAATATCCACGGTTTGTTTTATGCGAGAGAAAAAATCTTGCACTCAATCAACTCCAAAATGAGCATCCTTTCAAGAGAGATTTCTGAAAATTAATGCACTCACTAACCACAATTGGAAAATAAGTTCGTTTTATTCTTGCATGCCGAGTGAGGGTGTAAAAAAAGAATTTAAATGGAGCAAAAAAGCACTTTGATTGTTGCACTTAATCACTTTTTCTGAATATATAATCACGCACATCAGAAGTGAGAGATTCTTCAAGAATCCTTTGCCAGTGGCCACAACAAATAAACAACAGCCACCAGAACTTATGTTCATCACCAATATCAAGGAGCATTATTCAGCAAAATATAAAGGCCAGGGTATTGCTATATGTAGCCCACTAGGCCATGCATAGGGAAATGCAAATGACTGTTCTTTGAACGTACGGACTCCACGTGTTAAAGTCATTACTTTCTTTCTTTCTTTCTGTAGGTCAGAAGTCTGCAATGTAAGCTTTACATCTTCTGTAAATCCCTATTTTGACATTTAAACAAGAACATTTTTTTAAGCAAATACCTCTTTGTTGATTTCACTGCTAAGATTTTCTTTCCAATACCTCCCAGGTAAAATAAATTTTGATGGATTAGCTACATTATTTATTTATTTTAAAAAAAAATTCTCTTCCTAACCAAATGAATGTAACGTGTCCCTCCTAAAATGAAGGACAATGAATGTACAAATTTTCAAACAGAAAATTCCTAGAAAAATGATATGGGTGGAATAATTTTTTCATATATTATCTATGTATAAAAAAAAAACATACAAAATTGTTTGTAGTAATAACAAATGTTGATAACCAATCCAGATCAAGGGCTCCTCATTAATATACTATATTGTTCGGAGTTCATAGTTGTGGTATGGACTCTGGAGCTGATTCACATAATTTGTGTGCGAGTGTGTGAGAGCGTCTTTTTTTGTATACAACCCAAACTACTAAAATTTGTGAGAACGAAGATTGAGAGCCGGAGCGCAGAGCAATTTGGAATGGTGGGAGTACTAAGATCTGGAGTTTGTGGCAAAGTGAAAAAACAAGAAGAAAATACTAAAATGAAATGGAAAAATAAAGGGGGAAATGCCGCCCTCAGTGCATTCAGTCTTTGGTGATACAGTCATTTTGGATATTTACTTTATATCTTCGCCCTCAGTGCATTCAGTCTTTGGTGATACAGTCATTTTGGATATTTACTTTATATCTTGTCATTTTGTACTTATAAAAAGTTGTCAGCAGACTTTAGGTGAAAAACCAACGCGCGCGTGCTATATACAATGGAATGCCTAGTGGGTGGTTTGTAGCTTTTGCCAAATATGAAAACCATTTTGCAAAGAAGAGAGGATTGGAGAATGAGGAGAGAAAGAGGAGTACCAAACTTTCTATCCCACTACCAAGACCTTCAGCAAGTCCAGAGAGCAAGTCCAAAGAGCACACAATGAACTCTTTATCATACTGAACCCCAGCTGAAACAGGATCGACCTGCATCCAAAGTGTCCAGTCATGAGTAAATGAAGCTTTAGAGTATCCCTCTTCAAGTAACACAGAAAACAATGTATTCATGAACTAAGCTAGGAATGCAACTAGCAAAGATAGAATGTAATATTTGCAAAACTGACTTTAGTGTCATATATGAATCAGGATCACATATTTTACAACGCAATATAATAATAACGTCATAAGAGCCTATGGATGCATATGTGCAAGTGTGCAACTCCATACACACGAGAACTTTGTTACACATCTTGCTAGAAATTATGATACCTACTTGTAGCAAATGATCTAATAATCTCTCACATCTCAAATGCCACAATCATGGTATCAAGACCTAGACAAACATCAATCCAATGGGATTTAAAAAACGCAAAACGTAACCTTAAATGGTGACATCCACAAACAAGTTCCAAAATCTTCTTTCCTTTTTCTCAGTCAGTAAAAGTTATTGCAATATTGAAGGGTAATTTAAATATTTCAGTGCGAGTTCAAAGAAAATCACAATTGAACTTCGTCAAAATCTAATATTTCAGTGCGAGTTCAAAGAAAATCACAATTGAACTTCGTCAAAATCTAACTATAGGTGAACTAACGATGATACAATGAATAAAAAGGCAAACCAATAGCCCCAGCATGATCACTTTACAGGCCACGAAAGGAAATATGTTTAGTATACACTCTATAAGAAGAGTCTAAAAGAAACACAAGGGACAATGGGACATATTAAACCATGACTGAAACCCCAAATACAATCACAAACAGATAGAACCCATGTACTAAAGACCAACTGCAAACTCATAAGAATTAAAGATTCAACTTATCCATGAAACAAAAATGTAAAAATGTATTGATATATGAAACAACGAAATTATCATGTTTGTTGAAACCTTTGCCAATTGTTGGGCCTGGATGATGTTTATACACCTCTGGAATACAGGTTGAGCAAACTGCAAAAATCCAGTACCCAATGCCTGAAAGAAAGTACAAACACATTACAACTTTTTACCACTGTAACTCCCAGTAATTCATCCTTCAGCAATTTCTAGCTATCATATCTAGGAAATATAAAGCTGGACTGAAAAGCACCACACCTGTGACGGTAAGGTAATGAATACTAATGACACAAATAAGCAATCTCGGGTTTATATATTTTTCAGAAATATTTTTCTGTTCGTTTGTTTTTGTCGTTGCTGCAAATGTGAAATCTATTTCATTTCTGAGGTTTCTTATTTGTGTTTCTCAGGCCAAGGGAAAGGATTGCTAGTATTGGTGCTGTGAATATCCCTGTGATTGCAAGTTGTGGTGCTGGAAAAGTTGTAAAATCAGTCTCAGAATCTAATGACAGAACCAAACATGGGATTGGCCTAACCAGGGGATATCCCTATATTAATCCTACACGAATCAAACAGGGGATTGTGTAGGATTCAGGACTAAATTAGTTCTAGGACAAATAGTCCAGGAATACTAATTCCAGGACTCTCAATCCTACATGTTTGTCCGCGAATAAAACTAGGCCCAAAGGAAAATGAATATGGTCTCCAAGTAAACTGAAAGAGGTCATGAACCTATCAGAGTGCAAACCTTAGAAAAAAATTGTCGCGCAGTGTCTTGTTAGTTTAAGCCTTGTTTCCCATGTGCTAAAATGGGAAATCCCATAACATCAACCAGTTGATCTTATGGGATTTTCTATTTTAGCACAATGATTTTATGGGATTTACCATTTAGCACATGGGATAAAATGAGAAATCCCACCAGTTGATTTTATGGGATTTCCCATTTAGCACATGGGATAAAATGGGAAATCCCACCAGTTGATTTTATGGGATTTTCATTTTAGCACAAGGGAAACAAGGCCTTACTCTCAAAGTTATTAAGAGCCTTCTATAGCGGCAGCGGGCCGAGGCCAAAAGGCCGTCTGTCATAGGGCCCATGTATCAGTCAGCGGTCATCCTACAAGTAGAACTGATCAATTCAAAGACTCATTTTTTGCTCAGATCTTATCAAACCGGCGATACATGCTGTTAGAATAGTTTATGTGTATTTGTCCCACATTGCTTAGTTATGTTGAGTAATGTGTCTCATGACAATATATTAATTTAACACCCTACACTTCTCTCTCTCTCTCTCTCTCAAACAACATGGTATCAGAGCGGTTTTTGATTCCACCGTAAACCCTAATCGTCCAACCAAAAAAAAAAAAAAAACCTGATCGTCATCTACAGCCGTCACCTACCACTGTTCATCATCTTCTACAGCCCCACTACTAAAAACCCTAAATCGACCTTGTCCATCCACCTACAAACCAAAATCGACCCTCTCCATCCACATAAAACCCAAAATCGAACCCTATAACCCCCTGATATCCCTCGAAACCCTATCTTTGGTCTTCGAAAACCCAACCAGTCGACTGAATCTCCATTACCGAAACCCTAATCCAAGCTATCGAACCCTAATCCACTCTGTTCGATCTCTAATCGACCTTCCCAGACCCTCAAAACCATATGTTCGACCTATAAAAACCCTAATCGATTCTCGAAATACCTCCAACGACCTTCCAAGTTCATACACAGTTGTGTTCGACCTTTATCTGATACTTATTCGCACCCTTTGATGTTCGAAACTCACTGAGCTGTGCTTGAAATCACTCCAGTTGCCATCGTCGAGTATTTAGCTGCTACAGTTCTTCCGCTGCTCGAACTCAGGTTGTATTTGGTTACTAATATGCTTCTGTTGCTGTTTCTGGTGTCATTTATTGCGTTAATCGAGAGGCACTATGTTTTTGCTGGGAGGTCCTTCTATATTGTGTTGATATTGGTCGTATCAGTTGGTGTTATTCAGTAACTTTATGTTGATTGTCTGAGCCAGAGTTCAGTTGACCAGTTGTTCTTGGTTTCATACTGTGGTGTTCTTAAATTAGTGGGTTGATCAGTTGGTCGTTTCAGTTGGTTGTTTCGCTGGTGGTAGTCTACTCTTGTTTGAAGTGAATTGTTGATAGGTGGGTATTTGTGTTGTTGCTTCCCCCCTCATTTGGCAACATGTCTGAGGAGAAGTCTGCTTCTGGTGCTAGTTCCAGTACTATTGTTATTGGTAGTTCTTCTAGTTCTTCTCGGCGTCGTGACAGGGATTCCATTACCTCCGTTCCTTTGAATAGCCAAAATTATGCTATTTGGTCTCGTGCTGTTAAAATTTATTATATGGGTGAGCGGAAATTTCGCTATTTGACAGATGATCCTCCTGCCAAAGAGGCTAAGGATTATGGTGATTGGGAAGCTGAGGATTGTCATATCCGTGTTGAGTTGTGGAATAGTATGGAACCTCAGATTAGTGCTCCTCTGTTTTATCTCGACACTGCCAAACAAGTGTGGAATCGGCTTGTCGGGATGTATTCTGGTGTTAACAATCTTCGTCGTACATATGATCTTCACCGCCAGTTCTTTTCTTTGTCCATTGGTTCCAGGACTATTATTCTAAGTTTCGTGGGACTTGTGAAGAACTCCGTGTTTATGAGCCTATCTCAAGTGATCCTCAGGTTATGGAGCGTCAGCGTGAGCGTTTGGAGGTCGCTCGATTTCTATATGGTTTGTCGTCCTTCTATGATCCCGTTCGGTCTCAGATACTGGGAGAGCGGGAGTTGCCCTCTCTTGATGAGGTGTTTAGACGTCTTCGTCAGGCTTCTTATTCCGATGCTGGTTCTGTTTCTCAGCTAGCACCTGATCGTTCTGCTTTAGTTGTTTCGAGGTTTGGATCAAGTAGTGGCGGTCGCGCATGATTGATTCGAGTTTAGCAGTCGTGGTCGTGGTTCGAAGTCGAGTTCGTGGCTATGATTCCGGAATGATTTTGGTGGTCGCGGTGATTAAGGTCTAGTGGCCGTGGTTTTGGTCGTGGTGGCCATAGTCACGGTCCGCACGTCGAGGGGAGGTAGTTCTGTTGCAGTCGCAGTGGTTCCGGGTCGTGGCCGTGGTACCGATTCTCCCTCATTGTCGGGGTACAAGTCATACAGGTGGACTATTGTTATGAGCTTCATGGTTTTCCCCAAGCTCATCAGGTTGCCTCTGAGGATACTGGACAGTTTTCTCAATCTTCTGCCGATAGTGTGGTTATTTCAGCTGAGGATTACCAACGTTTCTTGTCATTTCAGGCTGGGACAGAGTCTTCCACTGCTACGCTTGCTCAGACCGGTTCATCTGTTGCCTGTGTTGCCTCATCCTCATCCTCTCCTTGGGTCATTGACTCGGGAGCTACAGATCATATGACTTACCTACTCTTTTCCTTGGTCAATGACCAATTGGTAAATCATCACATGTCACCTTAGCCGATGGTTCTACCACCGTTCTTTATTCTTGGTTTGGGCTCCGTTCCTGTCACTTCCTCTCTTACTTTGAATTCTGTATTACATGTTCCTCGTTTTCCATTTAACCTTATGTCTGTGAGTCGCCTTACCAAATCTTTAAATTGTTCCGTCACATTTCTTCCTCATGGCTGTATTTTTCAGGATCTCACGACAGGGAGGAAGATTGGTGGGGGCATTGAGCGAGGCGGCCTATATTACCTGACAGTTCCTCAGCCTGTTGCCCTTCAGACATCAGAGTCACCGTACCAACAGCATTGTCGCCTTGGCCATCCATCTCTCCAGAGTTTGAAGCATCTTGTTCCCTCGTGTCGTTCCCTCAATAAGTTGGTGTGTGAAGTTTGTGAGTTTAGTAAACACCGACGAGTCTCTTTTTATCCTAGGGTTGAGCGTCGTGCATCGCGTCCTTTTCAGTTGGTTCATTCAGACATTTGGGGGCCTATTCATGTGCCCAGTATTTCTGGTTTTCAGTATTATGTTATTTTTGTGGATGATTTTTCTCGTCTCACATATCTTTATCTAATGAAAGAGAGGTCTGAATTGAAATCTGTGTTTAAATCTTTTTACATGGAAGTTAAGAATCAATTTGATACCTGCATTAAAATATTTCGTTCAGATAATGCACGTGAATATTTTCACAGTCTCCTTTCTCAATTTCTTGATGATCATGGCATTATTCACCAATCATCGTGCGCTCGGTCTCCACAACAAAATGGAGTTGCTGAGCGCAAGATTCGCCACTTGTCTGAGGTTATGCGTGCTTTACTATTTCACATGCAGGGTTCCTAAGTCATATTGGAGTGATGCTGTTCTCACTGCCTGTTATTTAATCAACCGTATGCCCTCTACGGTCTTAGGTGGTCAGGTTCCCCATACGGTCTTGTTCCCTAGTCGACCTCTCCATTCATTACCCCCTCGGGTTTTGGGTGCACTTGTTATGTCCACGTCCTTGACCCTGATAGGAGTAAACTAGATCCTCGGTCTTTTAAGTGTATCTTTCTGGGATACTCCTACACTCAGAAAGGGTATCGATGTTACTCTCCTACTTTACGTCGTCACTTTGTTTGTGCCGATGTCACGTTCAATGAGTCATTGCCATATTACTCAGATCCTGTTACTACCAACGACCTTGTTACCCTTGAGTCTGTGTTACCTATGGCTGTCCCTACTGGTACTGTTACCCAAAAACCCTTGCAGGTATATGTTCGTCGTTCTCCCGCAGCAGCACCAACACCAGCACCAGCCCCAAGCCAGCACCCGACACCAATTCAACCTCCCGAACCATCCCCGGCTGCTGCACCGTCTTTGCCCACACCTCCGTCTTCCCCCTTGTCGCCAGATCCGCCTGCTCGTCGATATCCTACTCGTGAGAATCGTCACCCACCGGTAAAATATGGTTTTTCTAATATCTCGAGTCTTCTCATCCTATTTCTCGGTTTATCTCTTATGATCATCTCCCTCCATCTCTTCGTGCTTTCACTACTACTGTTTCCTCCATATTTGTTCCTAACACTGTTCAGGAGGCATTATCCCGGTCTGAGTGGCGGACAGCTATGGAAGATGAAATGTCTGCTCTTCATAATAATGGCACATGGGAGTTGGTTACTCTTCTTGCTGGTAACACCACTGTCGGTTGTCGTTGGGTTTATACCATCAAGTATCTTCCTGATGGTACTATTGAGCGTCATAAAGCCCGCCTGGTTGCCAAAGGCTACACACAGACCTATGGCGTTGATTACTCCGAAACATTCTCTCCCGTTGCCAAGCTTGGTTCTGTACGGATTTTTCTTTCCCTCGCCGCCAATCTTGGTTGGCCGTTGTTTCAGCTTGATGTTAAAAATGCTTTTCTCCATGGTGATCTTCAGGAGGAAGTCTACATGGAGCAACCACCTGGGTTTGTTGCTCAGGGGGAGCCTCATAAGGTATGTCGTCTTCGCAAAGCCCTTTATGGCCTTAAACAATCTCCCAGAGCGTGGTTTGGCAAGTTTAGTGATGCTATTATGAGGTTTGGCATGCGTCGAAGTCAGTCCGATCACTCTGTATTCTCCCTCATGTAGGCTCGAGGGAAAGTGTTACTTATTGTTTATGTTGATGACATTATTATTACTGGAGATGATCAGAGAGGGATTGATGAGTTGAAACAATTCTTACACAACACAATTCCACACTAAAGATTTGGGTAAGCTACGATATTTCTTGGGTATTGAGGTGGCACGATCCAAGGATGGGATTAGTTTGTCGCAAAGAAAATATGTGTTGGATATTCTAGAAGAGACAGGTCTATTGGGAGCTAAACCTGTGGAGACTCCAATGGATCCTAATGTCAAACTTTGTATTGATCAGGGGGAGGTATTTCCTCATCCAGATCAGTATCGTCGCTTAGTTGGTAAGTTGATTTATCTTACCAATACTCGTCCCGATATCTCATTTCTTTAGTAGTATGGTGAGTCGGTTTATGTCTCCGCCTCGTCTTCCACATTGGGAGGCTTGCATTCGCATTGTGAAGTATCTTAAGGCTCACCACGACGTGGCTTATTTTATCGTTCTAATGGTCATTTGCGTGTTGAGGCATTTACTGATGCAGATTGGGCAGGGTCACCTTCTGATAGACGTTCAACAACTGGTTATTGTACTTTTATTGGTGGCAACCTAGTTACCTGGAAGAGTAAGAAGCAAACCGTTGTTGCAAGGTCTAGTGCAGAGGCAGACTACCGTGCTATGGCTCATACTACATGTGAGGTTGTTTGGTTGAGATCCTTTCTTGAGGAGCTTGGATTTCGAAAGTGCGATTACCCATTCCTATGCATTGTGATAATCAGGCGGCGATACATATTGCCTCAAACCCGGTGTTTCATGAAAGAACCAAACATATTGAGGTAGATTGTCATATCGTTCGAGAGAAGATTGACAGCGGTATTTTGGCTACACCTTTTGTACCCACGGGAGCTCAGATTGCAGATATTTTTACTAAGTCATTGTTTAAACCCCGTTTCGAGTTTTTATGTAACAAGCTGGGATTTTGTGATATTTATTCTCCAGCTTGAGGGGGAGTGTTAGAATAGTTTATGTGTATTTGTCCCACATTGCTTAGTTATGTTGAGTAATGTGTCTCATGACAATATAAATAAAGCTTTCTCGTGTTAGGGTTAATTTAACACCATACACTTCTCTCTCTCTCTCTCTCTCTCTCTCAAACAACACATGCTATACTGATTTTTTTTCCCGGCTATGCTATACTGATACTTAGCATCAATTCATAAAGAAACCGTTCATTTTGTTCGTCTCGTCGCGTATGTATTTCACGTAACAATTCAGGTTGATTGGACGTCGTTAACTATTTGATTTGTATGAAGTTGAACACAAACCCCACGGTTCCTGTCCTTCCTCGCTAATTAGAAGAGCTGTGCTCATTATAGTTGCTACTTTCAATATCTCAGTGAACCCAATGTCTAAAGTAATCACAAAAACACATGTACAGGATATTACCGTTGACTACTCGGTGCTGAGTCTAGAATCTACCAATTGAAGCACTAACTGTTCACAATCACTATAGCCAAGGTAATTTAAAAACTGTCCAAAGCTTTTAGTGCACATACCCCCAGATGCACCAAATAACCTCTGAAGAGAAAATGGCTGCTTACACCAGAACAAAATACCTAAAAGTAAAACAAAAAGAGCCAAAACACAATGCTACCCATACCTGTGCTATAGATGTAAAGCACTCTAGTAGGGGAAAAAGGTCTTTGTCTGAATTTGGAAGTTGTTGCCACTTTGCAATTAATGGTGGCATCAAAATATCGAGATATGTGGGCTGCAAGTCATCATTAAGGAAATCAGCAACCTACTATCAAGATAACACACATAGCATGAACTAAGCTTTTGATACAAATCCAGACCAATAGACGCCACTGGCAGGGAAGGTGTGAAATTGATACACAGGCATATGGTTCCAAAAAAATTAAACACGCAAGTGAGTCCTGTGATGCATAGAAAACTGCTATGCATAATAGACGGTTTACCTGATTTAGTTCCCTTCCAACAGCATCTGCTAAAGTTCCAATGGCATCATATACAATTCTGAGGTTCCGCCTCTGGAAATAATCACAAAAAAAAGATAAGGCAACAAGAGAGGAGATGCCCTATGTACAAAATACATAGATAAAGCAGCATGCCATCTTTAATATGCAAACAATAACTCCACTTAATGATGAATCACTTTGACCTGACTCGGTGAATATAAGGTACCAAAAGCAACCTGATATTTTCCAAAGGCACACATTAAGTGTTGCAGAATGATTTGCAAGCGTGGTGCCAACTCTTCAGCAGCTTCCTGCCAATAATATGAAAAAAGTATTAGAATGAAAAGCATAAAGGCAATCTCTAAGCTTCCATTTCAGTAACAACCTCTTCAAGGGTTGCAAAAGCAGAACAAGCAGCCTCTTGCACCCGCTTGTTATCATCCAGTATTCTTCTCAGAAGCCCCATCAGAACTTTATCAAATTGCTCACGGCCTTCTGGATGGCCAATACCCTTGAAAGATTATCAAAGAACTCGGTTTCAGAAATAATTTTCACAACGTCATGGCCAAGCAAGCAAATGCGATAGCAAATATAATAAACTCAAACCTGAACAATGTATTTACTAAATCGAGAAACTGTCCAACATGAGATGCTCCGTATCAAAGGAAACTTATCATCCAGAAGTGGGATAAGAAACCCAACCATCTGCACATAATTTTAAATCCTACTCAGCATCGGATATGAATGGCACTAGTACAATATACTGGAGTACACAAGAGAACGAAGCAGTATACTGTGCCACTTCTTAAGCAAAGGAACCTTTTCCATGCAAAAAATATTTCAGTTACAATATGTTGATATAAAGAAGAAGCACAAAACAAGCAATAGAAACAAAATGTAGGTAAACAAGATTAACCAAAAAATGGAAGCATAACTCCAAGAACCGCACCAGAATAAGAGATACCACTGACAAAAACCAGAAGACAAAAAAATTGTCCCGATCGTGTAACTCATTAATTGCCACTTTCAATGAATCAGCATCGAACTACAAGATAAAGATTACCTCTGATAAATGGGGATAAAGACCACTTATGCAACCCTCTGCTATGGCACCAAGAGCTAAAACTGCAGCTTCCCTATCTTTCCAGGCTGCTTCATCAGTAGTGGATACCTTTGCCTACAGAGATTCGACATCTAAGAATAAGAAATAATGTTTATCCGCAAGTACATGGCTTGTAGGGAAAAAATGTATAAAACTCTTGTTAAAGAATTCAACTCAAAACCAATTGAAAATAAGTAGAGAGGTCACCCAGGCTCGTATACTATATTTGGAGGTTATAATTAACCAATATGGGACAAGCTCTAACACTCCTTGGCACGTGCTACCCCTAACTCGCACATGGTGAGGTAAACAAAATGATTCAAAACATAGGATAACTATCAACCATCAACGACAAAGGGGGAACCAACTATCAACAACATAGAGTCTTGTCCAAAAGCCTCCGAAAGCCTAGCTCTGATACCATGTTAAAGGATCCAACTCAAAACCAATTGGCAATTAGTAGAGAGGCAGCCCAGGCTCATATACTAGCTTTGAAGGTTATAATTAACCAATGTGGGACAAGCTCTAACAACTTTTAATTCCCAATCAGCACATGTCTCCCACTTAATAACCGGAAGGCATTTCATGCAATAATTGTATTTAAGTCAGTTATTCACTTGATATCGTTACCACTCCACAAAGGAGTCAAAATCAAAATCCAATATTCCAAAAAGAAAGAAGTCGTCTCTACGTGTCGGCCTTTTACTTGATCATAGTATCACTCTAAACAAACAAAAATACTTCGTTATTTAGCAGTATCTAAAAGATACATATATAAATTTGTGTGTGTATTAGATTGATACTCCTAAAGACAAGAAGTTATCTGTATATTTCATAGTAAATTGCCATTGTTAAAAAGAAAACTTTCCACAATAGAAAGCTTGCTTCCCAGCTTCCTTTCAAATAACAAGTACACGAGTGATAGGACAACTATTTTACGTCAACGCTAAGCCTTTAATCATGCATTCCCTAAATTACAAGAATTCCACTCCCGCTGAGTCACCACAAGTTAGGTATCTTACTCCATACTTTTAAAAAGATCCATATCATCCATTGATATTTTCCATCTTCATATTAAATTCAAGATTGTCACTACAAAACACTATCAACTCAACTGAATTATCACCTCCCTAAACACCTTAGCATACTTACTAATCTTAATAAACAATCCATCGGGGCACCCTGTATGTGAACGCTAACAAGATGCAGCACTTGCTTCAGCTTGAAATGCAGAAAAGAAAACAAAACTGGGGCATGATGCCTCAAAAAATCAATACCAAATACTATGGCCTATGGGAGAAGGGAAAGCGAGACAACTCAGGGGGAAGAAGTTAATGAAAGAAACAATGGTAGGAACCCAATAAACAACTTTTTTTTAGGTTGAAAGCAAATGGATGATTACCTGAACTATAGGCATCAACGATGGTAAAATCTCATCTCCGAACACATTGGAGAGGATATCTAGAGCAGCTGCACTACATTTACGTAAACTCCAAATGTTGACTATGTCATCATCCTGTAGTGACAAAAACTCAAACCGTTAAAATAAGACTTTCTTCCATCCGAGCCTTGTTGGCATTGCAATGTTCTACAAAAGCACTCAGAGTCATATTCTGATGATGCAAATACTGTTCAGTTTCACTAATCAATGATGATACCGGAAACGTACATCATCCTCTGCATTCTCAGATCCATGCAAACGTGATGAGTGAAAGCGGGGCCTCAGATCCTGTACAGCAAGGTTTTAATGCGAAATCATTATTACAAAAAGCAAGCCAATCAGGATGTTATGGGGATAAGCAATTAAGCATAGCAAGAACAAAAACAATATAACCCATACCTGGTCTCGATCAGGTAGAGATCCATCCTCCTGCAGTTATATGGTCATATGAGAAAGATTTAATTGAAATGCCAACAGAAAATTAACTCAAAATGAAAGATGATCCAGAAAACCTGACCTCCGCATCCACAAGGGACTCGTCATCGTCAGCGTAAACCATGTTTGACAACAAAACCTACAAAGTTGTGGCAGACGTGACCAACACTGATTATGTTCGCCTCAAATATGAAATTAGCAACACAAAGAGAAGAAGAGTGGCAGCTTGAGCTATACTGGAATTAACCGTGGCAAGAACTCTCTTAGGTTCTCAGGTGGCAATTGGGTTTCACAATATGCAGACCTGTGAACCATAACCAGTATTACAAAAGCAGCATTGGAAACAACTTGGAAAGTGAACTTGAGCGAACCAAACAAAACGGATGAATGCAGATCAAAGTTACTGTCAAATGAATCAGGTCTCCCCACAATTTCAGTTCACGCAGAGTCAAAAAAAAAAAAACAAAGTACAGCTCCTAATCGACAAGTGGAGGGTCATTCTAATATTGAATGTATGGAAGAAACACAAAGCATCCAAACTTGTTACACTATTCTTGTACAACCCTATGATGAAAGCTATGCATTTCCAAGTATAAACAAATGGTCAAGGAGAGGATTACCAAAATTCACAGGCTTCAAGGGCGACCTCATCGTCAGGGTCCTTGTTGACTTGCAACATATACTCAATTACATTCCTCAAAAGTGGCTGCATAAAATAGAATTACATCTTCAGGAATGACAATTTAGAAACAAGGGGGATGTGAAAATGAAAGTAGTGACATATGGGAATACAACAGGATAAAAGCCCACCTCCAAGAAATCTGGACGAACTTCAATCAATTGAACAAATGCCGCACAGACCTAATTTGAATACAGAAAGCAACAAACAGATGAAAGCAAAACAAAGCCTTGTAAAACATAATAGATTTCAATAACCATTTCCAATTGCAGAATAACTAAGAAGCTCAAAGGTTGCAATTCTTCACTAATGACAACATGACATTGGAAGCAATCAACAGCACTATCTAAACCACTTCAATTTTTCAGTTGAAAGATAAACCACCTCCCAAAAATCCAACATGTGGACCATGTGGTAGTTTCAATGCCAATGCCTAGCTCCCACCCATCTTCCGGAGTCCACCACAACCGAGCAAAGCGAGTAGGGGAAAGGGAAGAACAGAAAACTTACAGATAAAAAAATCGTCGTCCCCGGACTCCATGACATTCGAAAATGTATTTTTACATTCTAGCACTCCAATGCATTTCTTAACAAAACAGCACAAGTATTGTACGTCATCATACATGTCATTCTCGAACTAAATGTAGTACTTGAATGCATCATACAAGTAGGAAGCCAAGCAATCGAAGTTACCAGCACACCGCCCCGATAAATGGATCCGAATGAATTGTTACAGAAAGCAAGGTATAATTGTCAAGGTTGCTGCCACCTGGAATGCAGTAAGATCTCAGGCCCCTAAAGTCCATTGGCATCTTCTGGTTTGGTTTCCCATGTCCATTTCCTCGACACTGCTTTATTTTTTGGTTGGCTGTCAGGGGTTGCCTAAGAACCAAGGATAAATCATCGAATGGGGTATCCAGATTAGCCCTCTTTGCCCTCTTTGTAATCTCCATAATAAGGATCTTAATCACCTCGTCTTCAGCTGTACTTTTTCAAAGTTCATATGGCAGCAAGTATGTCTTCTCAGTGGTATCTCAAAGATCCCAAAGTTTTGGAATGCTGAAGTAAGTTGGCTTATAGGGAAGTTTGGAAGTAAATATTTCCCTAGCATTATAAGGAAACTAGCTTGGGCAGCCATGGTCTATTATATTGGCAAGAAAGGAACTATAGGATGTTTCAAGGTATCCAAAGGCCCCCTGCCTCTGTGCTTCAGAAAATCATGTTTGACATTAGGATCGAAGGCTCCCAATTTCTCAATGTTAGGCCTTCTCCTGTAGCTACTGCTCTATGCCATTCTTTGCAGCTTAGTCCTAGTATCTTTTCTTATGATTCTAGTTCTTCGTAGCTTTTAGCTTCTTGTAAAGTGGAAGGTATGCCTTCTTAAATTTTGTATTTGTTTGTGCCTTTAATAAAATTTTGGATTACCAAAAAAAAGGTATAACTGTCAAGTAGTATACAGTGTCCACAAAAGCATGGATTTCAACAATGAAATAGTTGTAAAAGAAGTGTAATTCCAAGAACAACTTACCAACTTCCGCACCTCCGCAGCAGGGTCATTAGCAAGAATGAACAAACCTTGCAAATATTTGTCCATGGACATATACAAAGCCTACAAGCAGATAAAACTTCATAATAAGTACCAACCATGGACTTAGGTCCCTCGGAACAGGGATTAAGGGGGAAATGCACATAATATAAATTAATAAACAACAAGATGTACTCACTTCAGGCATCAACATAATGTATTGATTTACAGAACCCAAGGAAAGCTTTCTTAGCGAGGCATGCGGTGACTGAAAAAGCTGTTTAGACAGAAACCATGTCAAAGTTAAAAAGAAGAAGTTATAACCAAAAGCATCTGAAAAAAGAAATAGCTGTGTCACCTGCAATAATCTAGGAAGGAAAACATTTATGGGCCGCTCAGTTAATCCAGGCATATCTGCATCAAGCACTTGAGGAATATCCTCACAAATCTGTGTTACACATCATCCTTGAGTTAACGTGAGGCATTAATTGAAAGGACTGCTACTATAGCTGGTACAAACAAATTTGCCTCACAATAATTGAAAGAAGATGAAGGAGAGCTACGACAGCGGTTCAAGCAAATTTGCCTCATTTTAACTCCATTGCCATTCTTTCCAACCCCATAACTCATCACCATTACCAAAATAAGGACACATGATCTATAAATGCCCTTAGACTGTACTTTTTGGTACATCCACGGGCCAGTACCATATGTTATCATGGTAGCAGTCTAAACTGAATGAGATACTAACAATCACGACAGCATCACAGCAAGAACAAAAGACCTCAGCCACATAAAACTTAAAGTGAAGAAGCCGCCAAAGATTATAATACAAAGAATAATGGCTCAATGGACAATAGCACAACAAATCAGGGGAGGGTCATACCTTGGACAAAGCATCCATACCACCTTCCATGTGATTCAATTCATTACTTTCCAAGCACTTAACAAGGGTATGAAGCAACTCAGGCCATCCAAAAACCCCCCCTATCTGCTGAACAACTACACTTATAATGGTCCCAGCAGTAGACCTTATATGCCTATCAGCAGCTCCTAAACAAGGCAACAACTCAGATTTGATATACTGCTGGTATGGTGGAGACATTGACTTGAAGGCAGTTCTAAGGTTATTCTTCAGAAGCAATCCAGCAGCCTGTCGAACCTCCAATGGTTTACCCTGTTTAAGTACCAGAGAACAGAACAATCAACACTACAACTGGAGAGGCCATCCATATGCGAAAACTCGTTCACATAACATACACATTGAGAAATATAGATATCTTTCCCAAATTACCAAGCTACTACTGTTACCGAAACTTGATTTGCTACCTAATTATTTCCGAGTTACAGCCTATGTTCACAAGCTATTGCATGTGATAGAATGCCAGGGAAGAAAAACGAAAGAAAGGAAGAATTTATTTTACATGGGAATCAAACATAAAGAAAATTGGAGAAAAACCATTATTAACATTTGAAAAGCTCCGATCCAATAAGCAACACCGTAACCATCAGTCACGTACTACTTTTACTTCACTAAAAATCAAGGGCAGCCAATGGCAGCGCTATATGTCATTAAATTCACAAAATAGAGTACATAGTTAAAACTTCGTTGAGACTTGAGTTGAGCAATAGGATTAACAGAAGTTTTTTCCACACAGACATCTCGAGAATTGAGTATACTTCGTCAATGTGGTATGAAAATTCTGCTATTGCAACGTAAGTTGATTTTGATAGGCTAAGCAGAAATCTGACAATCATAATTACTTTTCCAATGACCCAGCTGGAGAAAAGTTCAGACCATGCCACCGAAGACTGCAGTTAAAAAGCCCTGAACTACGTGCTACTAGAAAAGAAGAGACAAAACAAAATAGAAACGTGTTGCCAATTGAAGAACCACTCGAGCGACCGCATCTGTTAATCAAAAAGCAGCTTAAATAACCATAGCTTCCATTATCCAACAGACCATAGTCTGACCGAATCAAACAACGAAGAACACCATCACATCAAGATTAAATAAAACCAATCAGGTTCTAGAAAGAACCACACCTATTTTCACAAGAAACAAACAATCGGCGTACCTCAGCACGGGCAAGGATAAAAGCGAGGTAATTATTGAAATCGGGGAACTGAGAGTACTGCTGGAGTTGCCGCCATATCTGAGACTTATCAGAAGTAGGTGACATCTGTTGCTCGAGTAAGCCACAGATCTCTTTGAACCCTTGCTCTTGGGGCTGCCACGCCGCCGCCGTCGCCGCCATTTCCTTCTATAAGAATAATAAAGGTTTCGAAGAGAGAGAGACCGTGAACGAGATTCTAGTGGGGTTGATAATTCGGACAAAGTGTAGAGAGAGAGGTTTTGGGGAGGGAGAGAGAAGAAGAGACGATGACGAGGAGTGCTGTTTTCATAGACTGTGTGTGGAAATTGGAATGTTTGCTGAAATTACACCGATTTCCTGAGAACTTTTTAAAATGCAAGAGTACCCATATACTAACAACGATTACAAGATGAGGACAACATCGCGGGTTTTTGAGGATGCCGAATTTCCTTATGCTGTTTTCAATTTGGGTTATTCTTTTTTTTTTTTTTGGAACTGGGAGACATTAATTTGGGTTATTCTGGCCTTGCCAGTTTAATTTTAGTTTTAATTTTGATGACATCATTATTTTTCTCATTTCTCTCTCTCTCTCCACTCATTACATCTGATGACATCATCAAAACTAAACTAAACTATCTAACCAAACACAACCTCTATTGTTAGTTCACTAGCTGACGACGGTAAAGTAATAAAAAGATTATAAAAAACATATATTTTATTGTATTTTTTTTTCACTTTTCTATATACTTTCACACACTTCAATACACTTTTTAAATCTTCAATTAAAATTTTCCTTCCAATTTTCATAGACTGTGAAATGTTGTTTGTTTGAAACTCGTGGAAAGGAAGAGAAATTAAATAATTTCCACCCCATTGTTTGGTTTAGAAGGAAAGAGGAGAGAAAATAATAAATTTCAAATTTTTGTACACAGTAAAATCTATTTTCCATGTATTTTCTTTTCTTTCTCTCCATTTCTCTAAGTTCCAAACATAGCTAGCATAAATTACACACTCTCCTAGATTTGTTGGAAGTTTAAGAATACCCGTCGCATATATCAAAAGCTTACAATATGAGCAAATCATATTCCTATTGTGGAGACTTTCATCTATCTATCTATTTATTTATATTAAATACTAAGCACGTGTATAATCCACGATAATCTTTAATTTTTTTGAAATCTAAACTTTGATAGATTACAAAAATATATATATATAATAATAATAATAATAATCCACTTCAACCGTCACTCTTTATGTCCCCTCCACATTAATTTTTCTACTTATCCAAAAAAAGACTTCCAAACTTCCCAGCATCCAAACGATCGAGCTCTCTCATTAAAACTTTTATAATTAATGTTAAATAGTTATCGTTAAATATAACGTAATTGTTTTCGTCTCCCCATGAATTGCATGCATACAACATTCGTAGAATAGTAAATACGTGTTTCGATTAGAAAGCATAACCAAACAACTTGTCTGAAAAACAATTTCGGAATTGCAACCAAAGATAAATGTCATGAAATAACATGGACAAATTTGGAAAAAGTAGATTTTTTTCGAATAATCTACATAATGTTCAAGACCTGAACTGAGAGATAGAGAGAGAATTCAATTATTGGATTGATCTCCATGTTGAGGCCACAAGCCGTAGCACCCATTGCAGAGAGTTCGGCCCATTTTGAAAAGGACCTCGGAGTCTCGGAGTCTACAATTTTGAATCAATTGCGGGCAAAGGGATTTGATCCTCCACCAGTAGGCCCCCTTTTTTTTTTTTGGTACATCTCCGGATGTGAACCTCCAATAGGACCAATAGGCCTTGCTGGTTCACATTATGCACCAATCTTTTTAAAAAGAGAAATGATATGGGTACACCACTTATGAACACCAAATGCACACTAAACTGATGTGGCAGGTGAGGAGAATACCCCTGTGGAGCCCACTCAAAAAATGAATTTCTCTTCATCCGCCACATCAGCTTAATGTGCATGAATGATGTACCCATAATATTTTCCTTTTCAAAACTATGTACCGATCACTTTACTTCCCCTTAGAGGTGTAATTGGATCGGTTCAGTCCAGTCCTTTTTTGGCATTTTCTCAGAACGGACCGAACACTTTGGTTTCTAAATATATAAACCGAAACCAAACCGTTCGATATTCAGTTTAGTTTGGTTCGGTGTTATTCAGTTTGACCAGTTTATTTTCAATTTTATTGGTTTGGATCGAAAATTTTAATTAGGCCTATATCGTTAGATTTTTTTCCTATTTTTGAGCCAAAAGATTCATGAACTTAGAATTTATTCACAAACTTAGACTAATACAGCAGACAAATGTACCAACAGCCCAAACAACAATTATAGCACAACAGCAGCCAAGCCCAACAGTAATTATAGCCCAAATATGGTAGTAAAGGTGAGGAGTTATTTTTGTTTTGTACCCTATCTATAACTATATATATATAATGGAGTACATTTTATTCTTTATATATAAAGAGAACGGTTCAGTTCGGCTTCTAAAGGTTTTAACTTCAATGAAATTGAAACCGAACCAGGTCAATTTTTTTTAGAAAATTAAAAACTGAATGGACCAATACTTGAAAAAAACCAAACCCAATCGATTTTTCGGTCCGGTTGTTTCGTTTTATCCGGTTTTAATTTCACCCTTATTCCTCCTGAACATATGAAAGCACTCCTCATTATGCAAGATGAGTTTTCTTGATAAAGGTCTAAATTTTGAGCTAAAACTCCAACAAGAAAGAGTGTACCAATCATTGGATCCATGTCCCTACCAGGTTAATTAATAAGTAATAAAAATTGGGTAACATCCTCTAGGACTAGGAGTATAAAATCATGGCGAATAGATCCAGTATCAGCCCAACAGTGGAGATAATGCTCTCCATTCCTTATACTCCGTAGTAGGCAATTTACATAGTACAACAACCATCCCAGGAAGAGACATGGCAAAAGAAATGCAAACCTACATCAACTTCCACTGTTCTCATTTCCAGAAAGATGCAGCCTCGTGTTGTCTCACGAGTTATTTGCAAGCTACTTCAGAACAACTGCCGCATTTCTAAGAGCCAGATACCTCTGCACATACTCATTAGGAAGGGATCTTATGAGCTTGAACACATCTGTATTTGCATATCGGAGGTTGGTTCTTGGATCAACATAAGGTGCCTGCACGTCAAATAAAAATTTCCCCCTTAATTCAGAAGCAATAGTAGACACTAATCTTAGAAAGGAAACATTGGGGAACTTCAAAACTATGGACATCACTTGATTTTTTAGTATAGTATAAATTGCTACCTTTATCATACAATTTAACAGAAATATAAAGTAGTCTGCTATTACCGAAGAACTCATGCCCTCACCTGAGTCATTTTAGTTCATTTGTCACCCACCCTAAACTAGCAAAGCTCGCCATCAGTGTAATAGATGGAACTAAATGATAGACCAATAGGTGACAATGATAAATGTACACAATGGTTGTTCTCAGTCAGTCTTATGCCACCCAAGGGAACCCTTCTAAAAATATTCTCACCTTATCAGGACTAAGGAGATTTACGACAAACGAGCAATGGCCAACGCTAAGTAAAAAATTTAGTTCCTTATTTGGACAGAGACAATTCCTAAAGTTCAAGGCAATGTACAAATCAAGATACTATGACTTTATAATTGCCACGCTGTTTTTACTATGTTCGTTTGCCATTAGACTTTTAAACCAATTACAATGCTGTTGAATAAAATTTCAGATCAGTTAAGCAAAAGTTAATGCATTGGCTAGATTAGGTTCATGAACAAGCACAAGTGCAACTAATCCTGAAAAGGAAGCTTGAATAAGAGAGAATATTTTGAACTGTGCATAACACATTTCAGGTTGCATTCAACACCAAATCCAGAACATTCAACTTGTTTACACCCACTTGAAAAGCAGAAGAAAATCAACTAGGGATCAGAAGAATTGTAGTTGAACATTCACCAGACCATAACAATGAAATAATGAAGCCCGTGGAGCAGAAAGAACTAACAAAGAAGCCATCTTTTCAACAAAAATATGTACCTCAAATCCCGTTATATCACAAATTCTTTTACAAGGATGCATGGAAGGTGGTGATTCAATATTAACATCTGCAAATGAGATGAAGAACAGCGGTGAAAATGCAAGCAAGTACAACCTGATAATGACTTTCCAACACAACATTAAGATAATGGACAGCTACAGTGCTGTGACAAACCGAACTGCAAACAAACTATCGAATCACATAAGGCCTAAGGGAAAATGAAGACTTCAACTCATAATGTTGAATATCAAATAGGGATGATAAAAAAAGCAATCCACGGAACTTTCACAGAGAAGCGCGACAGGGAGGAAAAGATAGAAGTAAATATTTCAGGCTAAAGGACTGGCTCAACACCATCTCAGTGATACAAGATTCCCAGGAGAGTCCCCCGCATCAGCATATTCACCATCAATGGCCAAAGCAGCTTACCAACAAATAAAGACAGCCTGAGAGTCTAACACTAAGCCTGCCTAATGTACGAATATTAGACCTTGTCCCGCGGCGATTAATATTACATCTTAAACTAGTACATGAGTTTGAGTGATCTCTCCATTCATTGCCAATTACTTCCTCCATTAGAAAAAAAGAGAGTCTGGTCCGCAAAACGAGGACTTAAAAAAAAATACATTTTGTCAAAAAAAAAAATCCTAGATGCTTTAACTAGGATCTTAAATTAATAGCAATTTTTTTACACCTGCTATTACGAAGGAAGGTTATGACAAAATACAGTATGAATAAAAGCACAACGATGCTGAAAACATCTCTAAAGGTAAACTTATTCAATACCCTTTTTTGGGTAAATAATTGACAACCTTTCACGTGCTAACTAAAAAAGATAAATAAACATGAGAATAAATTGAAACGCATAAAAACGAGTTTTTTGAACTCACAATTGGGTTCATCAGGTGGATAGTTCTGGTAGTTTTCAGCTTGGATAATTTGCTTGAGATGTTTCCAGTGCCTGCCCCTCGATTGGCCTTTTGGGTACTTCTCATACATCTGAACTTTTTTAAAACTAAGATGAGTCGGCAACACTATCTCTGCTTCGATTACTTCTTGCTCCATCTGCAAGAACAATCCAGAAACGTATAATTTAGACATATGACGCATCACTTTACTACTTTAGTAGAGAATTCTCTCAACTAGGGCTATATAACTAACATGCCAGCATTATCTACAATCTAGGGCACAAAACTGTTGAATCAGTAGCAAGAACGAAAGTGGGGAGAGTGCTTCAAGTATACGAAGTCAAAACCGTACGAAATACTTGAAATCTTGAATGCTCTACATTACAGGGCTACGACTGAAATGCATGAAGTATCAACAATCTAGGTCATAAATGTTGAATCAAGAAGCAAGAATGAAGCGATAAGGTAAGAAATGTTGAATCAAGAAGCAAGTATTTGAGGTAAAAAGAAGAACACACACACAGAGGGGTACTTTACCTTATCACTGCCGGAGCTGCTGACCTTTGCTCGATTGACGAAGATGTGAAGTGTGGTTGCTGATATATTAGGGGGTAATTTGCATCAGTCGAACATTAAAAGGAATATCAGTGTAATTTAGCCCCCTATTTTCTCCGCACATTTTCCGACCCGCGAGGAGAATATTCGGGTCACCAAGCAAACATTGTTCTATTCCTGCAGGTCTTACGATTTATTAAATGATTGATACAGCAGGCTTCAGGTCAGGGCTCCTGGAAACGGAAATTAGCGTTTGATTGAGGCATTTCATCAAACAAGCAGCATGGAGCTTACCACGAATATTCATCAACCAAGAACCAAGTCTGATCGTCATTCACATTTGTGAATGAAGCTACAGAGTAAATGATCAATGAGATTATTCAAACGAACCCTGTTTAAACTACAACTAAATGATGCCAAGATTTAAAATAGGCACCTTTAGGCACAGTACTTAAACAGTTAAACTGATCAAAGCAATGATCTCCAAATGTAACCGAGAAATCAATGAAACCAGAGCACACAGAACTCCATGAATGATTCCAACAGAAACAAAATCTATTTTAACCTATCCAAGATTACACGTATAGAACAATGTCTCAAGGAATATTTTTTTTTTTTCAAAGCCCTAATTTTTTTTCCAAAAGCCCTATTTTTTTTTCTTTTCAAAAAACCCTAGTTTTTCAAAAACACTAATCCATGAAATTAAAGAGACTAAACCCAAGAACATACTACCACACACAAACGTTGGGTGAGAGAAATCGAACAACGAACCACAGAGAAATCGATTTACTTCGAACAAAAAAGAAAAACTAGGGTTTGTTCGATTCAGAGAGAGAGAGAGAGAGACCTGTCGGTCGTGGTTCGATTCGATCGGAGTCTGCGACGTGCGATCTTCTTCTTCTTCGTTTCTCTTCCTCTCTCTCTCTCTCTCTCTCTTTCTCTCTCTATCATCTGGCAACAGGGGGAGGGTTATGACCCGTGTGTTATAACCCGGGTCATGTCACAACCCGTGACTTGTTTTACCCAGAATCCAAGATCCGCGAGTTTTTAATTGCTATGTCTTATTAGAGCCGTTGGATGGCTGAGAACTGAAGACCGGATTTTGCCCAAATTCCAGGAGCCCTGACCTGAAGGCTGCTGATGATCGATATAGAACAAATATTTATTAAAGTCAATAAGCTCTTCCAGTATTGTTATCCAAATTAAAATTAAAAAAAAAACTATTTTAGTCGTAAATGTTTAAAAATTCTATTATACTCTTTGAATTTTTTTTAAAAATTCAGTTAAATTGTCCCCACTATTTATTTATTTATGATCGATTTGATATTCCCTGGTTTTGTGGTGTGAATGTTCTATGATGGTCATACGGTTATGATAGTGAGGAATAATTTGAAGCACGTTCTTAATGCCAATCAAGGCATGTTGTGAGTAAACTTTGACAGTGAGGAATAATTTATTGTTCATTTAGAAAATGGGAACTCTGTACCCACTAGCTAAGCTACGAGGTCAAAGTCTTAAGTCTGAAGACTTAAAGAGGCTAAATGAACAAATGATCGAGGACGAGAGAAGTGCATAGCCAAGAGTTTCGTAATGCACAAAATGGGAAATCGAGTGCTCATTACTTTGTTTATTATCAGGCTTCTCTATGGGAGTTTGAAAGTACACGATCATCGACAAAGTTGGGATGCTCAGAATTTTTATTTGTTTTGATAATTGATGCTCTATTTTGGTTAATTACCGGTGGGACTAATCATTCGAGTTCAACCGAGCCGAGTTACTCAATGTTCCATTATGATATATGAATATCTTTGAAATCTAAAATTTTATTGGAAAAGGATAATAACCGAATATGCTTACTATGAGTTCTCAGGCACAGTTATATTCGCTATTCCATATTACGCAATGAATTATGATTATTCTTTCAACTATGGTACTTCCCCCTTGCCACATGTTTGCCCAGGTTAATACTCAAGAAATTAATTCGTTTGAAAAACAAAATTGATTTGCGTTTGCTAATTGTTCGAGTAGTGCCTTTAGGAACGGGCATTCGCTATAATTCCATTAGTTTTGTCACTTAAATAGATATAGGCATTGCTAGATTTAGGTTTTGAAAAACTGAAGTTGGAGGATGTACTTGACCATCTAATGAGGTCACACTCTTTTCTTATGATATTGGATTCTGTTGTAGTGATTTATTTTTTATTTTTTTTAAATTAGAGTCTGAGGCCATTTTTTTATTGTTTGTTATTTCCTCCAAGGTTAATGCAGCTCTAATGTTTTTAAGGTGCACGCTAATTGTTCGAGTGCACACTAATTGTTCGAGCCGTGCCTTCAGGCATGGGCATCCGCTAGTTCTATAAAAATGGTAAAAGAAGGAGGGTATTTGGATCTTCTCATGTCCAATCCAATGGGACAGGTTTTATAGCAACACCTCCCATGAATTGGCGAATCCTGCAAAACGAGATATTACAATACCAGGCAAATTAACAATCCTATACATCTGAGACAAACTGAATATGAATTCTTCGAACTCCATTTTTATAGTCTTATCCCAACCTTGAAAGCTGCTATCAAAGGTGGCCCTCATATGTTTTTCTCTTATTTCATAAGATCTTAAATTTTACTACGGACATTTCCTCAATTCCTCTTGCTCTCCAATCCCATTTCAATTTCTTAAAAAAATAAAGGTTAGCAAAAGGTATAATTAAAAGTCATCTGGAAATGTGAATAATATTTTTTTTTTTGAAAATGTCATCATATCATTTCATAAAAGTCATCCGGTACCGATTACATCGAAAGACATAAATGAAACCAAAACTACTAACAATTGAAATGAGCATGACAAAAGACTAAAAGGATCACCGGCTCACAGACACAACTACCAAGGCAGACCCGACACTTATGAGACGGGATGATGAATCCTATCAAGTGATAGCGATAGAGAATCCCAAACAAATTCCAGGCTCAAACCATGAGACCATAACGCGCAGATGTAATCAACAACTAAAAACTAAAAATAGGAAATAAAATCAGCTAAAAGAAACCCAAAAAAACACTGAGATGTTGCACTGATTCCACCCATGTATTGAGTTGCCCCACGAGTCGCACCACTGAGTCACCGAGTGTAGATGAGTTTACAATCCAGCCGCTTCCCCGGAAAACCCAAGCTCCATGACCGGCAACGTACGGAATCTGGAGCTTTATTACATCGGAGGGGGCTAAAACCACTCAAGTTTACCCAAAAGCCGGAAATGTGAATAATAACAACAAATACTACTATAAAAATTCCATTAAAGGAAAAAAAAAATTATTGTGACTTCACAACGTATTAGTATATGTGATCTCTGTCACTATACAGATTATTAAGTACCCGTCCGACACGGGCACACCGCCCGTTCCACTGAAACTGGTTGCCTCAAGAACTTGAACCAATGCATTTGTGCTTGAATTTGCGAGAAAGTTCAGCACTGTCTCCTCATCACGACAATTCTACTTGGCAGGTGGGTTTTCAATATCTTTGATTGTTATCCTATGAAGTTTTTCCAGATCGAGGCACTAATTCTTCTGCAATTATGATATCAAAGATAACTCCCCTCATTTCAGCGACGGAGATTGACAATTGTGATTATTTACCTTCTTCCTTTTCTTAGGATTCTATGGTGTTTGGGCTTATGAGTAACCAAAGGCATTGAACTATGGAAAGCGACTTCCAACGCTCCGTTTCTTTACGTGCAAGCCGGAGAGCAGAACGTAATAATACCCAGCTGCAAACCAAAGGTAAATCATTTACACACCCACATACATCGTACCCACATTATAATTTGTGTATGAGGGTTATATATTTACTGGGGCACAAAATGTGAGGTAAAATTACGTGGGCGGTGGATGCAGATGCAGAAGGTGGGTTCTTTTCTCCTGGGAGGTTTTCTCAAGATTATGCAACAAAGATTATATGGAAGATGGGTTTTATTCGTTTGTTTCTTGTTGGAGGCATATTGTGGATGTTGCTCATTCTTATTGTGCTCCTGTTTCACGTTTGGTCTTGCCAATCTTCGCTAGGTTTCTTTTCAGGTACTTTGGAGGTAGCAGTATTTCTCTTCTTCATGTAATCCTTTACTTTTTGGGTCAATATTAATTGAACATAGTTATAAGTTTGTTTTTTCGGTACATCAGAAATTCATAGATTAAAACTCAAATGGAGCAAACACGAGAAGTCCAGAAGCTAAGGCTGCAAGCAGACTGCAGAGTCATAGATGAAACACTAGCTCCTAAAAATGCTTAAACATCCAGTTGTGCAATCCCTAGGCTATCCTCACTAATAAACTGCCTTGTTGATGGCGGGATGTCAATTGAAACTACTAGCTCTTCCGCACCCGATCTTGCCAAGTTATAAGTACGTGCTGCATATTACAGTATGTCAGTATGTAAAACATAATAATAAAATTATTGTAGGATTAAGAAGGGAATATTATGAACATGTGTGAACTGAATTTGACACTTGAGGTTAATCTTTTCATCTATGTCTCCATACTTCCATTACGTAGGCGAATAATTAAGCGGCCTTATGAAAGAGGGTACCTTGATTTTGTCCCTCATTGGTTATTATAACCCCCAAAGCTAGTATATGAGCCTGGACGGCCTCTTTACTCATTCCCAATTGGTTTTGAGTTGGATCCTTTAACATGGTATCAGAGATAGGCCTTCGGAGGATTTTGGACAAGACTCTCTTGGTTATTGTCCCGTTGTTTGTGCCATAAGTGCACCATGTTTTGTTATGATCCCAATGTTGTGGATCCGTTGTTTACCTCTCCACGTGCAGATCAGGGGTCGCACGTGCGGGGAGTGGTAGAGCTTGTCCCACATTGGTTAATTATAACCTCCAAAGCTAGTATATGAGCCTGGGCGGCCTCTCCACTCATTGTCAATTGGTTTTGAGTTGGATGCTTTAACACTCCTGGTCAGCATTTGTTTGAGCATTAGTAGGGATATTTGAAAAGGAAGCAGCTGCCATTGTTTGTTTGATAGCGAAATGACACTGACTGGATCCTTTTTCAGAACCCCTTCAGAAGAAGAATTTCTTTGGAGCATCAAAGTATAAGTAGAAGTCCTAGACATGGCTCTGACAGGATCCTTCTTTAGAACCTCTAATATCGTCATTGTTACAAGAGGAAGTGTATGGAATCCGCTGATATTACAAAGAAAAATAACTGAAATGAGGTCTTCAACACACTGCTACTACTGTTTTTCTTTTTTCCCGAAGCAGGTTATGAATAATTTGGCTAAGAGGTAGTTGTTTCGGGCAAACATCGGAGATTTGAATAAACTGCAAGATTGTTCTTAAGACTTCAAAGACATGGAAGATTTATCATGAAAGATGATTTTTCAAGTACTCTGAATTTCCCCATTTAAGTTTCAGAAATACTGCACATGATGTTCTTTATTGTCAGTGTTTATTTTTGGGGATAGATTTTTTAGTTCTTGTGCTTATTAAAAGCTCTGAGTCTCTGACACGAGTGGCATAGACCTATTGTGAACTGGTCTTTACATCCCTCTTTGGAAAAATTCCTATTGTTGCTGATTAAATATAGAAAAAAATCTGCTCTGATAGCCACATAAAAAGAAATAGACATTGACACCAACCTTAATGAAACAGTGAAGTCAACCCAATCAGCAGTTTGTCAATTAAGATTTCTGAATCCATAAAGCATTTGCTTTCCAGTCTCCTCTAATGGCAATTTTAGTCGTAACTTTCAGTCAGGCATTTACTTTCCAGTCTCCTCTAACAGCAATTTTAGTCGTAACTTGTAGTTGACTGAAACACTTTCTTTATCTGACATCCCACCTTTGTGTCAAAACCTTGTGACTCAAGATGCGTCGTATCTTTTTTGAACGGCAAAAAAAGATTTTATTAATCAAATATCGAAGATACAAGATTAAACGGGGCAAGAGAAAAGCATCAAAACGAGGAGCGGCATCCCAACGAGGTTGGCACTCCACCCGATGACAATCACCTGCCTCTCGAGACCCAAAAAGATTGAATGGCTGACAAGAAGACAACCAAACATTCAAACACCAAAACAAAACAACCTAAAGAAGCGCCAAGGCCCCTTCCAATTGATTACACCCCACGCCTAAATTTATTGACTCCACCTTGCGCTTACAATTTCCAATTCAAAACCCTGAGCAAAGCCCAAGCGCTAGGCTTTAATGAGATACATGCGCCACTATCCCTTTGACTTCAACCCTTACACCGGCTTCAATCTATATGAATCTACCTCTACGCCCCAAATATCAAATTTTTTCATTTGAATACTCCCACAGTCCCACATCTCCTTTGTGCTCTAAAGAAATCCAAACGATTCGAAAACCAAAACGGACCCTTTAATGTCCTTTCGTCCTTAACCTTTTTAATTGCATTTCATGTGAAACCTTCTCTGAATCCTTGTCTCGCTCCACCCCTCGGATTGGACTGCACTCGGCTTCTTCCTTGTCAGTCTCTACGGCCTTGTTCGTTTCCCTGTTTAGTTTTAGTTTTAGTTTTGATGACATCATCATTTCCCTCATTTCTCTCTCTATCTCTCTCCACTCATTACACCTGCTGACATCATCAAAACTAAACTAAACTATCTAACATACACAACCTACATCTTTTTCTTGCGTTGATAACTTGGAATTACATTCCTTCAAAGTCCCCTGTTTCAAATCCTCATTTTGACACTTAAAATCATGTCCATCAATTAACTTGTGCTTTTGAACCCAAACATAATTTTTATGACCTACAACTGTAGACCAATTTATTCCTCTCATGCACAGGTAAAAAAGATCTATTAGAATCCACTCCCCCAACAAATGCACCACCTAAATTTATGTTTTGGAACTTTGAATAGCTTGCAACTATATTGCACGCCCTCCTATGGGCTTGATTCAAAACATAATTACTATTCTCTTTATGTTCTTGAGAAAAAGGACCCAGCCGTAAGCCTTTATTGAAGTCGGGTACCCCTTCACAACAACCGAAGCCATTCAAAACGGATGTGATATTCAAAAACGTTCTTTGCCCGCTCTTCTCGAAAATCGAAAGAGACATGTTCACGCGCCTTTCCCGACTGTAGTTTACGCGCCGCCAACTCTTTCGAATGACAATCTCGTAGGCTTCCCTCCCCGTGCATAAGTGTGAGATTTACCAACAGATACATGATCCTTCCTTTCAATCGAAGCTGTAGAAATAGGAATAACAACGTTGCACGAACCCAAATCAACCTTGATTTTGACTGGAGAATCACATATTGACGAACTGAAGCATTCTACCAAGTTATGTTGTAGATTGTCGATTACCTCTCTAAATTTCAACCATGGAATTTCAGCTTGCCCACTCCGTGTACTGCCTTTGTTGTTCACCTTCTCCCTCTCTAAATTTCAGCTTGTGTCGTAACTTGTAGTGGACTGAAACACTTTCTGTATCTGACATCCCACCTTTGTGTCAAAACCTTGTGACTCAAGATGCAATGACATATAAGGTAACTATAGTTTTGGAAAGCTTGAGGTCGCTATGAAAAGAACGACCAGGTATATGAATACCTATTGTTCAAATTCGGTCCCTTTGGGGAAAGTGGTGCCTTGGGGAAGAAACATTTTTCTATTCTAGACTATGATCTTGAATGTTGTTGTGCGAATTAAGAATTGTCAGCATGTTATAAAACCATTTACTCCAGTTATCTACTGAAACGTACTCTTTTGAGCTGTCCATATGTACGGATAACATTTTTTTGAATTTGTCCATGCATATAGATGAATATTCACAGATTTTTCTTTGTTATTCATTTGAAATGATGGCTCTCAGTTTTCTGCTTCATGTGCAGCTATTTGTAAGAGAGATAGCAAGGTTTTTGCAGTGTTAGACACAATGGGACTTGTACCGAAACCCCTACACCGTAAGCTCGCAGCCATGTCTCTTGCTTAATCTTATCTTAATTTAAAGGTGGTGAATGATATCATTTGTGCTGGTATGCAATATTGCAATTAGGTTGTCCTATTCCCCTTGCAGATGATCCAGACAAAATAGTTATTCCAAAGAGAAGAACTCCTGACAACGTTGTCCAAAGCTTGTCATACATTACGGATGATGAGGGAGCAAATAATGGATCTCAGTCACGGCCACTGTTTGGAGGGCATCAAAGCTGGTTGCAAAGACAGGAGAGTTTTAACTTAAAGTCGACCATGAAGGTGAAAAATTACTATATGCTATGCTAATGGCATGATCGAGTTCCAATGGATTTTTTGTCCTGATGATTGTAATGATTGAGTTTCCACTAATAATGGTATTGCAGCCCGAGTAGTTTTGAAAATTAATACTGTAGTTCATCATAACCGGCATGAAGCAATGGGCTAGTGACCCCCTTGCTTTCAGTGGAGGATGCTAGCATCCCACTAGACAACGTATTTTTCAAGATTGACGCTACTTGTAGATCTGTGGTATTTCCATGATTTATTTGCATCATCAGATTTCCTTCCGTAACGGAACTATTGTTACGTTTAAACGGATCCAAACGTCTAAATTGAGTACGAGAGGCGGCACAGATCCCACACCCTTAGTCAAGTGTTGAATGTCCAAGACAGGTGCTTAAGTACATTTAGATGAGTGCATGTAACATAGCTGAAGAATCTACGTTGAAACCAGATGGGTTAGCATTTTACACATGTTTGGAGATTCTTGAAATACTTGGAGCACAAAAAGAGGCCATGGTACTAATGAACGCCCTGAGGCAATACCCCAGTTGGTCCTATACATGTTTTTGGGAGGGTGTGTGTTTCTTTTTTAAGCGAATAAACCAGGAAATGGGAGGCTTAAAATAATTGATGGGTGTTTTTGGCGGTTGAATTTGAATAGATCAATTGAGCAAGTTTAATGTCTAATTCCATCTATTACTTTTTTTTTTTTTTCAATTTTGAGATGCAGCCATGCGTTTTGATGAGTGAAACCTAATAGACATCCAATGTCACTTGTGCCTTCTCTTGTGAATTTACATCAGATTTTATCAGTCTGTGTGTTTTCTATCTCTATCTTCTGGTGCACTTTGGTTTTGTAAGGATATGGCGTCATTCTTGCCTTTCTCGTTTTATACCATTTCAGGTGCACTGTGGTTTCAATCGACATGGTGGTGCAGAAATGGCTTCCAAGGACATCAAATATGTGGAGAAGTGTAGGTTTGTGGTTGCATCTGGCATTTTTGATGGATATGATTTGCCTCATCAGCCTTCAAATATCAGCCAACGGTCTCAGAAGCTCTTCTGTTTTCTTATGGTGGTCGACGAAGTATCAATCGATTTCATGAAGAAAAGTACTACTGTTAGAGAGGACAATGATGGTGGACAATGGGTTGGTATTTGGCGTCTTATTCTGCTGAAACAGCCACCTTATGATGAACCCAGGAGGAATGGAAAGGTTCCCAAGATATTAACTCATAGGTTATTTCCTCAAGCATAGTACAGCATCTGGATTGATGGTAAAATGGAGCTAATAGTCGATCCATTGCTTGTTCTAGAAAGGTCTGGTCTACTGATTTATTCTTGTTTATCTAACTACCTATAACAAAGAATCTAGAATCTATATAATCTATAATCTATCAATTATATACTGTAATTGATAATATCTAAGCATGTGTAATCCACGTGTCATCCTCTTTACTTTTTACAAAAGCAAAAGATCAAAAAAATCCATGTGGCACTGTTCTCCTACCTCATTCACCTCCCTCTTTTGCGCTCTTATATAAATCAGGAGGAAGGAAAAGAAAATACATCCGAAATTAGAGTTCAAAATCTCAATCTTCCATAAAATTCAGAATAGATGCAAAATCTTTCCTCTGATGAATGAAGTTAAGAAGGGACAAAAGCATAAGAAAAACAAAAATATCACAACAATTTTGTTTATTCCCTAGGTTGGAAAAAAACTTCAAATAGTATCTTTTTTCTTTACAAATCGAGTCTTTACAAAACATTCTAAATTGAGGGCTTATAAATACTTTAAATTATCAAGTTTGAACTTGAGTCACAAGATAAAGTTAAATATCCTGAATTAAGCCCATGCATAAACACCTTCAATACATAACTTCATGCATTCATTATAAATTACTCAATGATAGCTCATCCGTGCGATGCATGGGATCAATGCTCGTTTCTCCTGTGCACATGCGTATTTCCTCTCCATTAACATAAGCAAAGATAGAAAACAAAATTTTATACTCCTATTTGGTTGAGGACTGGAATGTGCCCTGGAAAAATTAAACATTTAGATATTACTAAAAAAAGCTGCAGTAATGCAGTGGCTTTTGAGATGATAAAATCTAGTTGATTTTGACTAATTGGTTAAGACCTGTTATATTCTCCAGATACTTGTGGCGTGAGAAGCACACATTCGCCATTGCTCAGCACAAGCACCATCACAGTATCTATGAGGAGGCTGACGCGAATAAACGGAGGAAGCGATACGCTCGACCTCTTATTGATCATCAAATGAAAATTTACCTCTATGAAGGACTGGAGCCATGGAGTCCAAAGAAAAAAACCATTAGTGGTAAGATATGAAGGAATCCCTTTGCTTATTTTGATTTTCGGATTTCATTTGTTCTTTTCTTCTGTTTTTGGTTCTCAAGCAAGGCCGTGAACTTGAAGGTTGTGATGTGTGGCACCTCAAAATAAGCAGCCATGTATATCTCTTGTTGAGAGATGGGTTTTGCAGTAGTTATTTTGTTGGAGGAAAAACGAGAAAGGATAATCCTTGCAATCTCATGAACACCAATAGACTTATATAGCGTTGAATCATGGAGTCCTGCTTCTTGACTATTTTTTCCCGTTGTGTATGGTAATATAAAAGCAAAAAGACAACCCCCATATTACTCCAAAATATTGCATGTTCCCCACTATATTGACTGATTTTTGTGAAATGCAGATGTTCCAGAGGGAGCCATTATCATACGCGAACATACGACATTGAATAACTTATTTAGCTGCTTGTGGTTCAACGAGGTCAACCTCTTTACACCAAGAGACCAGCTCAGCTTTGGCTATGTTGTTTACAGGTTAGGTGGTCTGTTTAAGTTCTTAATGTTTCCAAACTGTGAGTACAACTCGCTCTTTGTGTTGCATCCACACACTCGCGAGCATTCTTCCAAAGTTGAATGGGTGAAATCCTTGGACGAGTTTAAGGGAAATAATAGTGGTTTGAGAGAGAGTAGGGGAGGATTTGGTTTGTGGACTCCTTATCCTGGGAACCTTGATTTAGTTGTACTTCCACCTGTAGCAAGAACATCAAAATCAGGATGAGTTCAAATTCCATTGATTTTTTGAAGTTGCTGGGGGTCAAAGGGCAACGCGCAAGTTTTTTTTTTTTTTTAATGACTACGTCCGTACAGGTACTTTTTGGGATTGTATTTGCAATGGCAAGGGTTTGTAATGACGAACCCTATAACCATTTTTGCGTAACTATTGAAATGCTAAATATATAATATGTTCTTCGATTTGGAGGCCCTATTATTGGGCAACTTGGTGGGCTTATGCCCGGGCCGGCCCTGACAGGGCATGGTAAGGGAGTAGCAGCATGGTGTCAGAAACAGATGGGCCAAGGCTTTTCCTTTGTCCGTGCTCTATCCTCTACAAGTGTGGAAGCTTTGGCGGTTTTGCAAGCAGTAAGGTGGGCCAAAGCTATGGGTATCAGAAAGTTGCGGGTTTTGTCAGATACTTTACAACTAGTGAATACTTTGTGTAATGTTTCTAGGATATCTATTAGAAGCATTATTATGGACATTTTAGACTTGGTTTTTGTGTTTGATTTTGTAAGCATAATCAAGGCCAATCGGTAAGATGTGAAAAAAGCTCATAATCTAGCTCAGAGTCGCCTTTGTAATAGCTTAACTAATTAGTTAATGTATGGGTTATATTTTCTCGGTTTATAAAATAAAATAAAAAATACTAGCCCTAATTTTTGTCCCCTGCAAGAGGTACCCGTTAATGGTGTCACATGTGGCATAGAAGTTAGAACACTAGAGGCTGTGTCATTGGAAGCAAACCTTCACACCTATGAGTGTACAAATCTCTTGCATGTTACTTTTAAATCTTTCGATAGAAAAGGGCCCTATATTGTTCAAGAATTTTACTTTTGATTGTCCATAATATTGTCCGCTCCGATACATAGTATAAATCTCTTGCATGTTACTTTTATTTCTTACCGGTCAAAGAGTGTTCTAACATTCGGACCGTCGAAAATGCTTTTGGGCGGTTAAGATATACCATCCGTGCATGTGTGTACACGAAGTAATTTTGTTAAGATATAAACTTGTTTTTTGTCGTTAGTGAAGTTTGTTTTCAAGGTTGGTCGCAATATATGACTCTTTTTTTTCCCAATGAACATGAGAAATTGGAAAAAAATTAAAATATGGATCGAAGTTGAAAATTATCTAAAATCATTAAAATAGTGACACTTAAAATGTATCTTTTTAAAATTAATTTTGTCCTTAGTAAATTTTTTTAGCTTTCAATCATAAATATTTACTTTTTAGATTGCTAAGCCAAATAAATACAGAGGGAAAAAAAATCAAATACTTAATTTGATCGAAGGGTTTGCAACAAAATCAAAATCAAAATCAAAGGGTATACATGCAAAACCGGAAAACCCTAATCAATGAGAACTTTTTTTTTTTTTTTCCAGTATGAGATTTAGATCTTGTATCGTATTTGCGAGGATGTCAATAGCTAATAAAACAAGTTAAAGTTCTCACAGGTTGATGTTCTCTATTTTAGGCTCTGTTTGTTTCAACGGAAAATATTTTTCCCCAAAACATTTTCTTCACTTTTCGGTGTTTGGTTAAATAAATGACAAGTAAAACATTTTACACTGTAAAATAATTTCCTCCCAAAGGCATAAAATATGACTTACATCGGAAATGGCCGTAAGTTATTTCACAAAGGCTTTTTGTCTGGACATGAAAGTTCACCAACAGGGAACAAAATCTCTCTCTCTCTCTCTCTCTCTCTCTCTCTCTCTCTCTCTCTCTCTCTCTCTACAAAGTTCTACCTAAAAAGTAAAAGCTATGTTCACGTCTTTCTACACTAGGATTTGAGCATTATATGGATTGGGGATCCTGATCACACGGCTAGGTCCGTCCAGTCGGCCGTTGCGAAAATGCGCAGCTCGGATCAAATCCAACCTCATGTGAGAGCCATTGCTTAGATTTGATCCGAACCGTGCATTTTTGCAACAGACGTCCGGATGAGGAGTATAGCACGGTGTCATGCACCTAGTGCGCAGTAGGGACCCCTTGTCCTATTTATATGCACATTCAGAATATCCGAACTATCTATGTGATTGATGCACTTTTTTCGGATGGAAAATGCTAACGTGTGCCCAATAGACACACGTTAAGGTTGAAAAAGTGTATTGAAATGTGTGAAAAGTATATAGAGATATGTGAAAGTGTATGGAAAAGGGTAAAATGTGTATTGGAGTATGTGTTATTTTTGTTTGATTGTGTGCTTAAGGTGTACTCATTGGGCACACGTTAGCAAGACCCTTGAAAACAATTTTGTTCTTGTAAATTTTTTCAAGTGCAAGCAAACAACGGAAAACCAAATTGAAAAAAAAAAAAAAACATTTTACCCAAAATCATTTTACATGAAAAATATTTTCGAACTAAAAATGTTTAAGATTGAAACAAACGGAGCCTATAGTAAATACATTTTCGCAAAACCCGGAGCAACTGAGCCAAAAATAAGAACTTCTTTTGTATGACAAAACACTGTATAAGAAGCTAAGCAAGGCTTAGAAACAGCAAAATCACATTGCTCTACCACCATATGTTTGGCCAAAATATCATCAACCTGGTTGATTTCGTGCTGAAATAACGTCGAGTATGAGTGCATATGTAGAGATTCTTCTATAAAAATTGCTGAGGGCTTGCATTCTTATTGTTTTCCCCTTTATAACCAGCACCGTGTGAAAAAGAGAAAGTGACATTCGACGCAATATTTACTTATCAACATTGTACCAATAATTCCACAAATCTTGACAGTAACTCTTATGTATTTTTTTACTATCGGATTCACTGAATGAAATAGTGGGACCATGGAAGTTGGGCTATTATCTCATTCAGGTTTCTATTAAGGCTACGTAGAGCTTCAATGTGAGGCTCATCCTCCTCTACTGGTATAATTCTAGCAAATGTTCCTTCTTCCAGATAGTCCACCACCCTATTTGCAGCTTCAAGCCCCGTGACAAAAGACTTCTCCTGACATTGGAAAACAGACTTGTAAATGCTCATATAAAGCAACCAACAATACCACAAGGAATTAACAAAAGGAGAGTTTTGAAAAGAGAGCTCAAATGATTTTAATTAACCTGGGACCATGAGCCATGTCGGGTTATTATCCAGTCTCCAGCCATGAACAAGTTTGGAAAAGATGTAGAACCACGCATCATATACTTGTATGAACCTTTGGAAGAAATAAAGGAAAAGAATCCTGAGAAAGCACTAAATTTGATTTTCCTGGTCCTGATAAATCATGTGGCGATTCAACTAATTGGTCAGATAATCTTGTAGTATGGTCTGTATCTCGAATATATGATCGAGAAACCATTAATATCATTTTCCTTAGAGGAAACCATGGAGATCATTTTCGTTGCAGGAAACCATTATGTCAGGGTGATCCATATCACTGTGTACAAGCATTTTGTGTCAAAGAAATTGGGAGAACTTAATTAGCAAAACAAATGGTAACCGAGCGTCACCTGGAAAAAAATGAGTCAAGGATTTCGGAAATCTTCTAATCTCTTTATCAATCACAGTCGCATTCTCCAAGTCCTTAATGCAATTTGAAAGGTGCGACATAGCTTTTGCAACTACATCCTCGTCCTTCAGGGGCAACAACTCATTTGCGTGAAACTGTACATGAGAGAAACAGAAATTTCAACTCACAACTAAGTTTGTTCACAAATTATCCAGCATGCGAGGAAAAAGCAGAAGCCTACTTACAAACTCAGCTTGGATGACTGTTTCTGCTTCATCTTTGTGCTCATCGTATATTGTGTTCAAGTCGAAGAAAGTCCAACCATTTGAATCATCAAATCCAGAGCAGGCGTTGCTTGCAAATGGAATGTTAGCCTGGATTCATGTGCAGACAGTGCAGAAGATAAATCACCTATATTTTCCAAGATTTGATGCATACCACTACTGAACGGGCAATGTCAAGAAACGAAACAGGAAAACAAACACCTGTGTCATTTGTTAATCAAATCTATTTCTGTTATGTCTGATTATTTATCAGTATCACAAATGGGAGGCAGCTGAACTGGTGGATATACAATGGGCCCCTTGGCCGTTAAACCAGCAAATCTGTTTAGGGGACAATAAAACCAATGGTTCTTTTTTGTTTTTTGGTCCGCAAACCAATGGTTCTGTTACGTGCAAAACCAATGACTAGAACTCTCTTCTTAAAAGGGAGAAAATGAATGAACTCACTACACAGACCTTCTTATCAAGCTTTAGCTTAACAGTGAGCAGATCAATGCTAGACAAGTTCAAAACCTTCAGAAACTCCTCCCTTGTACATAATGCTGCACTAAAGAACTAAATACAAGTTAAAGAAGAGAGCAGGTATGAAGTAGAACTAAATCGCATATCTACTGATGGCAGAAGATATTTTTAGAAGTTTGTTGGATGTTGTTCCACAAAAAGAAGTAAAGAGATCTCATATAGAAAAGACAAGAATGAAGAAAGTCGAAAAAAACTGACCTGTTCTGTATTATTTCCTGCAGAGTGGAGATTCCAACAGCCAAAATTACTGCATCAGCTTTTAGACTCTCTTTTCCACAAATCACTTCAGAAATGCACCCAGTTTCCTCATTAAAGTAGAAATCTGTCACCCTTCTACCCTCAAGAAATTTACAACCTTGGTTTCTCATGGAGTCCATCCATGGCTCAAAAATCTTTTCTCTCACTGTCCCACGACACCAGACCAAATCAAAATCTTTCTGTTGCCATTCATAAAAGTGAAATCTATAAATTCCTGTTTAACAGACCCGCTAACAAGAAAATTGATCAAGAAAATGGCTATATGTTAGTCAAATACCTCAAAACTTTCACTAGTTTCAATACAAATGATACCTCAAACTTTCACTAGTTTCAATACAAATGATACCTCAAACTTTCACTAGTTTCAGTACAAATGATACCGATGAGTTAATCGATTCTAAGAACATGCCAATCCAAATGGTGTAAATGATGGGTTGTGCAATCGAGGGAAATGTTCTTGTTCTTGTCCATGCATGCTCTTTTAACTGACTTGATGAGTGTATCTATATTGAATGTTCTTATGTGATTCGTAGAGGATAAATATTTGAGACCAGTCGTTTCCTAGAGTTGCATTGAGTTGCTAAATATACAATTGATTTCTCACAATTATCTTCTTCTCATAAGTAAGCAATTATCTTTTCACAACTCCTAAACTTCTTCTCTTTTACCGGAAAAAAAAAAAGAAAAGAAAAGAAAAAGGACATAAAAGTGTGATCTTCCTTGGAATGCATACAATTTGTTAGTAATTTTGCGATAAGTTAGTGACCGAGAAAGAACAAGTCCACTCAAACCTGGTGAGCCAGAACAAAGTAGTATAGCATTCCCAGAGTGGCAGCTGCGCTACATTGCTCTGCTGGTGCAAACAATCCCACTTGAAGCAACGGATTAAGAACATTCTCAAAAAGCCTCTCTGAGCATCGAAATATCCTGAAAAGCTCCCTTGCAGTAACTACCAAGTGAAATTCACACTTCAATACTTGCATCTTTGAAATCATTGAGCTGAGATAACAATATCTCATCTAAAGAAGGAAGCCCACAAGGAATATCAGAGAAACTCTAACTACTCTTACTTGCATCATATTTTCTCCAAGATGTGTCGGTGTTGTCAAAGTCCACCACTGCAAACAAATGCACACATACAAGTAATTGAAGCGTTGTTTTTAACGAAAGAGACGATATCGTAGTTCCTTACTACTATATCTAAATTAAAACAGAATAGTAGGAGAGCACACCTGCAGCCATTAGTGGAAGTGATGTCAACCGATCTACCAAAGGGAGTCGAGTGAACTACAAAGAATTGAACCAAGAGTAAAAGCACTTATCAGATGTCTACTAACTTTTTCCGCATAGGAATTACCGTATATCTTTGAAGGCATACCTCTGTGTAGAGGAGTGTTCCAAATGGAGTTGGCCATTGAGGTAAATCTTGGAATATTGGAAATTTAACCTGTAGAATCAAGCCTTTATCAACATGTAGCAAAGCAGCACAACTAAAAGTAATGTTAGACACCATTAACAAGGAGTACTAAATTTCACACTAGAACAAGGGCAGTGATTATAACCCTTAGCAATTTGTGTATTGAAAAGCAGAAAGATACAAAGTTACCTCCAATCCTTCTTCTGAATATTGTGCAGATTTTATCCAGTTCGTGAATGGTTCAATACCAAGCTCGTCAACAAGGTAAAAAATATTTCGATAGGGATACCAGAAACCTAAACAGGAAGCATAGATTAGAGATGGGACTCAAATTATGGTGACAGAAAATTTAATCTGATTGTGCAACTGACTTAGGCAGTATATCACCATGTGGAGAAAAGTATACGGCTAGTCACACTGCTAAACCTATAGTGGCTATTGGCATAGGAGCCATTGCTTAACTCCTAAACCTATAGTGGCTAAGGCAGAGGAGCGTCAAGTCGTCAATTACATCAGTGAACTATTCCCGACTTGAACATAGCCACCTACAACCATATAACTTTCAAATTTATACGTCCTCTACCAACCTTGAACACCAAAAACCATAATAATATTGGTCCGTGAACACCAGGATCGTACCTAAAACCTTGTAAGCCATGATCTGGCTGTATCCCGTTGTACTTCAAAGGAAAACATAATTGCAACAATGACATCACTGCATATAATTCTACTGCAGTTGCCTCGGTCTGCAAAATTTGAACTTTCTCTATGAAAAAAGACTCTATTGTTATCATTTTCTTGTAATAGCTATTCTGATAATGCAAGGAGCATCTGTTAGAACTTAGAACAGTGAAAAACTGCATTTTTTCTGTGGATCTAAGCATATACTAAAACCTTTCTTGGCCCATGAATCCTGAAATTAGTTTGCATTTAGTCTCTATACAAAAGCCTCCACTTAGCATAAGTACTGGAGCATATAAGGTGTTTGATTAATTACCTCTGATTCCAAAATCATCTGGACTACTGGCAAATCTAGTTAGTCCAGAATCATAACCACCTTCAAGAACGGTCACATCAAATCCCTGATTATCAGATTACACAGAATCAAATCTACCACAACCATCCAAAGTTTATATATATATATGAGAGAGAGAGAGAGAGAGAGAGAGAGAGAGAGAGAGAGAGAGAGAGAGATGCGGTGAACCTGTTTGCAGAGGTGGTGAGCAGCTCCAAGCCCAGCCCAGCCGGAGCCAACGACCAATACCTTTTTCTTCTTCTTATTTTGCACAATTAGTGCAGTAGAATCTTGGGTTTGTTGGTCCTCCGCTGCTCTACAATAAAACCTACTTCTGTATCCACTTGAGAAGGTAGGAGTGACCCTCAAACAAGCTAGCATTTTTTCCCTCTCTACCTCTCTCTGTGATTCTGTAGGACTGTTAACTAACTCCCCAACTGCTTTTCATGCCGTTCAAGGCTTCCAACACGGAGAGATGTATAGAGTGTGCCAACATTCTGGCCACACAGAAAAGTCGGCATTATTTTGAGGCAAATTGCTCTGCGCCCCACCCATATTTACCCTTTTACCCCCCCTCTCTCTTCCTATATTAATTAATTAATTTATTTCTTTTATTATTAATTTCTCTTATTTAGTTCATTTCTTTTATTTAAATATTTATTTATATCTTTTATTAATATATTTTTTCTATTATTAATATTAATTAATTAATTTATTTCTTTTATTTGGTTAACTAATTTCTTTATATTAATTCATTTAATTATTTAATTCATTTATTTTGTTTTATATAGTTTTTTTATGTAATTCATTTATTTTATTTAAATATTTATTTATATCTTTTATTAATATATTTTTTCTCTTCTATCTTTTTAGAAATCTCTAATATGTTATTTCTCTTTTTTAATTATTTATTATCTTGTTTTTCTAACAGTCACTTTGTACAACTTTTTTTGCGCCCCAATCACCCTGTACCACCCATCCCAATGTGGTGGTGGAATAATGCATCGATTGAAGCTAAAGGATGGGCTTTAAGTTATGACACACGTCTTGATTCGTGGTTCCAGGTACTGGGTGTCGTGCCGGGACAACCACAATTTGTAGTCAATATTGATTAGGGCTGACCACTTGTCAACGTAATTGTAATATTTATTCACTTTAAAACGTGATTGTATGATTGTAATATTATTATTCACTTTTAGAAGTTTTTTATTTATTATTCATTGTTAAGACAACTTAATTAACTAATTAAAATAATATAAAGTTTCTAAATATAAAGTGAAATTTAAATGGAAATTTAAGAAAATAATTTACTTGCAAATGTACTTTGAATAAACCTAATTAAATGAGTAATTAAATAAATAAAATTGAATAAACCAAAAAAGAAGAAAAAGAAAAAAAAAAGAAAAAGAACCGAGGGACAATGGTGTCAGGGGGGGTGCGGAGCATCACTCAAAAGTATTTTGGATGATTGTCCTCTCTTTCCCGAAAGAGTTTTATTTTAAATCCGAACCACTGATTGCCGAGACAGACGGTTGGGGACAGCAGAGCCCCGTGTCTCATTTTTCTACTTCGTTCCTAAACTATTGAACCCATCGATTTAGTTCCTCGACTATCTAACCGTCTAAGTGCACATATTTGTCCGCATGATCGCCCCATGAGCACTACTTTGGTGTCCCACACAAATAATTCGAGCTGTTTTTTTTTTTTTGTACTTTTAAAATATTCTTTTGAGTGGCCCTTTCAAAAATCAACTCAATCGAGTAACTCCAAGTGCTTGATCCGATCTTCCAATTTTTGATAACTCTAAACACTTAATCGAAAATTGAAATATATGAATTGTTCATGTGCGACCCCGAAATGGGCCCCACAACTGTGGCAGTTTGAATCAGAAGCTTTGGCTCAAGCCAAATGCTAAAAATGTCAATTGGAGGCTGTGAACGCCTCTTTAAACGCCACAAACCTTTTTTAACGCTTAACACTCGATCTCTTATTATATGACATACCAAATTATTTTCACTTCTTATACAAACCCTCTAAAAAGATAAAGAAATGAAATTACAATGTCATAAATTGGGATACATATGAATATGTGTTTTTGGCATAAAAGTACCAACCAAAAGAGAGTTCGACCTATGAAGCTTACATTTAGAGACGGCAAAAGAACCTGCATTGTCTTTGTGTTGATGAGGTAAAACAAAGCAATTCATTTGTGTTCTCTAATTTTTCTGTTATTGTAAGTACCCCGAGAGTGGTAGTTTCAGATGTAATGAGAGTTCCGACTCTTTTGCCATGCTTGTATGGTTCAGCACGTTAGCTACCAATCATAATTTTCCAGAGTGTGTTTCCCTGAGCTTCTTTTTGGGTCATTCCGAACAAAAAAATTCCTCATTTTCCCTCTCCAGCCAAAACTCCTCCCGTCTCATCTTCTTCTTTCCCCATCGTCCTCTCTCTTCCCATCCTCAGAAAAACTCCCCAATGTTCCCACATCAACTGAGCTAAATTGTCCAGAGAACCCCTCTCTCTCTCTCTCTCTAATTTAGTAATTTATGCTTTTTTCTTTGCGAGATCGAGAATTTATCTGTTGCAGATCCGAGCATTAGGCCCATATGGAAGTGTAGACGCTGGATTCAAGTGAAGTGGGAAGCTCAAGTACTGGGTATCACCAACTCTGTTTTTTGCCTTACTTTGTGTCAGCTACTTCGATCTAGCTACAAGTCAGAAATTAAAGAGAGAGTTTTTGGGGGGAATTTTCATGAGATTTTGGAGGTCTTGAATAGAAATTTGTTTCGTTTGTACTTCTCCTTCTTCAAATAGATTCAGAGATTGTGTTCTGCATTTTTCTGTAAATAATACTCTTATATTCTAGCTTAAACCCAGATGCCAAAACGATAGTAAATCAATAACTTCTATTCTGCAGTGGCTCCGAATCAAGAGTAATCCGACAAACAGATGGTGAAAACAATATGAATCTCCGTTACCCAGATCGGAAAAAAAAAAAAAGGAACTAAAATGTCTGAGTGAGTAATTTAATCGGATGCTGAAGAGTTTGTTGTTGTTGTGGGTCTCTGACTCTGTTTTTATCAGTATGGGAAGAGAGAGAATGATGGGGAAAGAAGAATATGGGAACTCACCATCCCATGTATCATAGCTCCCCCTCAAGTATTCAACAACCATTGATGAGTCAAACTCACTTTAAAATTTCTTCTTCTTATCATCTCCTTCCCCCTACCAGCATTCACACCGGTAGTGACCAGTGCAACCTCATTAAAAGGTTACTAATTTCCAATTTGATCTGACCGTTACTAAAGCCAATTAGCTAAGGCGCTGGGGGACATACAAGTAATACAAGCACAAACAGGGTGTTTCTGGGTTTCAGTCAATGTGAAGTAAACCGGAAGATGTACCATGGAGCGATATTCTGTTGAAGAGTGCCTTGAATTCAGTCCTACAGGTCGGTGGATCAGTTTTTTGCCTGAAACAAAAGGGGAGCAAATCGCAGAGACGGTCCTGACGCAAAACATTCCGTATGACGAAATTTTAAACTAGTTTTTTTGTAGTTCTCTATAAAAGGGGGACTTGGGAGATTCTAGGGTTTATTCTAAAGGCTATTGTGGCTTCCCTAAAGAGTTATAGATTATTAATGGCTCTTTGTAATCTCTTTCAAATTCATAGTGAATCCTTGTCATCCCTCGCCCGTGGAGTACTCTCTTGCTTTGTGCTTGAGAGGAACCACGTAAATCTCTGTGTTGTTGTGTGGTTTGTTTTGTGTTTGTTCTTTCATCTTCGTATTGCCATAACATATTCTTTGTTTGCAACACAAAAAACAGGGTGTTTCTGGCCTCTGGGTTTTAGCTAATGCGAAGTAACAGGCAACCCCCAACAATGGCAGAGCTCTCTGATTTGCAAATCTATGTTAGTGGTCAACACACATTCTTTGTGAATGAGGTACCTATATATATCTCTGCGTTCATAGGTGCATTTCCTCTTCAATTCAATGATAACTCAGTTTCTCTTCTTCAATTTTGCAGGAAGCTACATCGAAATACTCAAGAAAGTTGAGGAAACTCGTAGATCAAGAAAAGAGAAGAAGCCAGACCAGGAATTCCGGGATCAGTATCTTCCATTTCCCTGTACGCCTAGAAGGGTTAGAATCCGTATCAAGATCCGGTACATCAATGGCAAAATCACAGCCCCAGTGTCAAATGTCTCTCACCTCAAGTTTCCCCCAATTTCTTGGAGCAAACCAAGAATTTTGTTGGTCTTACTAATGGAAGCTATATAGGAGCAAAGTTTGTTTTTAAATTCATAAAACACGTGGGGTTATGGGGCTAAGGTCAAATGTCACACTAAAGTGGACAATAGGCAGAAAAATAGACTTTAACCAAATATACCTGCATTATTAAATACAATGGGCCTACTCCCGAAGAGCCCTCTTAGAAGCATTATTTTAAATACTCTCGGAGTAACATATCTCTGCTAAACCAATGAGACTTTCATTCTATTTTCCATTGGCTCACAGAGATAAATATAAAATATACCATCATTGAGGGAGATGTACAATAGCAAAAGTACCACTATAAAACCGACCATGCATGTTAGAGCAACACCAGCAGCTAAGCCAAAAATTTGGCCAAAATACCTGGTGTACAGTGCATATAGCTACCCTGTCACCATCAACACTCCAACAATCTATCCATTTTACCTTATTTTCTATTAAAATATTATTATTTTTATAAAATGCTCAAATGTCAGATAGAAAAGGTGGAGAGAGAGTGAGAGGGGGGGAGGAGAGAGAGTAAGTGGCAGGAGTAAAAAACATTAAAGAAAGGGATTGCTGGGGAACAGTGGTACGCTATTTATATCGTGGTTCTGTAGCAAATGGAAGACTGCCGAAGTGGATAACGAATCTGCTGCAGGGGTGTTTTGTTGGTTTTCTTCTCTATTCTTCTCTATTCTACATAGAAAAGTACAAGTAGCGATGCTGCTGTTGTTGCTCTTATATTGTAGGAACTGTTGGGTTGCTAAAAAACATCTAAGCAAGATGAGTGTAATTGTGTAGCTGATATGAGAATGTTGGGATGCATGCGGGTAAAACTTTGTGAGATAGAATTAAAAATGAAAATCTTAGTGGGTGGTAGGTAGCACCAATAATAGATAAGATGTGAGTAATTAGAATTGTGATAGTTAGGAAGAGTGGTATGGTTACGAATTACGATAGCTGGTAGCAGCCCCTTTGGATTGAGAGAATTCGGGAGAAAAGAAAGGAAATGGAAGGGGAAGGCTTTCTCTCCCTTGTTTGGATGAGCAAAGCCGTGAGAGAGGGAGAGATTTGGTGAGAGAGAACCCCCCTTAGTTTTCTTTCTCACCAATTTTGGCGAGATTTCGAGAGAAAGGGAGCTCTGGTCTTCCGTACAACCAACGGCGACGTCGCCAAAGAACCTGCAGACCCAATTCAACAGCGTTAATGGCGTTGGCGGAGAGAGTGGCGGTGGCGGAGAGAGTGGATCTTTGATTTGAAGCTTGGATTTGGTCGCCGGAAATCCGCCGGAGAGAGTTTGGTCGCCGGAGAGACTCTGATTTCTCACTCCTGTTTGGATCCCTGGTGAGAAATTGTTCTCCTTTCTTCTCTTTTCTCACTAATAAGGGAGAGCACTCTCCTTTCTTTTCCTTTCTTCTCCCCGCTGCTAAAGGAGCTGTAAGGGGAAGGGCAGACTAGAATTGATTTTAGAGGCGGTAGTTAAAAGAAACAGACTTGTTGGATATCATGAAACGGACTGATGTAGCTTAACCCCAGTAGGAGTGAAGGCTCAGTTTTGGTACGTTTACCATTGAAGTGGCTCAAAGCAATGTATGTAAAAGATTATGAATTCTCTTACTGGGAGGAAATTTGTGTAATTTAGCAAACTTTGCACGCCAAATGACGTCTGCCACTGTTCTTTTAAGAACTGAAATGTTTTTTGAAAAGAATAGATCTGTGACCTCGTCGTTCGTTTTTGCTATATAAAATAAATGTTCACGTCACATAAATTAAGTTCTGGTTGTGGTAAATTAGGGTTGTTTCATAGTAGTAATTGCCAATTTATGAACAATTTGATCACATTCCATAGCGCAAAAGATTAAGGATAAAATACACAAACTACAATTTAATTGCCAATTTATGTACTTTTTCCTTTACTTGTAGAACTGCTAATGTTGTGGCTCATTCTTTAGCTAGTAAAGATTTCAATGGGATAGGGTATGGTCGATGGACCGAGTCCCTGCCGGATTGACTCCTTCCTTCCTTATCAAGGGAGGGAGGCTCCTCTTGATGTTTTCTTGGTATTCATTAATATCATCTGTTATCGTTTTTGACAAAAAAAAAAAAAAACAACAACAACAAACAAACTACATATGTAGGACAGTTATTTAACTCAATCTTATCACAAAGATTTGTCTACAATGACATCCTCAATATAGGCCCTAATTCAAACCAAACCAAACCGAAGCCTTAAGTCCTAATCAATTGGGGTGGGCAACATGAATCCGTTTTCTACATTGAGATCGGTTGAAGGCATCGTGTTCATTGAAATCCAAGAAACCTAGGTCTTTTTGAACTACCGTCTCTGGAGTCATTTTTGTTCTACCCTTCTACTTAGTGCCAGTGCCAGTATCTATCATAACCATATCACTCCTAACTACATCATCGACGACATGCATGTTCAAACTTCAAACAACCTTAATCTATTATCTCTCATCATCTTAATCTATTGTGATTGAGAATAGGCTTGTCTCCTCGAATAGGGATTTAGCAGTGGTGACAACACCAAAAAATGCAAAGAAAACATCACCACACAATGTCTCTCGATAGGTAACTAAATTACCAAAAAAACACCATTGAATCATAATAAGAATTAGGCAGCAATGCGAAAGGTCTCGAATGAAAAATTGTCACTCACCATGGCAGATATAGCAGGGAGGATAGGAAAGAATGCAATGGCAGTCTCAAGGAAATAGCCTTGACAAACAATAGATTGGGCCAAGACCCACCGTTCCATAACCAAAGAATCCTGGTGAGTTGCTACCAACTTGAACGCAGATACGGCATTGATAGATGCGGCGGATAGAGAACCAAGAAAGAGGAGATTTCCTCCCCTAACAATTACTACTGCAATATGACTCCACGCACAAACGCAAAAGGCAGCATGTGTTCAATATTGCGGGCTTAATGCTTTTGAGATGACTTTTGCTAGCCAGACAACGTTGTCACATAGCAACGTTGTCACCGCAATAAAACAAGCAAAGGCAACGAAGAAATAAATAATCACACAAACTTGGAAATTATCGACTTGGAGTGGATGAATACCACCAAATACCGGGGTCAGAAAATCCATCGCTTTCCACGCCGAGGGGGAGTGGAAGGCTAGATATTCCAGACTAAGGACCAGTGACTCCACAAATACCCAATACCCAAAAAAAATATCGATTCCCATATACTTACTAGTATCAACTTTGCAAACCCCATTCTACCTAGAATTCTGCACCAAAATTTGAGGTTTGGATTAAAAATTACCAACGTAGGAGACGACGACGATGACACCGCACAGGGTGAGTCTTCTATTCGTGTATCCTTACTCGACTAAACTTTCAATTGAAGTCCCTCTCCGAACTCAGCCAAGCAATTCACTTTGATTCAACTTCCTCTTCTTCGAGAACTTGGGTGCAAATAGTGTGACGAACAATGATACATATACACCCACTCGGACACACTCTGCCACACCCCCTCTCACATGTGAGGGGACCCATCCGGAAGGGACCCACCCCACATGTGAGGGGGTGTGGCAGAGTGTGTCCGAGTGGGTGTGTCTGTATCATTTTTGTAGTGTGACAGCCCAAGACCCACCTGATGCAACAGAGGTCTATGATAGAAGATAATAGATAATGCCCTAACTTGCACATGGTCTTTTAAAATCGTGCGGGTGTCAAAGCTCGTTGGTACTTCTCAGTTAAGCGTGCTTACCCTGGAGCAATCTAGGGATGGGTGACCTTCTGGGAAGTCCTTGGAGCTTGGGCAACCAAAGCGAACAATATTGTGTAAGGCAAGTGCGGGTCGTTACAGTTGGTATCAGAGCATAACCCCGGACTACAGGGTAGGAGCCACCTCTAGGATTTCATGAGCCACCTCTTGAATCCCGGAGTGGGAACCAAGTGCTATGCAGAACTAAGTGTTATACCTCCCGGGGGAAGGTCGCTGGGCCAATATGCAACGAGGACGTTGCATCATACGGTGGGGAGAATGTGACAGCCCAAGACCCACCTGATGCAACGGAGTTCTATGATATAAGAGAATAGATCATGTCTTAACTTGCACAAGACCTTTTAAAGTCGTGTGGGCGTCAAAGCTCGATGGTACTTCACAATTAAGCGTGCTCACCCTGGAGCAATCTAGGGATGGGTGACCTTCTGGGAAGTCCTTGGAGCTTGGACGACCAAAGCAGAAAATATTGTGCAAGGCATCCAAAAAGGAATCCCACATCAGGAGATTTGGAAAAAATAGATGTGATATATAAGACACCTGGATAGCTACTGTATAACTTGAGGTTAACCTTTTGAACCACGTGGTTAGGCTAAGAGTTATCAGGTCAGCTGGAGCGGGTCGTTACACATAGGGCATCACGTCAGCACATCTGGGCCGTCCAAAAGTGTATTGGACAGCTCAGAAATAGGAGGGAAAGTGAGGTGAGAGGGTGTTTTAATTTGGACCGTCCAATACACTTTTGGCCCCCCAAACTGAAAACAGATTCTCAGTTTTTCACTTTCTTAGCCAAAAGTCAGAATTTGGTTATCACCTCCTTTTCCATTTCTACTTCTCCTTTTCACTTTCTCTTCAATTTCCTCTCCCATTCCTACCCCTCTCTCTTCCTCCCCCTTTTCCACCACACACATGAAACGAGAGAGAGAGAGAGAGAGAGAGAGAGGAGGAGGAGGAGGAGGAGGAAAGGCAAGCCTCCTGTCATTGGGGTTTGGGTTAGGATTTCGGATTTAGAGGTGGAGTGGGTAGATTAGGTCTTGAAATGAAGTTTTTTAAGTTTGATTTGGGTTTAGATACGAGATTCAAAGGTTTTGGAGTTTGATTGGAAAGGTTTGAGTTTTGTGGACTGTGGCAAAAAATAAGGAAGAAGATGTGTTTTGGCCCTTTTAGGTTATGAATGGTGAGGGGAGAGAGAGAGAGAGAGAGAGAGAGAGAGAGATCTGTACCACTTCTCTTCTTATTGTTCTTCTCTTTTCTTTTTCCTGAAAATTTGTTAAATCATGGTGAGGAGAGAGATATAGGATCTTGTATGTTTTTTTTTTTCTTCCCCGAAAAATTGTTAAATCTCAAATGGATAGGCTATCAATCTCAAATATTTTTCAACAAGAAAAAAAAAAAAACATAATACTCCTACCTTTTTAATTGCTAAAAAATTCCCAATATAATTTTTAGAAAAATGCTAAAAATGATATTTATACACATTTTTAATATCATAATAACAAAACATCAGCAAAATGGTAAACAACTCATCCACAATTCATTTCCATCATCATTCTCCCAAACACTACTCTTGTTGCAAAATACATTCTGCACATTTTTCCCAAACACTCCTATCAGATTCAAAATACATTCTGACCATAATCCAAAAAACCAAAAAGCCAAAAAGTCAAAAATGAAAAGCTGAAAATGAGACTCCCAAACACCCCCTTAGCGATTCACGGTGTGTATTTTTATATTGGGGGAATGACCAATCAGTTTTAAAAGAATGAGAATATTTTTTTAACCTCATCAAGTTCAATCCTAGTCTCACAAGATTTGATCAGCAGATTAGAGCATCTCCACTCTTGACTCAATTTTACACTCAAACTCAAATTTGAGTAAAAATCAACAAAAACATCACTCCACTCCTTACTCAAAACCATTACCAAATTTGAGTTTACTCAAAATTTTCACCAAATTTTGTTTGAACCCAGGGACGGAGTCAGAATTGTCTTTGCGGTGGCGAAAATATGTACTTAAAAAATAAAAAGACAAACTACATTATGAATATTCATCCACTCTATGAAAAACTATAGTAACACAAAAACCTAATGGTGGCAAGTCTATATAATTCAGGGATAAAAATTGGACACTAGGAGGGTAAGATTGGACACTTGAGATTTTCACAATAGAATAATATTTCCTCATTAAAAGTTAGAACTCCAAAAAATATCTAACTTTGCAGGACGAAGAGAGTATTTTTCTATGTAATAATTGCATTTTTTGAAAATCTTGTGGTGGCGGCCGCCACCACTTGTCCTCCTAGCTCCATTCTTGTTTGAACCAAATCTTTACTCAAATTTTTAAGGTTATTTTAACCCTCTCAAATTTACAATTGTGCCATTATTGTACATTTACTTTTGCCAATTGGAGTGTTCCATATTAAGTCAAGTTTTTACTCAAATTTAGATAAAAAATTGAATCAAGATTGGAGATGCTCTTATACTTGGGCGTGATGCCACCAAATAATTTGCGTGAAATTATAAACAACAGATGTCCCTTGTACGGTACTCCAACTCTCTCACTCACTATCAGACGTCAGCAAAATTAACAGCTTTTATGTACCGAGGAATCAAGGATTACTTTCTCTTAACAGACCAAGAAGTAATCAAGTAACCAAAACCATCCTCTCAATCCCGACCCTTCCCGACCAAACCAAACAAATGGCCACTACTTTCCCGGCGCGGGCCATCCTCGGCGGCGACACCACCAGCACAGTCCGTACACGTCGGCCGGAGACGACTCAGATTGGGATTACGACAACGACGACGATGACCAAGAACGGCCACCAGCGGTGGTGGAGGGCTGTTTCCGCACCCTCCCGCCGCTCATTATCAACAACGGTTCTCCTGGCCGGGTCTCGGGCAGACGACTCGGCCCCGTTAGAGATGTCGTTTGAGAACGCATTGAAGCTTCTGGGTTTATCAGAAGGAGCCTCTTTCGATGATGTACTAAGAGCTAAGAATTCGATTCTCGCCACGTGTAAGGACGACTTAGATGCAATTGCACAGGTGGGTTAAACGTTATCTTTCTCTCCAACTTGCTTAATTTCTGTTGAAACTTGAATCTTGTGAACTTCTTTGTACTTTGTTTAACAAAATCTGAATCTTGGTGTTTGAGGTATTATTGGTCATAACTCATGTATGCTTTGTTTCTAGCCTTCACAGTGCCGTATCTGTTGTTCTGGTGTTTGTGCTTGGTTAGGTCTGTGTTGTTTTGTCTCTCCAGCGTATGCCCCCCTATAGCACCTGTAATTGGATTTTGTTGTTCAATGCATTAACATACCTTAAAAAAACATCTGAATCTTGCTATGAAAGTTGATTGCTTGGATTTGGGGATACTGCCGACTGGCTATTCAATTGGGTTCTTTTCAGGGGAAATTTAGCAATTGGAAATTAGAGATTTTTTTCCGTGTCTTTCATGTTCTTTGACAAGTAATTGAAGAAAGTAAGAAAAGACACCAAAGGGGGCACCAAACCACCAAAGGTGGAGATCAGAATTTTTTATTTTTATTTTTAGACTTGATTATTGGGCTTTGTAATTAATGCGGAGCAATAATTTTTGAACTTGAGCTTGATTGAACAAGCTGATTCAGTGATTCCTATCTGGGTTAATGAAGTTTAGATCTTGCTTGTGTTGTTCATTGCAATTACGGAGAAGAAGTCGAGGAATTAAATCAAGATGGGGTGTGGCATCTTTCTTCCATTCTTTAACCCAAGGGATCAACTGCAACTGCAATTAGGAATGCTTAACAAGGACCGCGACATATAAGGTTTAGGCATGAGCCTTGGTGCGTTAAGCTTGGTAGATTGTGATGCATTGTGTAGACCTTTGCTGTCATCTAACGATCAGTGAACATGACGAGCTAATAATGACTTCTACGCATCTTTTCTTTTTTGATTTTCATTTCCATGTTTTTACTTCTGGTGAGGAAGACAGACTGTGTTTCTGTAGCTTGTGTTTCTTGATAGGTGAGGTGACAAACGATGGGTCCTGTGTCCATTACTCGTCTTGAAGATAGCTTCAGTACCGGATGGTATTCTACCTCTTTAGTTTCATTGAATTGATTCCATCAAAAGTTATGCCCCAAGGGTTATAAAGATTTTTTTTATCTTTACTTTAGGATTAACTACTACTGAAAGCTTCATTAGACATATATGCAGGGATTGCGACCTAATATTTGATGGTACTGTAGTATTCTATTTTCCAATAGAAAGACATGTGCTTCTTTATAGTTCTTAATCTAATAAAATGATCGGTTGTGGAGTTCTGTCAAGCCATACCTTGTTACTTATATATTGTTGCCACATGTTATCTGAAAGTTGTGGTTAATGTTTTCAGGTAGAGGCTGCATATGACATGTTGCTTATGCAAAGCTTTTCACAGCGCCGAGCTGGTAAAGTTGTAGATAGTAACATTCGTTATGCTGATGTGAAACCGGTAAATGCCCCTGGGATGGGATCAATGCCTCGGTGGCTGCAGTCAACGGTTAGGAATTCATCCATTTCAATTGATACACCATCTAGAGGTGACTTGGGAATACAAGCAGGCGTTTATGGAGCTTTAATAGTCTTAAACTATGTCAGCGGAGCCTCTACATTTTCCTCGGCACCATATGCTGCAGCTGATGTTCCTGGGCTGATCTTGGCCACTAGTTTTGGAGCATCCTTGTACTTCATGACCAAAAAGAATGTAAAGTTAGGTGAGTAGCCTTTCGAAAATGTTGAAGGAAGAGAACATCCGCATGAAACTCTTGAAATAATTGCAGCATCGTGTAAACCTAAGTAGCTTCCGTTATTACTAAATTTCTTGGGTTTTAGAATGGAATATGTAAAAAGATGTCACGGTGGCCTTTACAAGGCTTGTAAACTGAACTATGCGATAAGTTGAAATGGTCGTGGTTAGTAATTTCTTTTTGTGTGTTTTTCAGGGAAGGCAACTTTAATTACCATAGGGGGCCTTGTAGCCGGTGCTGTGGTGGGATCAGCTGTTGAGAACTGGTTGCAGGTGGACATTGTCCCATTCCTCGGCATACGCTCCCCTGGTGTTTTAGTTAGTGAATTTATACTCTTCTCTCAATTTTTGGTTTCCTTGTACTTGAGATAGGATGTACAATGCTAGTCATGTAATCACTCTTTTGCACGATTGTAACTGTACATCTTTAGAATGGTTTATTTCCATATATTGTGCAAAGGGAATGTGGTAGAAGTAAAACAATTCAGGAAAGTTGCTTTGATGTTTTATTGTACACGTATAGCTTTCATTCTGGTTCTTTGGCAATACTATTTCTGTCAACCAGTGTCGGAACTCACAAATTCCCCCGTTTGATGATGTTCTTGGCTTCGCACCATTTGGCCAATCTATCAATTGGCATCTTGTATTCAGAAATCCTTTTAGGAATCATCTGTTTATTCAATATAGTCGATCAGACCAACTTCAAGGATTTTTTTTTTTCCCTCGTTTTTGTTCCTGCATCGGTATCCACGTTTTTGTTGATTCTTTACAAGGAGATGTTGCCGCTGTGCGATTGAACCTTGAACTGGTGACCCACAAGTTCAATATCATTCCTTTAAAACCATGGTTAATTACATAATATATTTCAGTCATTTTCAAAGAAAAAACAAAACAGATGAAAAAAAATGAAGAGAAACCCATAAAACTGAAGTTGCAAAACTTGGCCACGAGATGTGACCTTTCTGGTAAGTCTACCAAATATAGTCTGGGAGGAAGCTGTTAAAATACAAGATTGCCCACTGCAATCCCCACCTTTACAAACTTTTGGGGGATCATTGCCAGGTAAGGTGTTAGAAATCAGGAAATCTACAGCTCTCACCAACAAAATTGTGGGCAACCGTTACAATCTTGATAACTAACAATTTAGCAATGAGTCCACCACTTCAAAGAAATCTGAGTACAAATCGGAACTAAATATACAAATAGTAACTGCTTCGACACAATCTAATGTACAACAAGAAGTGCAGAATACAAAAACCCTAAACAGGCCATAACCAGCTTTTGAACGTTATGTGCTGCAATCTTCTTTGTGTTTGGAGCTCGCAATATATCCGGGATTCCCAACCTTTTCCTCAACATTCTCTTTGTTCAAAAGGTCATTGTACATTTTCAGAGAAGCCTTGGAAAACTGAGTCATTGAATCAAAGACTCCACCAAAACCAGTCTGAAATCCATTTAGCGTGACCCTTTGTGTTTCTTGTACGCAGTTATGGTGTTTTTCCTTCTCTAAATCGACCCTCCTTCTGAAACCATCCAGAATATCCTTCTTCTCCTCCACGAAATCGGCACGATGCTCTGTGACTAGCTCCAAGTTATGTTCCAAAAGCTTTGGTTCAAAAGCCCTATTATCCGCCTTCTGGAATGCAAGAATCTTTCTGTCAAGTTCTTTCTCCAAGCTCTGAACTTTCCTCATTCGGTGTTGTTCATGGCCTTGCTGTACCCATAATGCCCTTATATCCTTTCCAAAGCTTTTCATGGAAAATGCAACTGCTTTATCTGGCAACTTCTCCATCGAATTCAACCAATTGCCGCAGATCACGAGCAACATGGGCCCTTTGACTCGACAAGGTGGGGCCGAATTTGAACTCCTTCCCCTTAGAGTAGAATTCAACTTCAGGTATGACGAACTTTGATAGCCATCCATGGAGAGCCTCGATGTATGCCTTTTGTGCTGCAATGTAGTCTATGAACCGTGCTCTCCAATTCTGAAGCTCTGCGTCGAGTTGTAGTGTGGCTAATCGGTGGGAGTTGTTGCAGAATTTTGCATAAGAAGGGCATGTATAACATTTCACTTCAAACATGATCTTGTTTTGGATCTCATGAGACTCCAACATTACCTTCCAGGTTCCCATCAGGCTGCATAAAGTGAAGGACGTAAAATAATGGATGGAAACCAGTTTTTTAAAAAAAGAAAAAAGAAAAAGTAACATAAGCACCCTGTTTGGTAGATGTTTTCAAAATCAGTTTCAATAACACTTTCCAGAAATTGTTTTTGAATACAAAAGCAGTTGATCGTTTTCATATGTAATTCTCCTCGCATATTTGGAAACATCCTTCAGTGTTTTATTGATGTTTCCCCCAAGAAAATTTCCAATTGTTTGGAAACGTTTAAACATCTGTAAATTTTTGGAAACCTATCAGCCAAATAAGTCTTCTTAAAAATATTCTCAAAAACTGATTCTGAAAACAACAGACAAGGCTTTCTTCTGAAATTTCCCTACCCTTGTAACAGTTCAAGAATTTGGGGCTGCAATTCTTCATCTCTCAGTTTCTCAATTTGTTTTGAAATCGATTCCGCACTTCGAATTGCAACCAAGATCCTGCTATATAAATCTTTTACTGCAGCCCTCGTTTTGTCCACAGCTTGTCCATCATCTCCTCTAGCATCCTGATTTCTTAGTTGATTGCATCTCTTTTCATAAAGTTTCCAGGTGCTATCTCCAGCCTAATGAGCAAATCTACAATCAGATCTACTTGAAGAAATAGTATGACAATTTTTTTATTTGATAAAAAAAAAAGACCTCTAGCTTTTTGTTTGTACAGTGGACATTGTAAACAATGATCAACATCTGAAAGCAAATACGCTGAAACTTGCAAGCATGAAAATAGGAAAACATGAGCAAGAACAAGAAAAGATAATTTCAGCATTTTGTGCAATTGTCATGAAATATACATGCTATATGCACATAGGATATCACATGTGTACAGAATACAGATTGCTAGGATATTGTAACCAGGAAAACACAGAAAGCATAATACCTACAAATCGAACATGTTTTGAAACTAAGTAATGCAAGATAGTGGTCAACTGGCTTGACTGGAGACCATTCTATGGCTGATGGGAAGGAGATACCATCAAAATCTACAATGCCTTGTTAGAAGAAACAAAGTCATCGGGCTCAGTTCTTTCCAACCGTCAAAGCAGTTTAAAACATAAAGAAACTCTTGGCTTTCATACTTTAATTTCACATTTCTTAGTTCTGGTAAGAGAAAGTAGTTCCTGCGCATTGGCATACCAGACATTCAAGTATTCATGGGTAAATGAATTGCTAAATGACAATATGAAAGAACCAAGCTGAGCTTCTACACCGACAGTTCGGCCTCTACTGTGCTACATGATGGCAACCTGCAGAAGGCCACCTCTTTGGTGCATTCGATATGAGATTGTGGAGAATTGTTTTAAGTTTTACTGTTTGAAGTGACATAAAATTTATTCTATTTCAACACGGTTGGGATGCAAGACATAGCTTCTTTTACTTTGCTCGAGATAGATATGTATTAGCCACACCGACCTCATTTGGCATTTGTTCTCGAGCATCATTGGCTAACAAAGGGACCATAAATCAGATCACAAAGTTTGAACTACCTAGTTGACTAACTTTAACATACTTAACAACCCATAGCCTTTTCCTCATAGATATATACTGATGCACATACCTTAACTTCTTCATAAAGCTTCTTTTCCCAAGCATATAGCCTTCCAAGTGTCAGAGAATGGCTTCCTGATTCCATTCCTCCATAATCATCAAAGAGATCGTTGTTAAACTCCGTCCACGTTGAAGAGCTTTTGGAACTGGATGCCACAAGACTTTTACAGGATGAAGATCGAGATGAAGTGGACCGCCATGCGATAGCTTGGATGAGTTTTGTTGAATTCTCTGCAGCCAGATAAGATGGCAAAAAGCGATGAGCATAAAGGCACCTAATAGTAGGATTTTATAAAGCAAGTAGAGAGAAGGCTACAAATAAGAACACGTCTAGAGAGAGAGTGAGAGACCAAAGGATTAAAGCTTGATCTCTGTGTAAAATCTAATCATCAATGTGAAACGAATAAGGTATAAGGTAGACGCCTATGAGGTAAACCCAGATACCGGAAACCACCCACAAGCCAGAGGTACTACGGGTTATGCAGTTGGGTGAACAAAAGCACCTATCATCAAAATTGAGATTCTGAAAAGGAGAAATTTGGAATTTGGAAGCTTTTCGACATCGTTATTTACAATCCAATATGAAGTTAAGGAATAAGAAGAAGATTATGCCAAGCTTAACAGAAAGTTACCAACTTTTTCAAAAAGACAACTGGGTAAGTCCCACAATATCAGATCCTTTTTCAGAAAAGATGTCACGATGGAGCAACAACAAAAGTGAGTACAAAACCTCAAGGGAAAACAAAGGATTCTAATGGGAGAGAACTTTTGAGAGCATGGTCCACATAGTTGCTTAAAAGCCACAAAAGCAGCACACTAGAGGAAGGAAATTCACGCCCAAATTAGAAGAAATTTTCTTTTTGAGCTTTAAGTAAAAGCATCAGAACAAGGCCCACAACTATCACAATTTGTAAGGCTGTATTTGGATCAACCTTTGTGGAGGGAAAAGAAAATCTTAAGGTATTACTCTTCTCAAATTAAGTAATACGTTTTCGTCTTCCCTCAAAAATCTCTCCACCAATCCCTGAACCAAACATAACCTAAAGCTGGAAACCAGAAAGTCACAGAAATGGAGCTATTCAAAGTGAACCAATATCTAGACCCCAAATTAAAGAAACTCATATTCAGCTTTACTGTATTTTAATTGGAAGCGCAATCATGTGGAGTCATAGAAAATACAGGAATCCAATGGCAAGTGAAGATCATTTCCATGAGAGCAGATGTTTTATATCTAGAAAAATAGCATGCAGACAAGTACAAAGACCGAATCTAAATATTAAAATCTGGATAGGCAGGATAGTTTATGTGTAATACAAGAAGAAAAGAGAGAAAAGTACAAATAAAATAAAATGCTAACCTTTTATTTCCTCCAGGCCAGAATGCAAATGCACCCTATTAGCCTCCAACATTCTGGACACATCCTTTCCTGAATCAAAAGCCCTAATGAAATGGTCCTCAATATCCTTCAGTGCTTCCAATAACTCCCTCCCTTTCACTGGTGTGTCAATTACTGTTAAGCCCTTCTGCTCCACATTTTTCACACTATCCACTGATCTAACAACTTCAACTTGACCACTCTCTTCATGCCCTCTTCTTGCATTATTCTCACTTTCTTCAGCCACCACCACATTTTTCACTTCTTCCTCCACTCTACCCCCTTCTTCCTCTTCCAACTCTGGAATCCCTTCTTGTTCCCTCACTACCCTCAAATCGTCGTCGGAATTACGATTGTACCCGCTTATTACCTCTGGCCTAACTCCATCAAAAGGGTTAAAGAAATCCCACCCAAAATCCCTCTGTGGCGAAGGCATCGATGGGGGCATTTGCATGTAGAAATACCCACAACCCTCTTCTTGTTCTCTCTCCATTTTCTCTTCTCTCTCTTCTTCTTCTTCTGAAGATGTTGAAGACCCACATGATTCACAACCGTTAATGGCTGATTGGGTTGGTTCAGAAGGTGTTTGTTGAAGGAATAAAGGGTTTGAGACCACATTCTCTTTGGGTGGAGATTTTGGTGGGAAAGTGATGAGAAAGGGGGAAGAAGGGGAAGAATGGCGAGCAACAAATAGCTTTATACCAGCTGAGACTCCATAAAGAGCTTGACAATACCTCGAATGTGCATCAGCAAGTGCATATCTTCTCTCTACTGCTAGCTTAAGCTGATGTTTCCTCTCTCTACAAATAGTCACTACTTCTTCTTCTTCCTGTAGTTTGGAAGCAACACACCCCATCTCCTCTGTTTTTTCTTCTTTTTTTGTTGCAAAGTAAAGTGGGAGTGAAAGCTCTGCTTTGGAAGAAGGGCAAGAGGAAAGTCTAAAAAATGATTTATTTTTTCCTTTTTTCTTTTTGGAGGAACGCGTGGAGTGATGGGGTTTGTGTAAAAATGGGTGCTTTGTTGGGTTTTGACTGAGATTTTGTTAGATAAAGGTAGTGAAATAGGCAGATTTCAGAGAAGTATTAAGACCAACCCATTCCCTGTTTTGACTCACAGCCAAGTGGGTTTCTAGTAAAATGGCAGTTTTTGGGCAGAGATTTAGAGAAACCCATTTGGCCATTTCATCTCTTGGGAAACTAAGATATGTTCAGCCCAAAAATGGAGTTGGTCACTGAGAGGGGGAGAGAGTAAAGTTGGGTTAATGCTAAAATGGAGGTGGTCAAATGGAGATGCTCTCACAGAGAGAGAGAGAGAGAGAGAGAGAGAGAGAGAGAGAAGTCTGTTCTGAGTTCTCTGTTTCTTTCCTCGTTTTTCGTTTTTCTTGTCCAAACTAGACTTCAAAAAAACAGAAGCTTGGTTGGTAATTTTGAGGCTATTTACCACCAAAAGAATATTTTTTTGGCCATGTTTGGAGATGGGATTGAATTATGTGGACTGAATTTCTGATAATTAGTACAGGTGTTGATGGTGAAACTACAATGACATTATAATATGACCATAATTTCTTGAGGAAATCAATAATTTTCCCAGTACGATTATTCAAATAAAAAATATATTTTCGTTACTGTTCACCACAATGGGGTTGGGGTAATTTTATTCAGGGTCATGGTAGGGAATGGTTGGAAGTAATGTATGTATGTATTGTTTTAAAAAAATTATTTTCGTTATAAAAATACATTTTTATGGGTTTTTTTGTACAAAAATACAAAAAAATCGTTTTTATGGTTAAAGTACAACATCTTTAAAAATGTAAATATGTCTTTAAAAAGAAAATGTCTTTTAAATTATATTTTTTTACTTTTTAACGCGCACTTACGACACCAAGTTAGATTTCCCTTTTATTTATGATGATTAGTGGAAGATCCCTCCCCCGCCCCCGCCCCCAAAAAAAAAAAAAAAAAAAAAAAACTAGCCGGGTGAACTGAGACTAGAGAGAGAGAGAGAGAGTGGAGAGAGAGAGAGAGTGAGAGAGAGAGAGAGAGAGAGAGAGAGAGAGAGAGGGGCAGAGGAATCAAATGGAGGTGAAGGTGAGAGGGGCTCGAGGAGGAGATGATGGTATTTGGTGTCTTGTGTTTGGTAATTAGGTAATACCGCTGAATAATAGTACAGCCCCTGGGCACTTCACTTGAGAAGAGACAGATTTATTTCTCTCCAATGAAAATTTTAACAAAGTTGCTGCTAAATTTAGGAGCATATATAGAGCTTGGTCTAGGAAAAAGTATTTGGCATAGCCATGTCTGGAGCCCTTTTTCAAACATGTATTCAGGAACTAAGAGAAATGTGTATGCCTCAGGTCCATTTCTACTAGGGGTTTTTTGACCTTTTAGTTTTTTACGTTTTTCGAGATAAGCTATTTTCTCATAATATGTAAAAAAGTAAAATTTAAAAACCTATTATGAGAACTAGGCCTAGTGAAAAAAGAATTTGGAACATTAAGTGACAATGTTCCAAGAGCAATGAATAATCCGCTTGGTTAAGTTTCTCTTCATACTCCACCGACTTTTACTTGTCACATTCCATGTCTGCAAAATAAATTAGAACCATTCATCTTCTAGTCTTGCATTCACGAAAATGCTTATGAAAATTTTCATTTTTTGCACATCAACAGTAGATAAATTGATCCACCAAATTAATTTTTTTATTTTTTGACTTTTTACGTTTTCTCTGATACATTTCATTTTTCCTTGTAGACATTAACTAAAAAGCCCACAAAACTAACCAGTCAATTAGTACAATGGCTTTTAAAAGTTTAAAATAGTTTTTATATCCATCTCCAAAAGGAGTTTTAGGTTAGGCGGAAAAGGTAGTTGTCTGAAATAAAACCTATTTCTATTTTCATTCCAACTTTTGGCTAGGGCTTCTGTGTATTTCTTTCGGGCATCATTTCTTTTGACCTTCAGCTAGCTTTGGCTACTTGGGGATCGCATTAATGGCGTCTTGCATAGTTGCATGCAACCCCAACCAATCGAAAGTAGCGTAATTTAGACAATCTATCTCCGTAGATCGATACTCGGGCTTAACTATTATTTTTTTGAGTAATTAATTATAAGTTCTTTCAAATATATTTTTACCATACAACACAATACGACCCCGTATGAGGCCTTGAAAACTATTGAATACAGGGCAGTGGAACAAACACGATAAGTACATCATTATCGTTACAAAATATATTCTTTGCATGGAATTTCGCAATAAGTACATCGTTACAAATGTCTTCGTTTGAAAGCAAATCATATTCAGAGTCTATTCTATAAATTGACTTTTCCACAAAACTAGCATATATTATGAGGAGAAAACATTCTTTACACCGCCGGTGTAAAACCCCCATTTTCCACCACCGCCATATGTGGGTCCCACCGTGAGTTTATTATTTTAATCTGAACCGTTCATCTTGTAGGGCCCATAGAGTATTGCATCCATACAAAAAATGATTTTTATCGGACATCAATAGATATATGAAATTTTTATTTTCGTTTGGCGAAATGGATGGTCAAGGACAACTTAACTTTAAAATTTATGACCACCTATTTTACAAAACAAAATTCAAATTTTGATATGTATGTCGATGTCCGATCAAGATGATTTTTTTACAGGGAAGAAGTACTTTGCGGGCACTACAAGATGAACGGTTCATATCAATATTTAATTAACGATGAGGTCCACAAAAGTGGTGGTGGAAAATGGGAGTTTTACACCAGCGATGTAAAGAATGTTCTCTCTATTACGAGGTACTTACTGTTGGCAATATGATGACAAGAGAAAAAGATTGAAATAACATAAAATACCTTGGTGGACAAGAATTTGAACTTATTAATTTTATTGCAGAAATAGCCGTACTAAAGCCCGTTTGTCCTGTGGGCTTTAGCCCATTTTAAAACCCGACCATTGTGCGGGCTGGCCTAGTCCGAATAGTGTGCGGGCGGACCAAGCGATTCATAACCCGGTTCTCATATCCGACGAGGCGACGACCGATCCACTATAATTGTGGATTTCCCGATATCTATCGCAGTGTTTTGTTTTGCCCTAGTGATTCCACAATTTGCTTCGGACACGCTCTGTTTCTTCTTTCTTCAACGTTTCACAGCCTCGTGCTATTCAAGGTAAATCTCAGAGACTCAAACAGAAAGCCCCCTACCTCAATTTAGCCTTGTGCTATTTACTCGTTTGTCAATTACGTTTCGGCAAGTGTAGTTAAACTGATATGTAATTGAAGCTGATACTGTGCATGCTCGCTACGGAGTTGAGCTCTTTTTGTGTTAATCACATTATTTACAGTAAACTTCATTCTCTGCCCTTTTTTTTTTTTTTCCCCCGGCGAAAAAGGTCTTTTGATGATAACTTTGACGTTAGTCTGAACGAGACATTTTATTTTTCTGGGTTTAGCAGTCTTATTTTGGCTGTTAGTATTGCTAAAATTGGATACAAAAATAACTTGAATACATATTTTATCCTGCTGAAAAAGCTTCTCTTTCTTTTATTTCGGGCTAATAATGGTTGCATCATGAGTCCAAGTATGACACACAGTGTGTTTGTGGGTGTTTATGTTTTTTTCATGCCACGATATTTGGGTCAGCTTAAGTATACCTCAGCTAGTAATCCGGGGCTCTGATTAAGTATACCTCATGCCAGTAGGAGGCCGACTGGTCCCCACTTAGGTGCTAGGAGGTGTTCCGACTCCTAGATTATGAAGCTGACTAGTCGGCGCCTATGGCCCTAGGCGACCGACTAGTCTGCACCTAGGCCCTAGGCACCCCTTCTCCGCTCGATTAGTGCCTAGCGAGTTTTAGAACATTGATTATTGCTTAGGCAAACCTCCAGTGGCCAGCTTCCAGGGCCCCAAAGTTAACTGGTTGACTATGTATGCACCTATGCTTATGTTCATATTTCAATTTCAATGTCCATCATCCTTGGGAGCTCGTATATCTAATTTTCAAAATCAGGTGACAACAGGAGTTAATTTGTTTACATAGCCCATAGTTTGTCTCTCTGGATTGTCTGATTTTAAGATTGCTCAATTGAGTTTGATGAATATGATTGTTTGGAGAAGACGGTGGAAAATGGGGAACCTTGAAAACTAAGGGAGCAGTGTGAATTTCCCCAAAATCTTTTGTAGTGTTTTGCCCTAAATTGACGATCCATAAGTAAACATTCATCAACGATTTGATTCGGACACACTCTATTTCTTCTTTCCTCAACGTTTTAGAGCCTTGTGCTATTGAGAGGTAAATCTAATAGATTCAAACAGAAATCCTTTGCCCTGTTTGCCTTTTTCATCATCTCATGTGCAAATTCCAATTTTGTTTTTGATTATGCTGTTTCGTCGTTTGTCAATTGCCGTCCTTAATATGTTCCGAGGAGTGTAGTTAAAGTTGGTACTTAAAGTTGGTACTGCACACTCGCTGCGGAGTTGAGCTCCTTTTGTTTAATCACATTATTTTTCCAGTAAATTTCCTTCAGTGTAATTATTTCCCTCGAAAAGTTTCCATGGTAACTTTTCTGTTAGTCTGGAGGACATACTTTGTTTTTTCCTTGGTTTAACATTCTTATTATGGCTATTTGTACTGCTGAAGCTGGAGACAAAATCATTTGAATACAGATTTTAATCTTCTGGAAAGCTACTCTTCGCTTTATTTCAGGCTAATAATGGTTGCATCACGAGTCCAAGTATGTGTCACAGTGTCTGTGTGTGTGTGTCTATGTTTTCTCTAACATGATATTTGGGTGGGGCCAGCTTACATATACCTCGGCTTGTAATCCGGGGCCCTGAGTTAATGCTTAGGCAAACCTGCAGTGGCCAGCTTCCAGGGCCCTGAAGTTAACCAGTTGTTCAAGTATACACCTATACTTATGTTTATATTTCACTTCTCAATGTCAATTTCCCTTGGGAATAATTATGTCTAATTTTCATATCTGGTGACAACAGGAGTCTGTCTGCATAGCCCTTAGTCTGTCTCTGAGTTTTTTGATATCAAGATTGGTCAATGGAGTTTGATGAATATGATTATTTGGAGAAGACGGTGGGAAATGGGGAACCTCAAAAACTGAAGGAAGCAGTGGATGATGGGGCAGTAACTCTTGAATCTCGAGAGAGACGACGTAGCCGAAGTTCAAAGCACAAAAGTGATAGGAATGATGATGATTCAAATGACCGGTCAAAGAGATCAAAGTCTGGAGAGGAATCTCGCGACCGTGACAGGGAGAGGGGCTCATCACGACACCGTTCGTCCCCTAGAGATGCAGAAAGGAGTGATAGAAACCGACCCAGAAGTAGCCGAGAACATAGAAACGGGGACAGGGATAGGGATAGAGGTAGAGACAGGGATAGGGACAGAGGTAGAGACAGGGATAGAGATAGAGATAGAGATAGGGAGGACATGAATGGGAAGGATCGACAGCGGGGCCCGGACACGAATAAAGATAGGGACCGAGATAGAGATGGTGGCCGTGACAAGGATAGAAGAGTGGGTAATCGTGATAATGAGAAGGAGACAGATAGAGAGCGCGAGCAATCACGTCGAAGTAGAAGCCATTCAGAAAGACATCGCGATGAGCAACATGGAGAGAGAAGTCGGGATAAGGTGGAGAACAAGGAAATGGAAAGGGAGAGGGAGTTTAAAGAAAACAGGTATTGCGTATTTAGGTCTTTATTTCAAAATTGTTGATATCCAAGTCAAGTATTGTTTAACATGCAGAAAGTTCCATTTTTCCTATGTAGAACCTCTAGGGAATTAAGTTTTAACAGGTCATGATTGAATTGATCTCGCATGATGATTTTGTATTTACGATAACAATAACAGTACCCATGTAATTCCCAATCGACAATTTCATGTTTGTTAGGTTAGAAATTGTGGTATGAGTTAATTTTCTTCACTAGTCTTCTTGAGGCTCATTTTTTTAATGATAAGTAAATGCTAATATAAAATATAGGATAAAGGGAATGCCACCTGAGTACAAAAGGAAGACAATTAACAAAAAAGGCTCCTATGAACTTCCGTGTATAAAAACGATCTATCAAATCTAGAAATTTGTCAAAGGAGGATACATTCTCCCTTATCCCTACACAAGATAGTCACAAGCAAAACTCTTAGCTTTCAAAGCATCAAAATGATGTCGGTCTCTTTCGCCATGTAAACAACATCAAGCGAAGAAGAAGAATTGTGCACACATTCCTCCTGCTTATCTTTTCAGTGCACATCCTTCTCACCATATGTTGGAGCACCAAAAGTTTGGATTACAAAGAGGAAGACAACTTTATTATTAGTTTCACTTACATGAAGCCTGAAGGCCTTGGATTAACCCTCAGATAAGCAAAATGGGAAAGTGGACTCTGTTTAACTTTTCTTTCGCACCATACTCATGCTGCTTTTGGCACATTCCATGGAATTCTTATTATGTGTTACTTTACTTGGACTTAAGTACAGTGTTGGGTGCATTTTTGCGTCTAGGTGTCGGATTGACATGGGGGATAAGGCAAAGTCATCGCATTGTTAATACGCTATTGGCTCTTTTCTTGGCCAAAATGATGTTTACAAAGTGTTATAGGTATTCATACAATAGGACGGAAGTGTACAATAGTTATATGGTAAGTTTGAATTGCTAAATGTCTGCTTGGTGGATATCCAATTACACATGGTGGAGTCCAGATACACTCCATGTTTTCTACTGAAGTATCAACTGTTATACATGGATACTTAGTACATTGGGAAGAGCCTATGTAACACACACCATTTGATGCTAAAAAAATATTAATTTCTTGAAATTTAAATCTCTGTGGACCTAGCCTTATCTACTTTTTTACTTCCCTATTTTGAAGTTCTGATGCAATAGTTTCCGTTTGACTTTTCTAATGGTTAGTAACCTTTTTGGTTGTGTTCGATAGTAACCATTTACAGAGACCTCTAAAATTAGTGTACATCTTTTGAGTTGATGGGTTGGAAAGAGAAATGTTCCGTCTAGTCTATGTCTCGTGTCAACGCATATAGTGATCAATTTGGAGGAAATCTTTGGGATTGTTGTCTTTGCACACAAATAATGACTGTGGGGAAGCTCCACTGGTTAGTGTGCTGGCTTTTGCCCTTTGTTAAACTGTTTAGTAGGATTTGGAAAGTTATCTGACTAGATTTATTGTCCAATAAACCTAAATCCCTCTGTATAGTGCAATTGACTGGAAACTTCCCATCTCTTAGTTGAAGCACATCCAAGTTAGGAGATAATTCTTGCTGTTTATGCCTGATACGTTTTTCTCCTCCTGTTTTCTGACTAGAGGTTTAAGGTTGCTTAACTGGTTTTAGATGGTTCGCTTAACAGGTTTTGAGCAACGATCCAAAGGACTTTTGTCCCTAATAGTTTTTGAGTCAGATGTAGTTAGTTTTGTTATTTAGTGCTAAAAATTCTGAATATTGAACGATTTTGGGGACTCGCAGATATGCTAGAGAAATCTTCGGATGGTGATTCTGGCAACTGAGCCAGGCTCAGGAACTCAGGTCACGGGTTTAAATGTTCCTCTCTAGACTCTTTGGAGGTCTTACCTGGGGTGGTGGTATAAGTTTTGTGATTTTTGTTGTCATCCACCTCTGATCTTAGTTGTTAATTATATTCATTCTGTTGCAGAAATGCTGGTGAGGGATCGATGGGCTTTGCTTAACAGAAGCACTTCATAATCCGATGCTTGTGGAAAATCATTATTCACTTGGCTGCATCACTGGCCACAATATATATAATATTCTTTATGCAGGCCATGTAAACAATAGGAAGATGGTCTGAATACATGTTAGAAAGTTATGGGATTCTTTGGACCAATAGTTGTCTCTGTGGGAGGTTTTTGTGCAGTTCAAGTTTAACCATTTCTATTGTCCTTTTTATACTGCCATCAATGTTTTGGCTCTTTTGAGCAAAATCTATATGAAGGAGCTTTTGTGGGCATCTTTTCACAGGCAATATTTTTATATCCTATAAAATTCCTTGTTTTTCTGGTATAACCTTCTTTCAATAGGTATATTAGCAAAGGGGTTGGAAATCTGAAATCTAAAAATATTATGTTGAATTGAGACCTTTTATCCGTTGTCTCCTACTCAAATTGTTTTCTCATCCTAGAGGTCTTACGTTAAAACTAACATACTTGTGATTTTTTGGGGCTAGAGTTGTCTTGTTTTTACCTAGCAACTTAAGTTAAATAAGCCTTAACTGGTTATTATATGAGTTTAAATTTTTAGTAGTTGCATTCTGCTGTATATTTCTGACGTCAGATTTTTTCCTCAAGTCATAGAGGTTTGCTTTCGACAAAGTAGTCCATGCATTTTGCGAGTCCTGTAGTCAGTATATTGTCTTTATTTATTTATTTATTATTATTATTACTATTATTGTATGTCTAAGTTATTATTTGTTTTTGCTGCTTAATGCTTATTCCTCTTTCAAGTGAGCTGCGTATTGTGACTTCCTTCTGTATAATGGTGATGTGAAGTCAAATACATCAAGTTATGTTTGGTCCTTACGACATAAGAAGATTTTGTTTCAGGTTTCTGTTGGTTTTTGGCCATTTTGGTTTTCTAGGTTTTCTAAGCACGTGTCTCTTTGCTATTTAATGTAAAATTTTAGCAGGCTCCGAACATATGTGCTTTCAACTATTTGTATTCTCCTCCTATGGTGCCTTTTATTGGACTCCGTGATGTTTGTTCCCTTTGAAGATTAGGTTGTTTGCAGAAGAGGCAAATCCGTTATTAAGTCATTGCCCGAAGTTGGATTGCATATTTCATTAGTCCCAATCTTCCAATTTCTTCTCATTGAATGTAGCGAATGATGTTATAATTCCAGCTGCATAGATTGGTTCCATTATATTAACTATTGGTGCACTTGCCTGCAGGGTTATGTTAGATGGTTTCGGCAGGTCATTATACACCTACTGGAGAATATTTTCTATCCTTTTGGGATAGCTTTTTTTATTCTTCCTTTCTTCTTTCTCTTCCTTGATAACTTGAGGAATTTCACTGTCAAAGTAGTTTCATTTTCAAGGAGCAAATGGGTTTTATAAAGTTGTAGTTCATTTTGATCATTCCACTCTTTCGATACACCTTCTCTAACCAAAGGAGAGTAGGATTAAAGAAAGGTGGATAGTATTTGAGATTGTTATTTTCTGCAGGCGGCATAAAGAGAAGAAGGAAGAAGTGGCTGAGCCTGAGGCTGATCCTGAACGAGATCAGCAGACTGTTTTTGCTTACCAGGTATTGTTATGCTATGGACTCCCATTTGCATTGCTTTGACTTCTTTGCTACTTGCACTTGGACAACATAAGAATTTTTACAATGTTTGGCAGATATCACTTAAGGCAGATGAAAGAGATGTGTACGATTTCTTCTCAAGAGCTGGGAAGGTGTACTCTTAGTCTTTGTAGTCTCTCTAAGGCTTTAGATTTTATATGATGTCTGCAATCAGAATTATTGTTGTTTTTATTGAATCTTACTAAGTTCAATTCCTATGTCACTTCACAATATATTGGAAATTTTGAGATATGAGGGCCTTAGTGGGTTGTTCCGCTGTTGTTAAATAGTTTTTGAATAACTTGATTTCAGTGCTGGGCTCATGCCTTACAACTTAAGCTTTTGGGATAATTGGTAACTAAACATGGTATCAGAACTCAGCTTGATAGAGGTCTTGGATTCAAGTCTGTCTGCTTGCATTTGTTTCTCGTTTGCATTCTGCTTCTCCCATTTGTATTCTGGTTTGATTTATATATGAATATTTGCATCTACACGTGCAAGACTGTGGGTGAGGGAGGGTATTGAACAGCTGATATATATTGTTGGGCCCATTTCTCAAATGCTTAATGGAAATGGAAAGACTCTAAAGAGGCTTAAGTTACCAAGTGTCCAAAAATCTTAAGCTGTTAGAATTGGGCCCAGCAATGTGTGCCAAGCTATTGAATAGTCCCCCACCACCAATCCCCAACTTTCCCTATAAAGCTGCACTTTGATGGTTTCGTGGTCAAACCCGATGGAATTTAAAAAATGGAATTAAAAACTATATGGAGCTTTAGTGATAAGAAACTGGAAGTTCCCATAATCGGTCTATAGAGAATCAAATGGCTGATTGAAGTTTTTCCTTGATGTTTCCACGTTTGAAGTTTGAAACTCAGCCATTTGTATCAGTTTTGAAGCTGGGTAAACTCGGCCTCTTGTGGTGCACTGGAGTTGTAACGTGTTGTTTCATGAATAATGTTTATCCCTAATATCTTTGATCTGCATTCTAGGTGAGAGATGTACGCCTTATTATGGACCGCAGTTCAAGGCGTTCCAAGGGAGTTGGGTAAGTTTAATTGCTCTTCCACACCTCTTTCCTTCTCCAACTGTTGTTCATTTCCCCTTTTTGGTACCATCTTGATGCTAATGCGGCTTCTTTGCAGATATATTGAATTTTTTGATGTAATGTCAGTCCCAATGGCAATAGCACTCTCTGGCCAGCCCCTTCTTGGTCAGCCAGTGATGGTTAAACCATCAGAAGCTGAAAAAAATCTGGTTCAGTCTACCACGGCCACAGCTGGGGCAACAGATGGTGGTATAGGCCCATATTCAGGGGGCACCAGAAGGCTTTATGTTGGCAATCTGCATATTAACATGAAAGAGGATCAACTTCGTCAGGTAGAAATTATTGTCGCTTTCTTAAGGACAAACTACCTAATCTTGTCATAGAGTTCTCATTGTTTCTAGGAAGGCCGTTGATACATACTCTCTTCCTCTAGTTTTGTGGTATCTCTTCCCCCCTCCCTTTTAAAACATGTCTGCTGTTCATTGTCCAGGTTTTCGAACCTTTTGGTGCTGTGGAGCTGGTGCAGTTGCCTGCTGATGAAGCTGGGAATTGCAAAGGTTTTGGTTTTGTGCAGGTGAGTAAGGCTGTATTGAAAAATTAGCATCCTGCAGCAATCTGCGAGGCTGTTGCATTTATCGGTGAATTATTTGTAAATAGCATTGCAAAACATGATATTTGATACATGATGTTTTTGAAGTTACTAAATTGTGACCTTCTAAGAGGTCATACTGGATTTCAATTAGGTTACAACTGAAAATTTCAATGGTTGTGTTGTAGTTTGCACGTCTTGAAGATGCTAGAGCTGCACAGAGTCTAAACGGACAGCTGGAAATTGCTGGTCGAGTAATAAAGGTGATTCCAGTTCTGATGTCTTTTCACTCATTTACCTACATTAAGAGTTGCAATCTGATGCTTCTTTAGATATCATGTGCTAAGCCAGAAGAGTCCAAGCTTTTACATTTATTGAACTTTCATATGTATAGTGGGAACAAGGTTGTATTCAAAGTTCAGCTCTCCTACTAGCTAGAGGTTTTGAACAATTTCAGGAGAGAGATTATTTGTTTGTGGAAGTTAACTTGTTTACAGTCAGTAGTTCAGCTGTACTAGCATATAGATTTGAAAATTTAGAACTTAATGCCGATCGATAAAAGAAATTTAGAACTTAAGAAATGGTTAATTGCTTGCTTGAGTATGAGCTGTTTTCTTGATTTCATAATTTCTGTTTCAAGAGCGGATAACAGTGTCAAAAAATGACACCAAAAGGCCCGAGTTTTTGGTGAATTTTCTGGTGATTGTCCTTAAACCTTTGTCTTATTTCTGATTTCATTCTAGGTTTCATGTTTCTTTCATGTGTGTCCTTTGGTGTACGGGGTACTCGGTAGAAATCCTTACCTTGAATTCTCCTCTTTGATTCCCACTTTTATCTTCTTTATCTGTCTTTGTAGGTTTCAGCAGTTACAGATCAACCTGGAATGCAAGATTTTGGAACTAATGCTGGTGATTTTGATGATGATGAAGGCGGTGGTTTGGTTAGTAATGATGCTAGGAATGCAACTAGTTTTTTTCCTTTCCCTTTCTGAGGAAGAAAGTTAACTGGTCTTTCATAATTCGTATACTCACTCAGAATAGGTTGCATTGCATATCTTTTTTGGTCCGTGGAATTTATAATGCCCTAAGTTATTGTTTTTTGGAGGATGTACCCTTGTTTGGGGATTTCTCTTAGCAACTTGCATAGATTATCACACAAGTCTTAATACATGCCATCAGTCCACGGATTTTGTTTGGTACTGCCACAATTGCAGTTATTTTGTCAAGGAGGAGGAAAAACTATGTGAAATTCTACTGTTCTTAGTGCCAGTGGGCTCATTTGTGTTTAAAAAATCGACCGAGAAGGAATCGGCATTATTCTGACAACTCGTGTCGGATGGGATGTGCATGGATAACAATCACAACAGGAGTGGTGGTACTTGATTAAACTTGTACTTCTTTGAGCATATCTTGTAGTCATTGATTTGTTGGCTTTGTTGACTTCCATTGGAACACTACAGTGAATTGTCCCAGTCGTATCAATGTTTGCTGGAATGGTAATGCGGAATGACCGCTCCTAAGGCATTGGTTAATGTGCATAAAATGCATTGATATCGGAAAACGTGTTGAAATCTGTGATTGAAATTAGAACTTTTTTTTGTTGTTGATATTATATGTTTATTTTCCACAACCCATTGAGCAGTTGTTGGCAGGATTGTTTGGGGTTCACCACCTTGTTTTTTCTTTTCCTATCCGATGTCGCATATGCACCTTGATTTGCTTCTATAGCGTTTGTATCAGAGTGCATTCACTTGTCATAATCGTGTCTTATGATCTATTATACTCATCTTGACTCATGGCTCTGGTGGGCTCCTTGATTTAAATGTCTTGCAGGCTCTAAATGCATGCTCAAGGGCACTCCTTATGCAGAAGTTGGATCGTAGTGGTTCTACTTCAAGGTTTGGTTTTACCAAAAATTTAATTTTCCTCAAATCGATCCAGCGGATCTTACATCTTGCATCTCCCATCATTGCAGCGTTGCTGGTTCACTAGGCAACCCTGTTGTTAACAACCCTGGTCTTGCCTTGCCTACGGGGCCAATTCTTGGTGCGGCACCCTCAGTTCCTCCCATTGTTAATCCTCTTGTACAGGCTTCGGTTCCTACGCTTGGTGGATTGCCTGGTGGTGGTCTTTCAATTCCTCCTATTACTATTCCTTCCGTTGATATTCTTGGTGTCCCTAGCGAGTGTTTATTGTTGAAGAACATGTTTGATCCAAAATTAGAGGTTCATATACAAACTCTTCTGCAGGTTTATTTTTTATTGCTGCTGTTATTCGCTATGCCTAATTCATTTTGTTTTTGGCAGACTGAACCAGACTTCGATCTGGATATTGAAGAAGATGTTCAAGATGAATGCTCAAAGTTTGGAGCACTTAAACATATCTATGTCGACAAGTTAGTACTCCTGTGGCGTATTTTCTCATAAGTCATATACACCTTCATTTTCCTTAACATGTGATCAGACCTTTTGTTTATATGCCATTGGTTCCTTTTGTAACTCGTAACACCCTGGATTTACATTGTTCTGATAAGGAACCTTGCCAATCTCTGGTAATACATTGATTACCTGTTTCACAAGACACCTTCTAAGGGAGTTGTTCTAGCCTTCTTGGCCTTTTTTTTTTTTTTTTTCTTTCATGAACAACAAATAGAAGTATGCAACATTTATAATGATTTAGTTCTTGGACAATATGCAATCTACTTACTAACCAGAATAGGCTCTGGTTGTAGATTAGTGAATTGCTGATACATCCTTTTTCAAATCGTTTTGCTATCTTAAAGGTACATATGCCATTTTGGGGAACTCACTGTAACCTACCAAAATGTCCCTTATACACTTACAGATGATGGGTTTATTTCGTAGCATTGAGCACCATTTTCTTTGGCAAACAGGAATACTGCTGGGTTTGTGTACTTGCGTTTTGAAAATACACAATCTGCAATAGGTGCACAGCGTTCTCTCCATGGGAGATGGTTTGCTGGCAAGATGATCACTGCAACATTCATGGTACTTTTACGTTGTTTATTCTATTTCTTATGCTTTAACTCAAGTACAGTTTTCATTACTCTATTCCTCAAATATTGTAGCGAAAACTAATTGTATTAATGTTTATGCAGCTGCCCCAGAACTATGAGGCCAAATTTCCTGACAGCAGATAGCATGGTGGCTTGCAATTCATGTTTTCTTCTGTTGGGTCCCGGGGAGATGGTGGAAAAGCGGTCCGACATCTTTGCTGTGTTGCAGTTTTTTCCCAGGGTAGAGCAGCCCTTATGTGCCTTATGCGAAGGTGTGACTGTCACTCATGGCAAAAATATGGCTGCTTAATCAGACAAGCAGTCGTTACAAGTGTTCAAAAAATTGAGCAATCACCAATCATATATGTAGCTGTGTAAAGTTGTTTTTGGTTGAGGTTTTCCCTTGGTTCTCCAATTACAAAACTGTGGCATTAATTGTTTGGTAGCCTCTTTCTTTCTATTTTGTGGTACTTCAACTTATTGGTGTGATTGGTCGGGATGAGGATTTGGGCCCTTTTAACACTACTTTTATTGTTTGGGTAATTTGATGAGGGGAAAACAGGTGATCAAATTCGTGATTTGGGTAGTTGGGTCCACGTTCTTTAGTTATCGCATTTGCTCAAAAAATGCGATCCTTAAAATTTGCAGGCCTTGGTAGCCAAGTGGGAGCTCTTTGGTTTAGTTGCATAAACTTAAGGATGGACAAAGGGTCCTAAATGACCCAAACTCTTAGTTTGTATAATTTACTTATTTGTCTTTCGACTCGAATTAACTTTAATGGGGTTATCTGCAAACTTTATGAAGCTGAGTCCGAATAGGCATCGATAAGACGATAACGCCCTGTTTGGATGTGGGAGTAGGCACCCGGATTTGGGTTCCACCCGGATTTGTAATCCCGGGCCCCCTAATCCCCCGTTTGGATGCCATTTTTTGCCCTGGATTTGGAACACTGTTGGGCGTGGTACTCCGGCTGCTCCTGGATTTGGTAATGACAGGTGAGACCCTGTCGTTAGCTAACGAGGGTGGATTTCGATCTTTCTCTGCCATTTCTACCCCTCCAAATCCAGGTGATTTGGGGGTTCCTGTGTACGATATACCACAGATGAGAAAGGGTTTCAATAAAGAAGAGAGAGAGAGGTGACGAAGTCGATCAGTTTTGGGTTTCCGTTCGTCATCTTCATCAACTCGTCTTCAACCAATTTCAGGCAAGAAAAATAACATTTTCGATATGTTTGATGTTGTTTTTTTGAAACCCATTGGTGGGTTTGATTCTAAAACCCAGTTTATTCGATCGATTGAGGGTTTTGGAGTTGAAATTTTGCCCTAATTTGTTGGAAACCCATCTATGTTGTTTGTTGGAAACCCAACTATGATTCGAAAACCTAGTTTATTCGAACTGATTATGGGTTTTGGAGTTCGAATTTTTACGTAAATGATGTTTCATGTTCAAAACCCATGGTGGGTGTGATTATGCCCTAATCTGATGGCTTTGATTTGGGGTTTTTGAATGTGATTTTTTGCCGTTAATGATGGAGGGTCATGTTATTTTTTTGGGATTTTTTGTAATTCGGTTTGAATATTTTTTTGGGATTTATTGTGTATTTTTCGTATTTATTATGTAATTATTATGTATTTATTGTTATTATAATAAAATTAATCCACTTAGTTTATTAAAATATAAAACTGGGGGCAAATAGGTCATTTGCCCTCTTATCCTATCAAATCCACCTTCCAAATCCCCCTTCTCAAAATATCATCCAAACACCTTACTAACAAATTCACCCTTCTTATGAGGTGGGGTCACCCTCATTACCAAATCCACCCAAATCATCTCTGGCATCCAAACGGGGCGTAAGTGAGTTGGAACGCATTATTCGAGCTCGTGTTTGTTACACAATAAACCGATTTTAAATAACGCAAACAAGTATAGCTTTCGTTTATGCTACTGCTAGGCTAATGCTTTGGAAGTTTAAAAAGATTTTCGTTTTGTTTTTTGCTTTTCGAGAAGAAAGTGCTGGTAAAGTACACTGTTCCCCAAAATGGCATAATCCATTATAAAAAAGGGATTGAGGGAGTATTACTAGGGACATTTTTGTGGAACATTCTGTTAATAGGGGGCGTTTAGTCCTACAATGTGTTGACAACGGCGGAAGAAGGTTATTATGGGTCGGCTATTTCTCCTTGTTGACCGTCACTTCCTTTGGGACTTGGGTAAGGGTAAGAAGTTTCAACTCTTCCGTTCGCCGAGTCTGTCGGTTGTTGAAGTTAAAGGCTAGGAGCTCCCGCAGGAGGATGAATGATGTTCTGATGGATGATGAGCCAATACCTCTTAGTTCCACTTAGATGGATGCAAATTTTTTGTCCCAAGACAGTTGCGTGTAGCCTAGTTTTGCGGGCTCCTCGTCTAATGAGGTTGGAGATGCCCTTCAAAACACTGCTACTGGGCCTTTGAATTTGCAGTCTAAGAGGATAATGGTTTTTAGGCGAGATCGGTTTGAGAAGTGGGGCCATGATTTGCGTAGGAGTCCAAGCAAGCGGAGACAGAAGAAGATGGACATCACCAAAGTTAATGATGGTGACGTTAAGGCTTTTCCAAACCTTTCTCGGAGGAAGCGCAAACGGAAAAGAGTTATTGAAGATAGTTGCGTGACCCCTATACTTTTCGTACCTCTCAGCGTCGCGCTTTATTTTGATATATCTTTCTCTTTCTCTTGGTTCTTTGAGTCTTGTTGGGGTAGTTTTAGTCTTGGTTTGGTTGATTTTTTTTGTTGTCGAGTCATTTGTTTGTCGGGTTGTGATGTGCTTGTCTTGTATGGATTTGTTGGTTGGCTTGTATCTCTGGGATTGTACTGCTTTAAATATCTATTGTACTATTAAAAACTTGGGTTTAAACACAGTTTAAACAAATTATACTTCTCTGATATTGACTACCTTGCCAACCAAGTTGACTTTTTCTTGAAATTGTGCTTTCAAATAGGCTCATCTAATCGATGACATTAAATAGAGGTAACACATCAAATCAATTAAATGCACCATAAAAAATGTCCAAAAATGGCACAATACAACTTTTGCAATACCTAAAACATAAGTAAAAAATTCCAGACGGACTACTAACACATAAAGCAAAAAAAAAAAAAAAGGATAGCGGAAGAAGAGTTACAGAAAAATAAGTTCACATTGAGCGCTTATTCGTAAGTAGTACTCCCAAAATACCTTTTTTTAAAGCTTTTTAAAAGTAAATAAGTTAAATAACTAAGATTATAAGTTCTAGCAATCGGGACTTCTGAATAAGCATCCAAAAATGATTTGCGCATTGTCAAGCTCATGTTTATCACCCAATGAAGCGGTCTTAAATAATGTATACAGGTATAACTTTGTTCATTCTACTGCTATGCTAATGCTTATTTTTTTTTGTTTTTGAGAAGAAATTAAGTGATAGTAAAATGCTACTATTATTCGGGTTAAACTGAAACAAAGTGAGGATAAAATCCTAATTTCCCTCCTCGCTCTCTTAATGGCAGGGCCGGCTCTGATGTAGGGGTTGTCTAAGCCCGGCCCCTAACTTTGTTGCTCACTTACTATTAAATCATAAAAAATAAAAAATAAACACACACACAATTAAAAAAATTTAAGGTTACATATTATGCTTTTAGCTAGCTTGAAATATGTCAAAAGCACCACAAATTTCAATTGTGTTATCGTACTTTAACTTATCAAAGAACTCATTTTAATTGACATTATAGTCAATCCACTAAATCTCTCGTCAGTTAAAAACAAAAAACTTAATATCTCTTATGACAAGGTAGTACGATTGTATGTTTTTATCAACTTAAATTAGAAAACTCCTCTCTACCGAAGCAACTGTAATAAAATGTACCACAATTACAAATTATCATCCATTCTTATTATATTCTAACGAAAAGGCCAAAACAGAACGCTATCTGAAAAAACAACCCTAGATGAAAGCACCACCATGGATGATACCTCAGAATACGAGGAAATGAACAACTTGACAAAAAATTGTTGGAAATTCGGTGTGAATGAAACCGGGGCACTCAGAGGGTCTCCCGAGGCAACCGAGACCACCCCACAGATTCAAATGCTACGCAATTAACGCTGGGTAACTCCCCTCATGAATATGGAGATTATGGCAGAATTCAAATCATATTCAAAATCGGATTGAAGGCTGGAGTTACAAAATCAGAAATGAATTACAGAATTCATTGGCGAATTGAAGGCTGGAGTTACAAAATCGGAAATGAATTACAAAATTCATTGGCATAATTCAATTTCGTTATTCAATGGGGAGGCTCCCCCATTAATCCCATATTCAAGTTTCAGCTATTTAAAGGCAGCTTTGACCTTTGGTTTGAGCAACAGAAATTCGTCCTTCACTACAAGCTTTGAAATTCGTCTTTGAGAGAGAGAGACAGACGTCAGTCAGTTCGCCAAGGCTCCAACGGTGGTGTTCCGGTGGATGTGGTACTGGCCGTTTTATCCTGGGACGAAAACGTCGGTTCATCCTACAACACCTACGGTAGGCGGCGCATATTTGTTAAGGAGAGTGTGGTTTCACACGACTCGGTTCCACTTTCCAATCAACTGTTTGTGTTATGTTTACGTTTCTGTTATTATGTTATATTTTTGTTCATGTAATTATGTTCATGTAATTTATTTTCGCTGTGATCAATAAATTGTTCTTTGGAATTCGTATTGCCAATGTATTTTTTCTAACAAAAAATGCATAGTTGAAGCAACATGAATTTTTTTTTTGAGTGGTAGCACCTTTTGGAAATGTAATAATAGGCTAATAGCTATCACTGTCTCCTCCTCAATTCCTGTTAAGACTTGTTTTGTTTAGTTCCAAAATTCGGTAATTACATCTGCCCTCATGGCAGGAACTTTACACTGTGCTAAAAACTTGTTAGCGTGTATGCCTAAAACTTGTTAGCTTGTATGCCTGTGACTAAGTTTGCAATTAACTATGTCACATGGTTGCTGCAATGCCCCAACTTTCCTCCTAATTTCTATTCTGCCTACACTTTTAAACAGCAATTGCATTCTGAGACACATAATGAACATCACCTAATGTTCCATCTTACTTGCCTATGGAACTAGCACAAATTTCGATAACAAAAAAAGCAAAATGCCAATGTAGTGCTTCACAAAATTATCCATTTATCACGCTTAAAGTGTTATATTGTATAAGAATTTTGCACACAGTAACTGAACTACTAATTTCCAACTAAAACTTGTTACCATCTATCCTTCCTACTACTCTCCACAACCCATTTATCTAAACTTCTACATGCAACAAACGAATTCCGTAATAAGATTTCCAACCAACGGGTTAACCCAAACGTGCGTAGCACGGCTGTTTCCACCTAATTATATTCTAACTACAGTTGGTCGTCTATTGAGAATCTCAGATTGTTGCGACAACGTTGCCTTATAGTTGGTTGTTGCCTAGTTTGTACCCTGAAAATCCAAAAAAATTCCATTAGAAAATTTGTCAAAAAACAAGAACCAACTCGTACATCTCAATCTCTGCCACCCAATGAGCGGTTGGAATCATCAAGTATACGAAGAGGCCCGTGTCGGAGGCATGCTGCATAATATATAACATTAATTAAAATAAGAATTAACATTTTCTTAAATTTGAATGAACATGAAAGGTAAAGAATTACCCACCTTGTATAAAAGCTCCACTAGTATCGCCACCCCGACGACGATAGCACACACAATCTAGTTACAAAAACTAAGATAATGTGTGAGTATTCCCAAGCTCAGTCCTCCAACAATCATACCCAATCTTCTCCCGAATTCCCTGTCGCCAAACAGAGCCCAGTTGCGTATCGTCAGATCCGAGACAACATTTAGTGCTATTGTGAGCACAATATCATCCCAGTGCAGATACTGAACAATCAAGAGAGGCCAATGAACAGCCATAAAAGATGAAGTGAGGGAAGCTGTCAAGAATGCGGGTCAGGAACACATGGTAATGCAATCCCTTCTGCAAGGCAAATATGGAGGGTTGTGGCACTGATGACTACACATGCTGCCACCGCCAACACAGTTGTGAGGATGGCGACAGGTGATTCAGACGTGGATGCTGGCGGAGCGGGTAGCCGAGCTGAGAAATTGACGGTCCAATGAATCGAATGGTGTGGAGATAGATGTCAAGCTGAACATGGTTGCAGTCGTTATCACAATGACACTCTAGTAGAAGACACAAACCACGTTTTTTGGCATCGTTCTTAGAGTTCTTGGATAGAAAGAGCAAAGAGGAAAATTGATCGTTCAATTCAAGAACTCCAAGAACGATGACAAAAAATGTGGTTTGTCAAATTTTTATTGGGTATCATTTTTTTTCATTGTGTAGATCGTTTCGGGATATGCATTGTCTATCTTAAGACACATTTGTTTGAAGAGTAGGAGTTTTTATGTTTAGTAGAACAAGATTTTGGACGAGGGAGAATACTTAAACAATGTGGGGAAGGAGTAGTTGTATTACACTCAAACTCAAATTTTTATTGTACAAGGCTAGAACCCATCCCTAGTTATACCACTCCATCCTATTTATACTAATCCATGGAAGACTCTAGTCCAAAGATATTTTCATACAAGATAAATATTGAGGTAAATTCTAGAATCACACAAGTGATTAATTCTCACCAAAAAAAAAAAAAACTCTAGATATTTCACAAGGATATTCTAGAGCTAGATATTCTAGAGTTTCTACAAGCTAAATATTTATATCTCATTCAATAATATGTTCCATCTTTGGGTTTTGTCAATTGAGTTTATTTGAACTTCACTTTCTTGTGCCAAAATACTAAATCTAGTTTATGCTTTAACAACGTTAATCAAAATTCATATACAATTAAACAGTAGATACACTTAATAACACCAACAAACTATGCGTACATTTTTTTTAAAAAGTTTTTAAGATGCAAAATTTCCGCTCTCTCAAATGAGGCCTATCAAATTAAGATTTTCTGTTGCCTTAGTTAGGGAAAGAAACGAAAAAGCCATTATATGATTCGGGCAAAATACGATCGAAGTATAGATCTTTATTTTATACAAGCCCTACATGGAGGTTGAATTTCTATCTAATTGTTTGAAAGCTTTCATAATTATATCAAACAACTTAGATTAATGCATTTGAGGTTCCGCTTCTTGAAATAAGGTCAGACTTTTTTCCGATTTAATCATAGGATACGTAACGAACTACAATATGCATATAAATCGTAGGATACGCGATCGTATCGTAGGATTTCCATACAAAAAGAATACGAGTGAGATACGTATCGTTTTCCGAATGAGACAATATGAATCGTAATATACGTATCATGTATTGTAGGTTTTTAACAACTATGCAAAGAATCACCAAGTGGGAATTGTCTTATGTGAGTTTTGGCATTAAAAAGAAAGAAAAAAAAAAAAAAGGAGTGGAGATGCTCTTACTCATATCACTAAGTTACTTCTACATATTTTTTAGTGAAAATGTTAGGTCCATGAAAACTTTCCCCGAAAGCGTTCAGGAAAGAGAAATGGATAGCTCAGATTCATAAAATGTGAATCTGAGCCGTCTATTTCTCTTTCTAGATGTTTTTGGAGAAAAGTTTTGTTGGACCCTACTACCCCGATTTTTTAAATACAACCCAACAAAATTAATCAAACTTCCATATGTACCCTTATTCTCTTAAATGGAGTAGTTAATCTGGTTCTCAAAATAGCCTTTGCAATTCAAAATGATGCAGTCATTTGCTGCAATACAGCGGCTACACCAACTGTTTGGTAAATCCTCACCAGATATGGCAGACGTTTTAGCTTTGAAAGAGGTGTCATTGAGCCTGAAGAGTTTTTTTTTTAATTAAGAACCCGAAGAGTTCGTTGCTTGCATTTGAGATTGCCTAAGTTAAATTCCTTATGCTCAGCCTTAGCTCAATATTTCATTTATTAGTGTTGTTTGAACAATTTGTTTTTGGAACAGGTTTTTGAAGGAAAATCCAGGATTGATAACAAGTACACAACAATGCAGTTTACGGGGAAGATATAGCATTTTCACAATCTTCTTATGCTTGAACGGATGATAGACAAACCTGGAATTATAAAAAATGTTAAGATATAGAAAAACTTTCTTCGGAATTATCCAGAAAAGAAAAATGAAGGGTTCAAGTTCTCAATTGTTTCTCTTTCAACCCTACTACTCTATAAAAAAAAAGCGTTCGGAATCGAGTACAAAATTGTACAACATGGCAAAAAATCACAAAAAAGTTAAACGAAAGGGCATATAGTCACAAGACTCACAACGGGGTAAGATTGAGTGAGTAGTGTGTATTTAACTCATATTTTTAGTTTTTTGATACTTATTGATATCCGAATGGGATAATAAGTCCTACAATACGTGTGGTTTAGATCAATGGATTACCAAGCGCACAATTGTATAACTTTTCTTGAAGATTCTTTCAAACTACAGAGCCTTGAATTTTGAATGAAAATCAAACAAATTAGATCAATTACGTAAAAATATCTAATGGGCCTGCTTATTTAAAATTATTATTTAACAGTTCGGATCGTTTGTGTGAAATCCGAAAGTGGATCCCACAAGATCCCATTTGGCAAACCACTTGGGTTGGCAAAAAAACTACACCGTTTCAATATGCACAGCAGCATTACCCCTCCGGATTAGCCATCGTCTTATTTCGTCTTATGCTACTGCTGGGAAAATCGACAGAGTAGAACCCTATAACTATAAATCAAGGGTTTCCCTAATCACAATCAAGGAATCTAAGGTTCGATTCTGAACCCGTTTTTCTCCTTTTACAAGCAGCTGTATTAGTATAGTACTCCCAATTATATTGCACGATTGTTCGTCTTAAAGATTTCAATTTTTGACTTGCAGTGAAAGAAAGCAAGCGAATATCTTCTCCTCCTCCGATCGTTTCGGATCAAGACGAGTTCGACTACCTTTTCATCTGGCAATTTGAGGTTATTTGATCTGAAATATACTTTCTTTAACAATTTTGCAGCTTCTATTCGTCTATTGGGTGATATTTAGTTGTTGGTTTTGTAGCGTTTTTGCAAGATGACTCAAGATGTGGAAATGAAAGAGCAACAAGCAGCTCCCTCCAATTCTGTTACTTCAACTGGTCCTTCTATTTTTCAGCGTAAGTAAGGAACAAAACTAGTAATTTTACATCTTTTATTTATGCCTGTGAGGAATAAAACTAGCAATTTTACGTCGTCTGTATATGCTTGGTGAGGAACAAACCTACAGTATAGACATTTAAGCATTTGGGTTTTCAGAATTGAAGGAGATTGCATCTTTAATCGAGACTGGCGCATATGCCCGGGAGGTTCGTCGGATTGTTCGTGCTATTCGCCTAACCATTGCATTGAGGCGGAAGCTGAAGGCTTCTGTGCTACATTCTTTCTTGAATTTTGCTCTTGTGCCTGGATCCGAGGCTCACAGTCGGCTATCGTCTTATCTTCCCAAGGTAGTGCTCCAGTTCTTGAACTTTTGACACGTTGGATTAAATTGTTTGCACGAAGATAACAGGGATCGCATTATTCGCTTAATCTTGTGGATTTTGTCTTAGTGTTTCTGTAACTTATAGACTTCTAGTACTTTAGAAATGGTCCTAACAGTTAGAAACACCAGTGCTAACTCAACACAGCAAAAAAATCTGATGTTTATGTTTTGGAGACTATTCCTTTCTTCCATTTAGCTCTAGAAAGAGCAGGATTGTCTGTTCATGCTGGGTATGGTAGGATACTACACTGATGGCTGTTTACTTGTTTCTTCCAAGATCTTAGTCAGGGCACGAAGGTAGGTGAGGTCGAGTCTGGTTCACAAGGGTAGAATTCGAAGAAGGAATCTAAACACATTGATTAATCGATTACATAGAAACGTAGAAACATCGAAAAATCTAAAATCATTGACTAAATCGATTATATAGGAGCGTGGAAACGGCTAGCCATTGGTTGTTATCCCTTTTCCTCTTACATTGCATATCTGTCAATATATTGTTATATTTGTACTACTAATTTTGCTAGTTTCATGTTGTTTGTAGGAGGATGAGCTGGATATGGAAGTTGATACTGCAACATCTGCGACCCCAGCTCCCGTGAAGCACTCCTTGCCTGAGTTTGAGATTTACTGCTATTTGCTTGTTCTAATATTTTTAATTGATCAAAAGCGATACAATGAGGTACGAAATAGTATGTTCCAGTCAAGTGATATTGCATGTTCTGCACTTGGTGGATAATTTTTTGTATAATTACTTCTTGCTTATTAATGCTGTCCTACAGGCTAAAGCATGCTCGTCAGCAAGTATTGCCCGTCTCAAGAACGTCAATAGGCGTACTGTTGATGTTCTTGCTGCTAGACTCTACTTCTATTACTCTCTCAGCTATGAGCTCACTGGTGATCTTGCTGAAATTCGGGGGTGAGTTTCTTGAAAACATCTGATAGTCTTATTATCTATGTCCCGGCGTCCGCGGATCACTCTTTTTCCTAGTCTGACTCTCTTGCATTAACAGTAATCTCCTTGCTTTGCACCGGATTGCTACATTGCGCCATGATGAGTTGGGTCAGGTTTGTTTTAAAATGAAATCAGCAATTTACCAATGCCGTAATTGTGTTGTCCCGTCCTTATACAGTGGCATTGTGCAGGAAACACTCCTTAACCTGCTACTTCGAAATTACCTCCATTACAACTTGTTTGATCAGGCAGAGAAGCTGAGGTCAAAGGCACCCCGTTTTGAAGCACATTCAAATCAGCAGGTAACTCCTATTATGACTCGTACATTTGTAGGCAAACCAGTCTCTTTGGAAAGAGATTTAGCATTGTAAGGGGGATACAAATTCTCAATAGGTTTGCAGATGTTGAACAAAACACACTATGTTACATTGGGATTGTTAGAATGACTCTAGGTCTTTGAGGATAACAGTTGAAAGTGTTTATAATTCGAGATAATTGAAAGCTTTGGAAAACAGACATAAATGAGGTTTGTTAACATAAAGATTACGAATTTCAGGAAATGTCTTCATGTACAAGATTCATGAATTTTAGGCAAGGGAAGCAAGTATGATAATAAAATATTGCAATAATGCCTAGGCAAGGGAAGCAAGTATGATAATAAAATATTGCAATAATGCTTAAAAAATGTCTCAAGGCACTAAGTAAAAATAAGTCTTGAACTTGCCAAAGCCCCTTAAGCGCGCATGAAAGTGAAACAAGACTTCTGGCTCTGGCATCTTATTTAGTTGGCGGCAGAATTCCTTATCCACTGACACTGAGATAGTACTAAAGACTGAATCTTATACTTGGCTTAGCTTTTTTATCACCTTAGTGCAATTTTATTGAACATCTTAGTTAAGAATATGGCTTGGATAGCCTTCTATGCTTTATAAGGAACAGTTGCCTGAGTCCGACTGTGGTCCTTGTTTGGTACCCCTCTTTCTGTGTGGTTCTCTATATTTTAAACGGTAGTTACTCCCATGTACTCCCAGTTTCTGCATTGTTGAAATGTCCATGCTCTTTGATATCCTTGTTCTCACACTGACTATTTCCTCTTGCAGTTTTGTCGCTATCTCTTCTATCTTGGAAAGATAAGGACCATACAATTAGAGTATACAGATGCAAAAGAGTCGCTACTGCAGGCTGCTCGGAAGGCCCCTGTTGCAGCTCTTGGCTTCCGGGTACAATGCAATAAGTGGGCAGTGATAGTCCGCCTTCTGCTCGGAGAAATTCCGGAGAGGACTGTGTTTATGCAGAAGGGCATGGAGAAGGCTTTGAGGCCTTACTTTGAGCTTACAAATGTGAGTCTTGGTTCCTCGAATGTTTTGGTATTTGCCTTCACATTTCGTTCCCCTGGGATCAAGGCTTGGAAAGTTGTAAAAGACTTCATGAAAGAAAAAGAAAAGGCATAGGCTTTTCCCTGTTGGCTGTTGGGATCTCTGAAAAGCATTTTCTTGGGGAGTTTTTTTAATCTTTCGTGAACTATTTCGAGTTTAGATTAAGTTTTTTAACTATTCAGGTTCGTTTTGAATAACAGGGGGAAAGAATCTCTAAAAATGAAATGACCAAGAAACAGATTTTCCAAGCCTTTGATCTTTAGTCCATCTTTTTTTACTTTTCCATTTTCTCATAGTTGAGTGAACTAGAAAAGTTTTCTACGGAAAAATATTTACCAAAAGAAGGGATTTGTGGTTTTGGTTGTTGTGGGGGTGATTCCGCGGTCTTTCTTCCTCAACGTAAGTCAGAAGCTCCTTCCTCTTCCTTGAACCTACGACCACTGAACAACCAGTTAGTGCCACCCCGGCCTCTTAACGGAGGACACTCCGATGATCAAGTTAGTGAACAGAGAGAGTGAGCAACTTGACAGAGTTTTAGATCTAAGAAGTGTGTACCTCTCTAGGGTTTTTCCCCTAGTATTTATAGGCAATTATGTACTTGCTCTCCAAGTCTCCCACGCTCGGCACGAGCGCATGACGTCATTGGCTACCGCCTCGGTCACGTGACACGTCCAATGATGCTCTTCCACGTTAGCCTTCTAGAAGGTTCTGGAAGCTTCCGTTCATGTGCCATGTAGCGCCTTCCATTTGCTTGAGTAAACTTCTGGCGGTCTCTCTGGGTTGGTTCATGGGTTGGGCCCTTAGGTCCGAACCGAAACCACCAGACCCAGAGAGTCCATTGACACGTATTTGGTCCTTACGGAACAGTCTGGGCCAGTTCCTTCGGCCTATGATCGTTTGGCCCAAACGGGTCTTGATACCTGATCTTCATTGATGGGTTGATCCTTAGTCTTCGGCCCAAGATACGCTTGGCCCATCTAAGACTTCCCTACCCAATGGGCCCTTCCAAGCGAGATGAATGTTCACTCGGCCCATGATTGTTTGGGCCATCGGATACGATGGCTCTCGACTTGGTCGTAACTACTCAGCCCAAATTAGTTGGCCCATGGTCAGATCCATATGCTGTTCGGTGCACTACAGTTGTGGTTGTGGTTGTGGTTGTGTGGGTTCGACGTTCCTAACGCTAACTTTCGAAAGTAAAGTTTACTGGTTGATATCGATAGATTTGAATTATGGCCTCTAAGGTTCAAAAGTCTTGTGTTTAACTCTGAAGCTTTTGCCACTGATTAACCTGATGTGTCCACTTTTCAGGCTGTTCGAGTTGGAGATCTGGAGCTGTTCAAAGCTGTTGCTGAGAAGTTCTCTACTACTTTTAGCACTGATGGGACCCAAAACTTAATTGTTAGGCTGCGGCATAATGTTATAAGGACTGGCTTACGCAACATCAGCATTTCGTATTCGCGTATCTCCCTTACTGATGTTGCCAAAAAGCTGAGATTGGACTCTGAAAATCCTGTTGCTGATGCTGAGAGTATTGTTGCCAAAGCAATCCGAGATGGCGCCATTGATGCCACACTGGATCATGCAAGTGGGTGGATGGTTTCAAAAGAGACTGGGGATATCTACTCTACGAATGAGCCTCAAATTGCTTTCAACTCTAGGATTGCTTTCTGCCTCAATATGCATAATGAAGCTGTGCGTGCTCTTCGATTTCCTCCAAACTCCGATAAGGAGAAAGAAAGTGCTGAGAAGAGGAGGGAGAGGCAACAACAAGAGCAAGAGCTTGCAAAACATATAGCTGAGGAAGATGATGACGAGTTTTGAATTATTAACTTTGTATTTAGCTGTTGCTGCTGCTGCTGTGTTACTTCTGCTTTTGTTGTTAAACTATGCAAACTGCTTTCATGCTGATTTCTGTCTTTCCTCTTTTATCTTTATGTTACTTCTATACTTCTGTTTTCTACCTTTTATTTTTGCTATTGTTATTTGACTTTCCTTTCAGCATAATTCGATGGACAAACTCTGCCACTACTTGCTGTTAGCATCAGGTTCTTCATATGAGGGTCGAAAGGAAAAGAGATCGAAATCCGGTGGGCAAAATCAGAGCATTGCTAACACTGCACAAATGGTGACCAAGGTGGATACCATTGACATGTCTGCTAATACGGCCCAACAAGACATGTTTGATTCAGTGGAAGAAAAGTGGGTGGTTTATATGCAATATATAAAGGAAGGTGAGGGATGCTCAGCAGCAAAAACTATGCTTGATGTGGATACTAAATGCTCTTATTTCTGCAGCTTACTGGCAAGTTCAATAATTCTAATTGCAACTTTGCTTTAACAGTGTAGATTATTAGTAATTTTAGGAGTGATTTATTGATTTGTTTCGCCAAATTGTTACTGGGATGTCATTTGAAATCTATCTTAGTAGGTCAAGTTGGATGGTTTCAATTGAGAATGTTTTATGCGCAGGAACCATGTCTGCATCTAGGGAAAATTATGTGCTTCTGCCCTTTGATTAAGGGGAACATATGCTTGGAATAGTATGTTGCATGCGCATTAGCGCTTGGAAGATGACCCAATCTAATCGTGCTTAGCCGTATCCCTAACACGACGCAGATTGTGAAAGAGCTGAATTCATGTTGAGGAGGAGAAGGATGATTGCGTTCATCGAGAATAACATACTTGATCGAATTACTAAAATTTCTCTGATCCAGGCGTTGGTTTGGTAAGGCCTTTAGGCACAGAATAATGCAAGTACAAAAAGGCAGCTTTAAAAAAAATGGAGAGCTTTAATCAAAATTCAAAAGAAATTGTATCAGTTCAACAGAATTGATAGGAGAATGGAGTTGTCGTCAGCCAAATGATATCATCCAACTAATTGCTAATCATCACCACAGCAATCCAACCTGACAGAAATGACTTTACACTATTGTGCGTTCCTGGATATTTGACACCCTGAATTGTTGATTTTTGCGAACAAGTTAACCTCTAAAAACCACACTTTTGTATCACTTTTGATTTTGCTTCCGTGTTCTTTGCAAAATGTAAAATGATGCACCTTTGACATTTAAAATTTATTTGGTCACTCTACTCTATAGGTCGTATTCTTTAGTTGTAAAAAAATAAATCTAATCAGGTATATAATCACCCTCAAGACAAGTTGGGAACTCAAAATTCAAGTTGATAAAATACAAAAAAGAAAAAAAGAAAAAAGAGATGTTACGTAGAAAATGAGCTACATAACAAAGTTGGGTAGAATAAAAAGAGTTTTTTTTTCTTCTTCATATTGATTGTTGGCAGAGCAAAACAATTGCTAGTATTTAATTTTGGGATATGTCATTTGAGGGGTATTCTCTAACTTTGAAGAGAGAAATTTTGAAGAGTTGCCTCAAATTTGGTGTTTAAGGGATTATTGGAGCACTTATTTCATGCCTAATCCCCCAAATTTTCTGAAATTTGCCATTTGAGGGATCCGATGGAGATGCTCTTATGAAAGGGAAGTTAAAATTTGATAATATGAATACAGAAGAAGAGAAACAAATATGACTGTAGTTCATACTCTCTCATACAATACGAAAATTCCGAGATCTCAAGAAGGCAACGTGCAGTACAAATTTGTTCAAATGTACTTTCGGATTTAATCCGTTGAGCAAAACTCGGACCAACACTTGCAGCTTTCAACACTTCCCAAAAGGTACGAAAATGTTATCCCTTACTCCAGCAGCATTATTCACCCAGCTGAACTCAACCCAAACGACTTGACAATGCCACTGACCCTTTCAGCAAAAGTCCTGGAGGTTATCTTTTTACCCGGGACGTGAAATGGGTTTGAAACTGCATCCACATATCCTGAATGGAACCTCCTGAAAAACTACTCAATAGATTTCACCAAAACACAACACAAGTCAGATATCTGGAAGATAAAATACCACCAGCAAGTAAAAGAAGAAAAGCACGCCGCTCTCTGATAGTCTTCCGAGTGTAAAACAAGGTTAAATGCAGAAAGTGGATGTTAAGAAGCTCAGAAATTAGTTAGATTGCAAGAAACTCCAATCATTTTGCATTTTTTAGGAGTGCTTGACGATTTCTAGTGAGTAGAGTCAATTGAATCCATTTTTTTAAAGAATCCAACACAATGACAAGAGGGTTTTGCAGGCTGGACAGTAACATGAACTGGTTTATAAAATCGCAACCAGCAATTTCGAAAACACAACTTCTTCTTGAAGCAAGAGAATGGTTGCATTAATTTCGTCAATGGTAAGTCTGACTTTGACTCATTCTCTATGTTCTTCTTCTTCGTTTGCAGTCAATAGAAAAAATGCGAAGGCTCTCGCCCCATCTTAAGCATAATTATAAGAACAATTATATACGCAACCAAGTGCTACAGCTCAGGGATACACATTTGTCCAGCATGAAGTTTGTAGATCATCGGCATTATGTCGCCATAGTTTTTTGGCAACTTATGTCCAGCATGAAGTTTGTGGATCATCAGCATTATGTCACCGTAGTTTTTTGGCATCTTATGCCAGGCAGAGTGCACATGCAAGCACACATTACATGGGTTAAAAAAGCAACAAAACTCGGATCCTTCCACTTTAAAGGGAAATACTTACATTTCTCACATCTGCATCTCGGACATCAAGGTCTGTGGTCACCAAGATAAATTTCACCTTTGTATTAGTCAAATACCCATACCTGTAGATGGCAACAATAGATTCATAGTGTATCATATGGACCCCAGTAGTAAATTGCGAACAATCATGAACGTTTTCTCATCTGTCAGATAAAGCAGAATATGCTTACACTTTGTAGTTTTCAGTCGGATAAAGCAAACCAAGGAATGTCTCATTCAGTGTTGGTCCTGACCTCTTCGGATTATTTACTGTAACAAACAAAATCAGTCTCCTGGTGAGCCAAAAAATGCAAACTAAGATGACATTCAACAAACTGATAAACAAAGCTAAAGAACCAAAGAATGTATCATCCAGTGCAAGTCCCCTGCACGTTGTCGTCAAGAATAATGTATCAGGTAAACCTTAAAGATAGCAAGACATGAAGCACGAAAAAGGGGTCAAATTGCACAATAAGGGGTCACCATACAGCACTACACACCTTACCGATATTTAACTTGAAACATGCATGTAACTACATGTAAACTGTTAGCTATCAATAGCCTATGGCAGGAGGTAGGAAAAAATTGTTCCCTCCTTCTCAAGTTAAAAAGAATACGTCACACAAAATTCTCTTGAACAATAATAGCAATGGGAGCACACAAAAGATAAGATTAAAGCCATCTTCATCCCTAATAAATTCTCCAAAGCTCAAACCAGTAATCTCTATTAAAACTTGTGGATCGCAGTTTACTCCTCTCCTCCCATCACAAAAGCAAAGATGAAGGAAAAGTAAGAACAGGAAAAATAAAATAGGCCAAAGTCTTGGAACATACAGTTCAAAATTGAGCCAGAAACACACAAGTGGAGAATAGAGAACATGGCTCCTCCTAGAGTTTCAGGGGTTCAACTAATCTCTCTCATGAGGAGAATAAGCCCCACAGGAGCTAATCAAAGCATAGTTAGTATGGCTCATCCTGAATGGCTAGCAGTTCTTGGGGCAGCTAAAAAGATAGTCACACAAGTGGAGAATAGAGAACATGGCTCCTCCTAAATTTTCAGGGAGGAGAATAAGCCCCACAGGAGCTAATCAAAGAATAGTTAGTATGGCTCATCCTGAATGGCTAGCAGTTCTTGGGGCAGCTAAAAAGATAGTCCTACAAATTGGGATTGAGAAGAGGGAAGGTCATCTCGGAGATAGCTTGGTTGTTCTATTCTAAAAGGAACATGGGATCAGCCAAAAAAACAAAAGGAAGTGGCTCCATTCTACTGTCCTTCCAGACGCAACATCCTTCTAACAAACGCGAGACTGACTTTTGTATCGATCCAAGTACAAAATATCCACGAAATCCATATATACGCATGCAACAAAAGAAGCATCTTCCTTCTACATCCACTCGAGCTACTCATTTGTCACTTAGAACACCTTGAACATGATCATTTATCACTCACACTGAATAATTGGAAAGATAGTTAAAGGTTCCTAAATCCCTATAGCTTGAAACTACATCATACAAGCTAAATGGCTAGGCAACAAGTAACATCATACTAAATGGATAGGCAACAAGTAGTTTCAATCAGATTAAAATGAAATAACACAATAAAGACAGCAGCAATCTAAAAAGACGGTCCAATCGAGCATTTCATTTGTCGTTCCAGTACCTAGACAATAACACTCGTCCTAAATTGCAACATTCAAGTGACCGATCTTACGCTTCTCTCAAGCAGCGAGAAAATTGACATGGTTTCAAGCTCTACAACGCTAACTCAAATACGAGTCAAAGGAAAAAAAAAACAGCAAATATAACAAGTTTAATTTGGAAAATTATGCATTTGTAAAAATGAAAGGTATAGAATGGTTGAAATGATGGTAGGTTGATATCGAGAGAGAGAGAGAGAGAGAGAGAGACCTCTTTCGTCGACGACATCTAGGGAGCAATGAACGATGTGATGAAGCTTTAGGGCATCATCAGCCTCAGTGAAGCTTTGAATGTAAAGTGGATTGTTCTGTTAGTCAAGAAAAATCAAATTAATTTTGTCAGATCTCGATATGAATCAGATACATAAGTGTATATATATGCAGAGAGCGAGAGAGATAGAGAAGAGAGAGAAAGAGAGATATAAGCAGACCTGGTGGCCGACGACGGCGACGCATACGATCATCTTCTCCGGTCGACTCTAAACCCCTTTGATCACACGGCCAGTGTAGAGAGAAACTAGGGTCAGCGATTTGAGGAAATAAACTTGCGTGCTCTTGGTCGTGTGGACTATGCTGTACTCCGGGTTTTATTATCCTTCCGATCAGAGATCGACAGATCTTAACCGCCAAAACTAACGATTTTTTTACCTCAATTGACCGTGACGGGCCGGCAGTTGGCGAATTAACCGTTTTGCGTTTTTTGTTTTTAACTTCATTATTATTATTTTTTTTTTTTTGTCATTCATCATTCCTAATCTATTATATTGGAGAGGGAGAATGAGACTCGATTCCGAAATACAGTGTAGAGCATCTAAAAACTCTACCGTATGAGCTAACCACCACTTGCTTTTAACTTTATTAATTAAAACGTGCCCTTTTCAATTTTTTTCCTTATTTGGAAACTACATGAAAACGTGTTTAGGAATCACGTGGTTACGATGGATTAACCAAAAAACTCCTGAAAACATGTTTCCAAAACACACGTTCTGCCTGATGAAAAAAAGGGAGAATTGGCCACAAGTCCGTTGCTACTTGGTATTTACTAACCCCGCTTGTCCATCGAACATTTCAGGAGTAAATCCACCGGAAAAGCTGTTCTTTGCATGGTTCGAAAAAGCTGTGGAGGCTTAGCCGGAGGTCTTTTAGGAGTAAATCCATCGGATTCTCCAGATTTGAGGTTCTGAGAAGTGCTCAACTGTTGAGTGTGGCTTCAAAATGGTGCTCGCAGCATCTCTGGTCCGGACCAAGGTAATGGTGGTCGGACCCGGCAAAGACGTGGTACGATTCGGGAGGTCGCAGCAGTGTTCGTTCGTCCGCAGCTTGGTCCGGACCGGGTCCGGACCGGGACCGGACGAAGGGTCCTGCAGCGCTCCGTTTGATCTCAGCAACCTTGGTCCGGACGAGCCGGGTCTTGGTCCGGACGAAGGCGACGTACAACAGCTTATTAAAGTGCGTTTTTATCAGTTTTAGGGTTAAGAAGTCTAAACTTGTTTAGAGAGAGAAACCCAGAGAGACCGAGAGAAACATCGAGAGGAGATTGGATTGTAATCCTTATTGATTATAGTGGATTGATTCGTCCCTTCCCCCGTGGATTAGCTACACAAATTAGTGTAGTGAACCACGTAAATCTCGTGTTCTTGTGTGCTTGGTTTTCTTGCTTTCTTAGCGTTCTTCATCTTTATTGTTCTTGTTTCTAGATTGATTGTGCTTGCTAGAATAGTTGTGACTTCCGCAAAGATCGCACAACAAAGTGGTATCGAGCTCTTGGTTAGGGTTTCTAGCAGAGTACCCATTAGGGTTTCAATCTAGGGTTTCACTAAAGATGTCGAATATCAAGTATGAGGTGGAAAAGTTCACCTAGTAAGAATAACTTCTCTTTGTGGCGGCGGCGGATGAAGGATATTATGATCCAACAAGGTGTCTCAAAGGCTTTAGACGGAAAGACGAAGAAGCTGCGGAGATGACAGGCAGTGTTTGGATGATCTTGACGCTTCAGGCGGCCGGTTCTATTCGTCTAAACCTAGGCGATGAAGTTATTCACAACGTGTTAGACTCAGAGACGGCAGAGGCGATCTGGAAAAAGCTCGAGGGTTTGTACATGAGGAAGAATCTGACCAACAAGCTGTATGTCAAGAAACAGCTGTATGGATTGCAGATGAAGGAAGGTACGAATCTATTAGAACATTTAAATTCCTATAATATGCTGAACTCGCAACTGGTGGGTTTTGGAGTAACGCTTGATGAGGAGGATAAGGCTATCCTGTTGTTAGCATCACTGCCTCCTTCATATGATCATCTGGTGACTACAGTTATGTATGGGAAGGAAACCTTGTCACTCGATGAGGTTACCAGTACCCTTTTGTCTCATGAGAAGATGAGGAGGGATGATAATGTTGTTGCAGATCAAGGTCTTTTTGTCTCTAAGCCACAGTCGAGCAGAGGTAGAAGCAAGTCAAAAGGGAAGGGAGGTTCAAATCGGGAAAGGTCGCAGTCGAGAGGGAGGTCGAACACGAAAAAGGATGTGGAGTGTCACTTTTGTCACAAGATGGGGCACTACAAAAATCAATGCGAGGATTTGAAAAATCTTCTTGCAGAGGCGAAAAAAGGGAAGAAGAATGTAGAATCCGTTAGTATTGCGGAGGACAAATCAGACAGTGACGTCGACGCAGATTTACTCTCCGTTTCTTCAGGTAGCAATTTTCTTTCAGAGTCATGGATTTTGGATTCTGGTTGCTCTTATCATATGTGCCCTAATAAGCAGTGGTTTGACAATTATAAGCCTTGCAATGGTGGTACGGTTCTAATGGGTAATGATGCGGTTGCAAAGCCATTGGAATCGGTACCGTGAAAAATTAAGATGTTTGATGGAGTTGTGAGGGTTTTGGGAATGTCGACACGTGCTCGAACTTAGGAAGAATTTAATCTCTTTGGGAGCATTAGATTCAAATGGGTGTATGTACACAAAGACAAGGTGGAGCAATGAAAATTAGCAGAGGAGCTTTGGTGCTAATGAAGGGACGAAGGTGGGTAATTTGTACAAATTGATTGGGGACACAGCTGTAGGTGGAGTTGCTATCTCCACACTGCAGAATCTAGCACCGATGACACGAGACTTTGGCATATGCGGCTTGGCCATATGGGTGAGCGTGGTATGTTGGAGCTTCATAAGCGTGACTTGTTGAAGGGGGTCAAAGCGTGCAAGATGGATTTCGCAAGTATTGCGTGTATGGGAAGCGACGAGTCGGTTTCAAGACAGTGTTCATACAAGCAAGGAAGTCCTCGATTATGTTCATTCGATGTCCTGGGTCCATTACCATATCTTCTCACAAAGTGGTGCTCATTACTTTGTCACCTTCATTGATGACTATTCCGAAAAGGTATGGGTTTATTTTTTGAAGCATAAGTCGATGTGTTTGCTACGTTTAAAACTTGGAAAGCACGAGTTGAAACTCGACAGGGAAAAAAAGATAAAGTATTTGAACCGACAATGGGACAGAGTACGGGGAAAAGGAGTTTTTGGCCTTCTCACGATTCGGAGGGGATTACTCGACACTACACAAATCAAAAGGGACTCCACAAAAAATGGAGTAGCGAAAGGATGAAATGAACCTTGACGAGAGAGGGCCGATGTATGCGGTTGAATGCGGGGTTGCCGAAGGTATTTTGGGCGAGAGGCGATCAACACGGCATGTTTTCTCATTAACAAGTCTCCTTCTTGACCATTGATTTCAAGATCCCACAAGAGGTTTGGTCGGAGTAAACCAGTTAAGTTGTCGATTTGAGAATCTTTGGCTGCCCGCTTATGTGCATGTGCCGGATAAGGAGAGGTCGAAGCTTGATCCCAAGTCCGAAAGTGTATCTTTCTTGGGTATGAAAAGGGTGTCAAAGGATACAGAGCTCTGGGATCCCGAGGCACGAAAAAGGGTGATCAGCAGGGGACGTTGTGTTTGATGAGGCATTTATGTTGAATCGGAATGATGAGACAACTGGGGGGTCCAAGGGAGAAATCCGTAGTCAAGGTGGAGCTTGAGGAGCTGGTTCATTCAAAGGATACAGTGATGTTGATCACGACCCACAAAGCGACAAGAGGAGCCTTACACAATCGCGAAAGGAAGGGAAAAACGGGTTCACAAACCTCCGATTCGGTATGGTTTTGAGGACATGGTTAGTTTCGCTTTGGTGGTCGGGCAAGGAGATCCATTGTCTTACAAGGATGCTACAAGCGATCGACAACGACAAATGGCTTGTAGCAATGTCGGAAGAGATGGAGTCGTTCTACAAGAATAAAACTTGGGAATTGGTGAAATTGCCTAAGGGGAAGAAGGCCGTTGGGTGCAAATGGGTGTATCGAAAAAAGGAAGCGTTGTCGAGAAAGAGGGTGAAAAGTACAAGGCTCGGTTAGTTGCTAAAGGTTATTCACGAAGGAAGGAGTGGACTATAATGAAATTTTTCACCGGTTGTGAAGCACACTTCTATCCGTGTAATTTTAGCAATGGTCGCGATGCATGACATGGAGTTAGAGCGAACTTGATGTTAAAACGCTTTCCTCCATGGAGACTTAGACAAGCGATTTACATGCAACGGCTGAAGGCTTCAAGGAACTGGTAAGGAGGAGTATGTGTGTTTGTTGAAGAAGTCATTGTATGGCTTGAAGCGATCTCCTGCAAAGGTGGTACAAACGTTTTGATTTGTTCATGGTGTCGCATGGGTACACGCTACCGTGAGTATGATCATTGCATATACTATCGTGTCCTTTCGGATGGTTCTTATATTATACTTGCTTTATATGTTGATGACATGCTTTGGTAGCGACAAAAAGCAAAAGCGAAAATTGGGAAGTTGAAGTCGATGTTGAATGTGAATTTGACATGAAAGATCTTGGAGCCGCCAAGAAGATTCTTGGGATTGAAATTCACCGTGATGAAGGGGTCGGGTTGAGGTTGTCTCGAGTGGTTATTTGCGAGAAAGTGTTGCGGAGGTTCAACATGCAAGATTCCAAGTCCGTAAGTACCCCACTTGCGGCTCACTTCAAACTTTCGCCAAGATGAGTCCTAGTTCGAGAGGATGAGATAAAGTGCATGGAGGAGGTGCCCTATGCGAATGCGTTGGGTGTCTCATGTATCGATGGTGTGTACAAGACCCGGACATATCGCATGCGATTAGTGTGGTCGGCAGTATATGGCAAACCGGGAAAGGAGCATTGGAATGCGATTAAATGGGTTTTCGGATATCTCGCGGGCACTCGTGATCCGGGGATAGTGTTTGATCGAAAGAGGCTTCGAAGACGTGGTGGGCTATGTGGATTCGATTATGCTTTGGGAATCTCGACTCGTAGGTCGATGACAGGGGTATGCATTTATGTTTTCCGGAGGTCCCGTCATGAAGTCTACTCTTCGTGATACAAATGGCTTTATCGACTACGGAGGCGAGTACATGGCGGCGGAGGAGGCACGAAAGAAGCAAAGCTGGCTTAAGGGGTTGGTTAGTGAACTTGGTTTCATGCGGGATGACGGTGTGTTCTTTGCATTGTGACAATCAGTGCAATTCACTTGGCGAAGAATCAAGTATACATCGCAAGGACAAAGCATATTGATGTGCGGTATCACAGATTCGGGAGTGGTTAGCATCGGGTGACCTAACTTTGTCAAAGGTTCACACTGATGAGAATGCGTCGATATGTTGGACGGCTTGGTTCCGAGGGAGAAGTTTGAGCATTGCTTGAACTTGCTCCATGTTCTCCGTTATTGATTGAGGACGTGAGGGTGGAGCACTCATACCCGTAAAGGGAGTGCGGTTGGGGTTACATCAAGCTTTCTTCAGATGGTTTAGTTTGAAGCCAAGGTGGAGATTTGTTGAGTGTGGCTTCAAAATGGTGCTCGCGAAGATCTCCGGGACCAAGGTAATGGTGGTCCGGACCAAGACTCGTGGTACGATTACGATTCTGAGGTCGCAGCAGTGTTCGTCCGCAGCTGGTTGGTCAGATTGGTCCGGACCGGTCCGACCGGGACCGGACGAAGGGTCTGCGGCGCTCCGTTTGATCTCAAGCAACCTTGGTCCCGGACGAGCCGGTCTTGGTCCTGGGACGAAGGCGACATCAGCAGCTTATTAAAGTGCGTTTTTATCAGTTTTAGGGTTAAGAAGTCTAAACTTGTTTAGAGAGAGAAACCCAGAGAGACTGAGAGAAACATCGAGAGGAGATTGGAGATTGTAATCCTTATTGATTATAGTGGATTGATTCATCCCTTCCCCCCGTGGATTAGCTACACAGCCTGTGTAGTGAACCACGTAAATCTCGTGTTCTTGTGTGCTTGGTTTTCTTGCTTTCTTAGCGTTCTTCATCTTTATTGTTCTTGTTTCTAGATTGATTGTGCTTGCTAGAATAGTTGTGACTTCCGCAGTATCGCACAACATCAACAGATCTTGCTAGAGTTCATCGAAAGTTGAAAGCCGTTCCTGGCTACTGATGGAGTTTTCTGTGCTCGCTGAGGTGAAAGGGGGTCCGCTGAGGGATAGATGATGATGAAGAAGAAGTCGAGTACGTTTGGTAAAAAAGAAAAATGAGAGTTACAGGTATCACTTTATCTTTATATACACTATATTTCGAGGATGAAAGCGTGTTTTTTTCCCCCCGGCCCTTTTCCAGAGGATGAAGCGTGTTTCCGAAACACGCTTTGTTTCCTTGTGATTCCTTTTGTATTTTGGATGTCTTTCCACTGCACTACAATAAGACCATCACTTTGCTCACCTGCATGCTGTTCTACTCTCAGATAACTCACCAAGCCTATGTCAATTGCTTTGATTCACTTTGGCTTCATGGAATTGTTTGAGATCAATCTAAAGATGGCTTTAAAGCGTAAAGAGTAGTCGAAACAATTGTCTTTTCTCTTTCCCAGTCCAGTTTGTTAGGGTCTGCATTTGCATGGAGTGGTAAGAGTAGAAGATAGTAAGTACCGATTTAGCAGCAGAGTAGAAGATAGGCATGCAAATGGCGACACTCAACCTTGATAGAATACTTTGTTGTGAGTCTGTGACTTCTGCCTAGTTCTAGATCTGGTATGTAAACCTAATCCATATGGTCATCCTATTCATGGTGTGAGATTTAAATTTCCTGCATTTGTTTCGATCAAAGTTACTTAAGTTTGAACTTGCACCCTTTAAAAATAGCGAATCAACCCTCATATCTCACAATTTCCTGCATTTATTTCGATTAAAGTTACTCAAGACTGAAGTCGAAGATGCGTAGAGCAGGAGTGGGAAATCCTCCTTTTTAATAGTTGCAACGTCTCTTGTATAAATACAATTGAAGCGAGTATTCTCCTGCTAATATTTTGTACGCTTGGTAAAGAACCAGGAATATTTGTCTTAAAGATAAGAAAAGATCAAGAACATGTCGCGTGCATTTTCTTGATACTTTGCGTACTTGGTGGTCATTGGTAAAACATTAATTGAGTGAAACTCCCGTGGTTGTCGTGATTTCTACAAGGATCCTAGTGCAAATTTTTTTTTGGAGAGGACAGAAATTCAAAGTTTTGAGATAGACTCTGACATTGATGTGGAAAATGTAAGGTGGTATGTTGATAGGGATGGCAATGGGGCGGTTCGGTTCGGTTATTGGTATAACCGAACCCATTACCCGAACCCAGACGGGTACCCATAACCGAACCGAAAACCGTTCGGGTAGTGAATGTTGAAACCGTAACCGAACCAAACGGGGTTCGGGTAATCCCCGAACCGTTTGGGTACCCGAACCTGAGCTTCAAAATTTTCAACGAGTAATGGTTTTCAAGACAAAAGCAATTGATTATATCAGTCAAAGTATCATCAGATGGTGTTAAATCAATAGTTGCCATCTCTTCAACAAGGTTTATTGCATCATTCAATAGAAGGTTATCACACAAACACTGAATTAAAACCTCATAAAGTTGAGAATCTGGTGAAAGATTAGAAGCAAGCATTCAACCCAACAACAACCTCACAAGCAAGCATTCAAACCGACAGTGGGAATGCAACCTCACCAGCAAGCATTCAACCCAATAGCAGTACTTAATCCAAAGGAGATTGCCGATCTCTGTGTATTCGAACACCTAAAAACATGGAACCGAGATGTGAGTCATGTGACTGTGAGGCCAGGCATTCGGACTTCGGAGAGAGAGAGAGAGAGAAGAGACGTTACCAGACAGGTGAGAGTGAGAGACGATCGCCTGATCGCCTCTCTGGAGACTGGAAGACTGCTACTGGAACCCTAAACGTGAAAAGTGATGTATAACACCATATATATAGAAGGGGGTTAAATGTAATTAACATATACTACAGGGGTAAATGTGTAATTAAAATTTTCGGTTCAGTTCGGTATACGGTTCGGTTCGGGTAACGGTTCGGGTATCACCTCAACCCAGAACCGAACCGAACCCGTTCGGTTATCTCAAATCAGAAACCATACCCGTACCCGCGGGTAATATTTCGGTTATAGTTCGGGGAAAAAAACCGGTTACGGTTCGGGTACCCATCGGTTCGGTCGCAATTGCCATCCCTATATGTTGATGTCAAGTTAGAAGATGAGATTGGTAGGTTGAGAGGGGAGGGAGGGGACCACAATTGTATTCTAGCAGTAGCACCATACATCTTGTTCTCATCGTCCAAACATTGGATTCCTCCTCATAGAGCCCTTCAAAATTTGGGTTATTAATTAGTCCGAGAAGAAAAGTCATGAGAACTTGTTGGGTTTAAAAGACGAACAACGATGGGTCTCAACCACTAAAAGACTAGACTCCACTGTGTCATGAGAGGGTGTGACCTATCATTTTTGTTAAAAGACTAGACACCACTGTGTCATGAGTGTGACTCATGAGCTTTTGCTTTTGTGCGCAACGTTGTTGTTGGATAAGCGGCCCTACCCATTATTACACAGTCACCAACCACCCACGTGATCTCATGGCATTGGCTCTCTTGTCTTGACACAAACACCCTTCACCTTCTTTCCTTTGAAATGATTGTGTTACTCTCTTTTTATTCTCATGCACTCTTTCTTTTTTTTTATGTTATCATTCACATGAAATTAAGCTAGCCATAAATTTTGAATTTGAACCATTTTTTGTATGTGAAAGACAATTTGATAATTTCGCATAAATGGAAACAGAGAAATGAGTGAAATGGGAACTCGGCCTTTTTCTTATTTTCCGAGTGACTACTTATGCATTTTTTTAGAACCAATGACATGAGACTCCGCTTTATCTTTGCGGTGTTCTAAGACCTTAGAATAATTTGTCACGTTGAGGGTGGGTTTTTATTATGATATTTTCATTAGTTAGAATGCGTGTGTGAGAGAATACAGAAAATATCAACAAAAAAAAAAAAAAAAAAGAGAGGAAGTATTTCACTCTTTTTAGTGGAAATTCGGTCCGAAACTCCGAATACTTTCCAAGTTGTTGAGATGATAGGGTCATGAACCATTGATTAATTAATTGGTCCTGGTTTTTGCCCTTTGGTTTGGAGTCCCATTGCTTGTTTGCTAGACCAAAAGGGTCACTGACACTCCTCTTACTACTTTCAAGGTCATTTTTTGGCCTTATTCATGATACACGTGTCAATGCTTCGCGAGAAGGGGCTGGGACTTGGGCCCTCTCTCCTTGTTCAACCCATGGCTCATGGGCCTTTTCTACCTGCCCCAAGTCAATATCTATTTACCAAAAATGTCCTCAAGAACCTATTGTGGCTCACTAAGATTTTTTTACCCGATGGTTAGAAGAAGTGTTCGGCCTAACTTACAAACACTTGGACGTCTCAACTAATGTACTCTCAACCCTTCAAAAAGCAGGGTCATCCACACAAGACATTCACAAGAAATTACTCTTTGTAATCAATCAAATTGTACAAGGAACAAAGCCATCAACTAAACTTAACCCTCAAGGCTGGCTATCTAGGAATTAGGATCTAGCGGGGGGGCCTTTTACGTCATTCAAGCATAGAAATATAGTAGTACACTGGAGAAGAGAGAGAGAGTGGGCAGGGCAGACTGTAGAGAGACTGAAACAAACACAACCACCAGTCCACCACCACTACTTGGGCACGCAAATACACCACAGCTAACGACAAAATACTGAATAATATTGGAGTAGTACTTGATTAAAAGGCAGAAACAGAAATGAAAAAGAAAAACAGCAGCAGCAGCTCATTAACATAATCATCATCACCATCCCTCTCTCATACGCACACAACACTCAACCAACCAATACACAAACAAATAGAGCTGAGAAATGAAAGGAGAGATCAATCAAGATCCAAAGGGATGGGGTTTTGTTTTAGTTGGTTGGGTTGCTGCGGAATGATCCCAAAGCTTTAATAGCCGCTGCTCTCAAGACGTACTGGTGGTACGCCGCTGCTGCTAATGCTCCCACAAATGGTCCAACCCAGAAGATCCACTGTGTCCATCCACCAAAAAAACCATAATACATCATCAGCAAATACCCATATAGAAAATGACACTCACTCATTTACATACACAGAAAAATAAATATTGCACAAATATTTTTGAGAAATACAGTGGTAAATTAACAACTACTCACTTGGTCATCCCAGACTTTTTCGTGGTTGTAGATAACGGCAGCACCAAAGCTCCTAGCAGGGTTAATACCAGTCCCAGTTATGGGGATAGTGGCCAAGTGAACCATGAACACCGCAAACCCAATAGGCAGAGGAGCCAAAACCTGTACAAAAGTACATGCATATATATATGTTCAAAACCAAATCTAAACAACTCTCCACAGATTTATTTAGGACAAAATCAGAGGTGCTGTGCAGCTACTACAACTTACAGGGACGTGAGAGTCACGGGCGCTGCGCTTGGGGTCCGTAGCGGAGAAAACGGTGTAGACGAGCACGAAAGTGCCAATGATTTCAGCACCAAGAGCAGTGCCCTTGCTGTACCCAGTCGCAATGGAGTTGGCACCACCTCCAAACATGTTGTAGTCGTGCTTCATGAAGGCCTTCACCAACCCAACTCCACAAATCGCACCCAAACACTGCGCTACCATGTACGCCACCGCTCTTATCAGCGATACCTTTCTGGCTAAAAACAGCCCAAACGTCACCGCCGGATTTATGTGACCACCTGCCAAGAACAACGTAAAAAAGAAAGAAAGAAAGGTGAATTAGTAGTTAACGAGATCTAATAATAATGAGATGAGTAAAGGAGGGGGGTGTACCGGAGATGCCGGCGGTGCAGTAGACGAGGACGAAGATCATGCCGCCGAACGCCCAGGCGATGCCGAGAAGGCCGACGCCGCCGCAGGGGTCGGTCGCGGTTTGCTTCTTGTAGCCGATGACGGTGGCGACGGTGATGTAGAGGAAGAGGAGGGTGGCGACGAACTCGGCTATGAGGGATCTGTAGAAGGACCAGAGCTTGAGCTCAGCCATGTCGATGAGTGGTGCTGGTGGTGGGTCCACGTAGTCCTTTCCATGGTGATGGTGGGGGTGTCCTTCCTCACTCACTTCCTTCGACATGATCTTCTTCTTCCTTTCCTCTCTCTCTCTCTCTAAAGTCTAATCTCTATCTGTGCGTGAGTGAGCTAGCTATGAAGCTTGGGAATGCAGTATGCTGAGTGGAGTGTAGTGGTTGGATTACTAATAGAGAGCCTTTTATGGATAAAGCCGAGGGCAATTTTGGGATTCCCTAGACTACAAATACTTGTAAAACGGTTATCTAGAGAGAGAAATGCTTTTTTTTTTTTTTTTTTGTGTAGAGTGGGAGGAAGAGGGCAGCTCAAATGATGACAGGAATATTACCCTCTCCGTTTCAATTTTTTTGTTACTTGCATTATTTACAGCACTTTAATTTTTTTTATATTTTTTTAATATATAATGTATAATGTATAATGTTATATATATTAAATATAGATCTCGTTTAATAGTTCTTGATGAGTTCTATTAAATAAAATTGGAAAAAATGCATTATAGACTGAAAGATATAAGCAATTGAAAATTGCCACGCATGCCCGAAAATGGACAAGAAAATTCGAGACGGAGGGAGTATGTTCAAAATTTAGACTGAGAGCCTGTTCTAACTCAAATGGTGACATGAATATTACTCTATTCGTTTCAATTTTTTTGTCTACTTGCATTATTTACAGCACTTCAAAAAATTATTTATATTTTTAAATATATAATGTATAATGTTATTTATATAGATCTTATTTGATAGTTCTCAATGAGTTCTATTAAACAAAAAATTTAAAATTGCAAAAATGCATTATAGACTGAAAGATTTAAGCAATTGAAAATTGCCACGCATGCCCGTAAATGGACAAGAAAATTCGGGACGGAGGGAGTATGTTCAAAATTTCGACTAAGAGCCTATTCCAGAATTATCCCCTTTTTTTTTTTGCAAGACCACAGGTTCTGAATTCGAAACTTGTACTCCCTCCGTCCGGATTTGTTGGTCCATTTTGGGGATTCCAACTTTTTTTCCATTACCTTTTGAGTTTGTTAATTTCCTATTTTATCCCCAATCCCTCCATTTAATACTCCCTCAATTCTAATTTGACTACAAAATTACGTGCAATTTTCAAACTAAAAAATAATGTAGTTACAAAAAGAAAAATTTAATCAATATGGATCTTGTTTGATAGATCTCATTGAGAACTTTAATACGGTGCAAAAAAATTTCAAAAATGTAAACACTAGTAAAAAAATTAGTTTTTGAGTTGTTATTTTAAGTTTTAGAAAAGGGTCAAAAAAGTAAATTTTGCATACTTTATCCTTTTAACTTTTGAAAATGGACAAACATTTTAGGACTTGAAAAAGTATGTTTGTGGACCAACAAATCCGGACGGAGGGAGTAACTTTTAGAGGCAAGGCCGAAAATGACAAATCTATGGTGAATACCTTTGTTTCGGCGTAAATAACTTGTATTTGACCAGATTGGAAATGATGACACTCGAGTTTTGCATAAGTTAACATACTACCTCTTTATCGTTCTTGAAAACAAAAATGCTAAGTAAACAACAAAATGGGACAACAAGGTGGATAATACACTCACATGGTGTGTGGGCTCCACACACAATTGAGTGAAGTGTGTGTGAAGCACATTTTGTGAAATACCAAGTGAGTGTGTTGTCCACCTTATTGTCTCATTTTGTTGTGTATCTTATTGTCTCATTTTGTTGTGTATCTAACATTGCTATTTTGAAAAAGAAGTGGAAGTATTTCCGAAATACAAAAAAATAAAAAAAAAAGAAAGAAAGAGAGAAGTGGAAGTGGGGGTGGCCGGGTGGGACATAGATACAGCCAGGACCATGTGGTGGTGGTGGTTTGGGTCACTTTTGCAGCTCTGCATCGTCAGCCTGGCATCCAACAATATTTCCCTGCAACGGTTACATATATTGTCTTTATCTGGAGAAAATTTCCAGTGCAAAGCGGGCACCGTCTATTTCGTGTCTGAACACTCATCTCGGCTATTCACAAATATTTTAAACGGCCCAGATTTTAAACAGATAAAGAGGAGAGAGAGAGAGAGAGAGAGAGAGAGAGAGAGAGAGAGATTTGTACCATTCGAAATATTTTTGCACAGTCAAGATGCATATTCCGCACCACGTGGCCATACCCGCTTGACACTGAAAAATTTCTCATTTATCAATTATCTACCTCTTTAACGTTTTTCTTCTCTGCAAAAGTGTGATTTGAATTTCCAATTATACCCCTATTTACTGTGGCGCTCCTTGTCGAGTTGTTGTAAGCGTTGCATTGGTCACGTGGCTGAGTTTCTTATTTGATAAAAATCAATGGTTATTTTATGGAATGAGGAGAAAAAAGTTAAGATTTTATCAACCATCCTCCTCATTCCATAAAATAACCATTGATTTTATCAAATTTTAATAAAATCTTTTGAAAAACTAGGGAGTTTTCATAGAATGCATTATTTTTTAGTTGTTGAATATGGCCACTTAAATTGGGTTTCCTTGTGGTGTGTTTGGAATGAGATTTTTAATAAAAGCGAGTGGTATTTTGACATTAGACTTAAAATAAAAAAAAATAGCCTACACTTATCCTAAATTTGAACTCAGTAGTTTAGCTCAATGATGAATTGAGTTCTATTAACAACAGAGTTTCAAACTTATCCCAAAACCATCTTACCGGAAAGATCATAATACTCCTTCTTAGAGAGCATGGTAATCTAAATTATGGATAATTATGAGCTGGTGGAGACTGGAGAATAAACTTTCTTTTTTTTAAGAGAGTGTTCCACTAACAAAAAATTACGTATTTTTTTCAAACACCGAGACATGTCATTCTCTCATAACACATCACATAAAAACCAATTTTTTTCAAAAAAAATTGGGTTAGTGGAACACCCCCTAAGCAAGAATAAACTTAGCTTTATTTAGAAGAACTTTCGTCAAAGTAGTCCTTTTTATTTAATCAATTCTTATCCGTTAAGTTCTATAACCTTCTGGGTGGGCAACACATCCACCCTGGGAACTTGTGGGTCAAAGACCAATGTTTATACGTCACATATTATGTCTGGTAAAATAAGAAGGGCCATTTGTACAGGGAAAAAATTACAATTACCGATAGCTACAAGCCTCCACTATCTTCTCATCAGCTTCACATATTTTATCCACTTTTGCCTCAGATAATCCTTTAATTTCGGTCAAGCTCTGCGAAATGAATTATGTGTGTTCTACATTTGTTAATTTTGACAAATGTAGGGTACCCTATGAAAGTGCCTAAATCTTATGGTACTTTATGAAAGTGTCTAAACTTATATCCTAAGGTATCCTGAAAAAAACCTAAAACCCTAGATGCAGATTTTATGAAAGTCTTAAACCACTAAAACCCATAAATAGGAAAGTGCACCCTAAACCTAAACTCTAGCGACTAGTACCTATAAAAGTGTGTCTAAACCACTAAAACCATATAATAATAAAGTGCACCCTAAACCAAAACTCTAGGGTACTCTGCTACGACTCAGGTGTCTAAGTGTCTAAACCACTAAAACTAAAACCATATAATAGGAAAGTGATCCTAAACCACTAAAACCATATAATAGGAAAGAAAGATCCCTAAACCTAAACTCCAAAAAAGAGTGACTTATACTTCCGAAGTACCAAAAAAAAAAAAGTGACTTACTATAGTGGTAATTAAAAAAAATGATTTACCTTAGTGGTAATTAGACATCTTTTTTCGAGACCTAGAGGTAATAATCTCAAATAGGGGAATCTTACGCATTACCAAATGGCATTCATTAATGAAATGTGATTCATTTCTTAAGATTACACTATCGGCGTGCGTGAATTTTTTTGGCACGCTGAATAATTTACTCTGCGCTACAAATGTATAAAGAAATCGCTCAATGAAATTATAAATTTAAGCACATTCTTTTGTATGTACTTTAGAAAACTTATCTTCATTGCAGTGAGTTGGAGCTTTGTAATGATTGCATCAAATTAGGGCGAGATACAATAATGGAGTTTCTTTATGTACTGTACTTTTTATTACTACTACTATAATCTATACTTCTTCTTTATACTTTTGGGAAAGGCAGATAATCTTTAGGCTTAGTTTTCCATTTGATTTTAGCAAATGAGTTCAGGTGCTAAAATCATAGGTATTTCAAATCATAAAATTAAAGTGGTTCCGTTTATCGTTTTTCTATTTTTTTCACACCGGATTAAAGTACACGAGGAGTACTTTAATTTGGTGTGAAAAAAAAATCGAAAAACGATACACGGAACCATTTCATTTTTTGATTTCAAAATCATGATTTTAGCACATGTTAAACTCATTTGCTAAAATCAACCATGTCAGTTGCTAAAATCAAACGGAAAACTAAGCCGAGTAACCTTATTCCTGCATCAAAGTTAAAATTATTCACTTCCCTAGATTTTTATCTAACTTGACGATAGAAAATGCAATGATACATTGAGAAACCGAGGTTTGAGCCTCGATAGAGGCTCTCCCAAATACTAATAATTACTCTAATATAGTACTAAACTGCTAACACTTTTTGAATACACTTTTTGAATGTACTTAAATAAATAAATAAAAACTTATATACTTTTGTGGAAATTTCATTTTGTTTTGAATTTTTTTTTTTACAGTCAAGGATTTCGGGCTAGTTTACACGCATCTTAAATAATTCGCTTTTCAAATAATTCGCTTTGGGCCCTGTCAAAGATAAAAGCATCTGCACTATGACAATGTGATTCACAAAAAATTATTTTCTTGCCTGACGTTAAAAATTAAACCTTAGTATTGTATTGAACAGTAAAAGTACTTGGAGGTGTGGGAAAAAATACACACTTTTTGGTTGGGTTCTTGGGAACTGGCCTTGAGAACCCTATTTGAAAATGGTTTTCAAAAATGGTACATCTGTGTGGGTCCCTCCCAACTTCCAACTTTTAATAGTCCAAAAGAAAAAAAAGAAGGGAAATTCAAAGTATGGTTTAACGTAAACTGTACGGAATTTAAAAAAAAAAAAAAAGGGGCAGAGGATGGTTTTTGAAAACCGAACAAGGGTGGTTTTCAAGACCCGGTCTGAAAACCCAACCGAACATGATCTTTAGTTTTCAAAATTCTAGTGTCAAGCTCAAACCAGCCAACTTATAACACGTGTCATGAACGGAAAACGACTGGATGGTTCCCGAGTTTTCTTCTCAAAAATACCGAGAGAGAGTGAGAGAGAAATTACTACCACCAATACTTTTCTGGAACATCGAGTCAAGAGAGAGAAAGGGACTGGACTCTCAACTTTTCTGGTTGAACCTTTTCCGTTGGCCAATACCCAACGGTTATATTTACACTTACGGGTTCGGGCTTTGGGTGGGTGGGTGGAACGAGGAGAAATTTTATAGCGTCAAACAGGTATTACGTGGCAGTTGGCACCCGCAACGCCCTATCCAAAAGTGTTACGTATCAATGTTCTAAATTTAAAAAAACTCTTGTCAAACAAAGTATCAATTATTAGCGGTAATAGTTGATTTAAAATTTGAACCGTCAAAAAAGTATTTTAGACAACTGAGATGTGCGACGAATACCCGCTCAACATTGAAATATTTCTCGAGAGTGAGGGGTATGGTTATCCCTTGGTTCACGTTAAAATGGCAGGGTTCGGACCCACATCCACCTCATTGAAAGCGATGCCCATTTTCAGTAGAGAATAGTCGTCTTTAGGCCTAGTTTTCCAAAAAAATTTAGCAATCCAGTTGCTAAAATCAACCATGATTTTAGCAAATGAGTTCAGCAATTGCTAAAATCATGGTATTTCAAATAAAAAAATTAAGTGTTTCCGTGTATTATTTTTTGAAATTTTCACACCGAATTAAAGTACACGAGAAGTACTTTAATTTGGTGCGAAAAAATCGAAAAACGATACACAGAACCACTTCATTTTTTTATTTGAAATACCATTTTTAAAGAACTTGCTGAACTCATTCTAAAATCACAATAGAATTATAATGATATGATGATAGGAGGCTTTCTTAGAGGAACGATGCTACGTGCACAGACCCAAGTGAACCGACGGTGTCACGGACGCCGTTGTGGGCCTCAACCGGTCGATCCGAGCCGTTCATCCTTCTCAGAATTGAATTTCGAGTGGGCTACGCGAGAATCGAGGCAATCGGATGGTTGTATGAGCTTGATCCAAAATCACCTCATTTCGATTCAAAAGGCTCGGATCGACCGGTTGGGACCCACAACGGCGTCCGCGACGCCGTCGGTGCGGAAGGAATTACCGTTCTTAGAGCATGCTTGGCTTTTCAAATTAGGGTCGTGTCATAGTGCACCCGTTAAGGGTACAAAAGGTACACTTTTGTGAGTTTTATTTGTATAAAAAAAATACACTTTAAAAGTATACTTGTACGTTAAAGTACACTTAAAGATATACTTTAAAGTACAAGTGTACTTTAAATTGTACTTTTTTGTACTCTTAGTATTTCCCTTCAAATTATTGTTTTATTAGTAGGTCCGAATTCGAACATATTCAGTTCTACAAAATGAAATGAAAATTAAAAAAATGAAGAAACCGGTAAAGACGGTCCCAATTAAACGTGTCTTTGTTGAAGTTCACGATAATAACCTCATGTACCAAAATAAGATAATAACCTCATCTCTTATCCCATTTTCCACGTGATATGAAATTTTGTTGAATTTTGGGCACAGAGTTCTTGTGTTTTCTGAAGTCTGAATGAGCCATTGAGCCCCCATCCAGAGTTAAAATAAAATAAAATAAAAAAACAATTTTTTATAATTATAAGATTATTCTTCATGTTTTCATCAAAAAAAAAAAAAAAAAAGATTATTCTTCATGTTGAACTTTACAAATGAAGTACCTAACAACATTTCTAGATTCAATATGAAGCTCGTTTAGAGAGCACAACAACCCATTGTGTGTCGAGATGGTCAAGTTTGATGTTCATGCTTGATTTTAGATAACATGGTAAAATGAATCTAAGCATATGTACATAAGAAACCAGAGCCCACATTCGTCTTGACACTAAAGATGGAAAGCAGGACCCCTACTCCGTTAAGAAAATGGCTCACGTAATTTTTTGAGATCTTTCACTATCTCACATTCATATGAGATTCATACACTTAGCTTTGAGATCTTTCATCACCGCACATTCATATGAGATTCACACACTTAGCTACAAGCATCGCATGAATACGTACGTGGAGATTGGGGCACTGCACCAAAAGCAAGAAGTACATGCTTTTGCTTCATCAAATTGACATCTTCTGAGAAGACAGGTCATGTGACCTCAAATAACAGGAAAATCCTCCCATGTGACCTGAAACTCTACCATTTATTTATTTATTTATTTTTGGTGAAAAGGAACTGCATTTTAATATTTGCGAGATGGACTCATTCACGCAAAGGATTCAAAAGTGAAGAAACTTGAAATAGAAATTGATGCTTTGGGTGTTTTGCAAATTATTTTTTATCACAATGCATCAAATCACCCTCTTGGCAATATCCTACTGGACTGTAGGTCACTCGTGGAGGAGTTTCAGGAGATGTCTATCAAGCACATCTACCGGGAAGCTAATCGTTCTGTGGATGCATTGGCAATGACGCCCCAATTTCGGTGGGAGATTTTTATATCTACACTTATTTTCCAAGTTGTATTGGTAATCTTCTATTTGCAAATTCGATAGGGGCTTCGTTCCCTAGAATTGCAAACTCTTAATTTTTAATGCGTCTTCTATTTACCAAAAAGAAAGGCTACAATATTTGTTAAACCTCGTCCTAGAGGTGGCTCAGATCAAGGCCTTTGCATGTGATTTTGCATCTTGAAAGGCCTTTGTTTGGTATTAAGTGCGCTTGAATATGAGATACGGGATATTGGTATTAAGTGCGTCTAAATATGAGATACCATCCCGTTATGTCTTATTCTTATATTTCATCACATTAATTAATGTGACATAATATACCATCTTGGACCCCAGCATCTACGTGGTGGGTACCCGAGAAGGACGAATGATTTTTCCTTGGCCAGGAACTTGTCCAAAAGTTTTGAGTGACAAAGAGGTTTTATCCGTATAATAATGGAAGAGAATATAATGTTGGTTTTCTAGCAAAAGCGAGAATGATCTAAGATCTGGAATGTTCCCTGCCAAACACGTCACAATTAACCATCTGCTTAATTATGTCAGAAGATAAGTGGACCCCTTAATCATTGAACATTAATACAAGGTACAGCAATGCATAACCCAGAACTTGTTACACTTGTCAATTTTTTCCCGAAAATTCTGCACCTCTTAATAGATATTGAAAACATGGGCATGAATCGTTTTGGTCCTTTTGGCCTCTCCGGTTGGTGCTATTAGGAATTTAAAGAGAGCAGCAATGGTTCGAAAACAGAATAACATATGCGACAAGCAATTTACTCTTCGCGACCATGAAAATAATGTTAATTTCATTTTCCTTTCTTTGAACGAATCCAAGATCCAAGCAGACAAAACTGCCAACAGTTTCTTAAATACTAAACCATGTGGCCTCACCAGAAAAATAAAAAATACTGGGAGATAAACAATCTGTTCCTACGACATGGATTACCTTATGACTGCATCAAGAGTGTCGAAGGCGTGTTACGATCCAATGAACCTGTTGAACAAGAGAACAAGGCATAGTCATTCGGTGTTCATATTTCATCATAAGATGATTTAGCTGGTAATTTTATGGATGATTTGGCTGGTAGTTTTTATTGATCTGAACACTTACAATGTTGTTCTCAGGGACTTTCCAGTAGAATCCTTGGATTAGTATGACAGCTAAGTTAGAACTTATGAGAATAAAAATACTCAGAGCATGTTTTCCCATCCATTCCAGAGGAGATGTCAAATATCTGTAACCATAAATATCTACCTGCAAGAGAAACAAATAGGGAGCAAGCTGGTTTAAATATTATGTCTTCAAAAAAGAAAGTATGTCCACAAACAATTAACCATAAAACATGAGGCATAAGAAGTACACACAGCAGTACAGTTGAAATGCCAAACACTTCTTCAAGATTTATACATCTACTTGAAGTTGACGTTTCACAAAGTACACTGTGAACATTCGTAATCTTTCAAGAGCATAATGGAGTTCATCTTCACTAATTTGTTTAAGTTCAATACATGAAAATGCTCAAATCTACGACTTCATCTCACTTGAAAGATAATGCCTAGGATTATGAGTCAGACAAAGTACAGGTCTCGAGGACAAATGCCTGTCCTTTGAAATATACAGCCGCTATATGACACCCACTAGTCTATCAAAAAAGTGATGGTTCAAGAAGTTTCTCTTGCTCAAAAATTAACTATGAATTCGGAAAATTGTGTCCTCACGTATTGAGCCATCCAATGTTATGTTCGAACTCACCAGTGCGTATAGAGCAGAAAATGTGATTCCTGCAGTAGCAGATGTAACCAGCATGTAACTGATTGTGAAGAGAGGTTTGTTCACAGGAATGCCTGAAAGGAAAAGGGAAGGAAATAAGTATCATTATCTCAGATTCAGCACCTTGAACAACACAAATTCTGGGCTTGTATCCATCACTCAATTTGCTAGCATCATCAGTCTCAACTAAATTCGGAAAAGATTTCTAAAGTTGGAGAATCATGATTCGTGCTTAACTTCCAATACAGAAAATCCATGTTGGTGGTCTTTTAGATAGTCGTAACAAGTTATATCATAAAAAGGCCAGTCATCAACAAACATACCTACTAAGGCAAGGAACAAACCAAGGCCCAACAATGGAAACGAAAATATTAACCAATTGTGTAACCGCTCTTTATGATCCTGCAACACAAAGAAACATCAGATCCCTCCATATGTAAATGGAAGAAATACAAAATTTGCAGTAAATGGATATGCTGGGGAGGGAAAGACTAATATTCACATCGGACGCCATGGTAAAAAACAGTATGAATTTGATTATTTAACTATACATATAGGGCCTACGAACACACACACACACACTTCCCTCACTAATTGTTTGAGACACGAGGTTTAGCTCGATTTGAATCCCTGACATAAAAATGAAACCTCGGTTTTATAAAACTGAAATCTCGGTTTTATAACCAGTTATTCAAATGAATGAAAACTAGAGTCCATTCGGATTTTGCGATCAGGGCCTACGACTCTATTGTATATTTTCTGCTTCCTTCTTTTGTTTGTGTTGCGTTTTTCAAAAGCCTACATTGACAATAAGTTGGGGTCAATAGGTAGACCACGTTGATGTTCTTACCCGAAGCAAATATCAAGATTCTAGTAATGTAACATAACGTGTTAAACAATTATTTTCGAAAAAATTGATTTAGGCACTCTCCAAATTTTGGAGTGCCAAAATCAAGTCCGTATAGGGATTGAGGAAGTGCGAAAATCACTTCCCTTTTTTCTTGGACACTGCTTAAATGGTGAAGTTCGACTTCATCAATGGAGTGCACTGAAGTATAACAAAAAAGCATTATATAGGGTAATTGATCTAGAAATATAGGGCCATTGATCCATTAATTGTACCACATTTGCCTTTCCGGATTGTTTATCTTATAATTAAACTAAAGGCAAAACAAGATATATCATACAGCTTCTGTTCCTTTGCTTTTCCCTCCACAGTAAAAACTAGTATCAGCAAAAAAATGAAACGAAAAGAACAGAACTAGCAACCGGTCTATTCGTGCAAAGATGGCTTACCTGTAATTTTGCTAGAATGTGGCCATATTGAAGACCAATTATGCATGTCACAGCAGCCGTCAAGGAGCTTCAAACACAATTGAATAATGGTACAAATTAACTCCTTGAAGATCTAATAAAGAAAGTGCATTCGTTCCACGTATCTATGCATGTCTAATTCAAAGTACTCAACGTAAATGCCTGAACCATTTGTAAGCTATTAAGCTATAAGTCTAACATAGACTTTCATGAGATGTTCCAACTTAATTTTCAGCTACAGCCTACAAATGACATCATATAACAACTGATCCAAATGGTTATTGTATCTCGCAGCTTCATGTGACAATAATGTTAAACTGTGATATAGCAATAACAACAGAACAATAAACAACCCCAGAAACAATGACAGCAAAATGTAAAGCACCAAGGTGAGATATATTATTTTATGAAATGTCATAAAGGATTAAGGGTGAAAGAGAAAGAGACCACAATGTACTGAAATGAGAACGAAATGAATCGCTTGGTCATTCACAGGAAGTGAGTGGAGAGGACGCTCACACCCACCTCAGGAAACTTAATTAGAGTTGTATTAGAACGTTCTGCACTTTTGAGTGCATAAAAAACTTCGATGACCATGCCTTTCTAGTTTCTAGATGTAGATTGAAAAGCCAGAACACCAACCAGGTGTGAAGCCTAGGTGTATATAACAATAACAAATTGAGGGTTTTGAGGGTTCATCCTCCTCTCATATAATCGAATGATTGTCTACCCGAGTATAATCCGATATGCAAGTTGTCATGAAATAAAAGCGAATAGGAGTGGATTTTTGTTCCAAGCTCGACAACAATCTACTCGGAAATAAGTTGGTATCTGTATCGTATTAATATCATCTTTAGTGTTTGAACAATTGAACCTACAGAGTGAAGCAGTTTTACAAAGAAGATCAGGCATAATCTTTGCATGGCACTCAAATGCCAAGGATTGGGGTCATACAAATTCAGATTTTTTATATCAAAAGTTGGCAGCAGCCACCACTTAAAGGCCATAGCAAACCAGAGGGATGGAAGGAAAGAAGTTACAAAATTCTCCAAAAACTATAGGGTGGGAGGGCATTCCCTTCGACCCTGGCACCAACCATGCACATCTCATCAAGACTACCTGAGCTACAAACTTGTAACGCTAAAAGACCAACCATGCATAGTAAACAAATTTGGGTAGCCAAACGTGTTACTAAATCAGAGATGCCATGACAATGTAAGGAAGGAAATGATAAGAATGCGTCCAATATAATGAACCATGATGAAAGCACCTACATATATAACCGGTTTTCCAATAAGTGGATTACCCTCTAAAACTAAAAATCCATTTTTCGAGGGCTGGAATACTTGGTTTCAGATTCAATCATTCAAAGGAATCTAAGAAAACTAGGATTACGTTCATGGTGAAGAAACTAAGGATCAAGAGGAAGACCAGCTTGAATTTATCCAGAAGCAAATTACGGCTACCTTAAAAGAAAATGTCCAAGAAAAAGCAAATTGGTAAAAAGAGGCCCACATACCAAAACTAAATGGTAAGACAAGGTACAGGAACTATTAGATGAAACTATCAGCAACAACAATGATGTGGTATAAAAGAATAGTAATAAACTCCTACTTAACAAATTAAACTTAAAACTGGCATAGCTTGAAGTACAAGGAGAAAGCAGAATGGCAATTGAAATAGAAGACCCTAAACTATTTGCTAAACAGGAACCCATTTGCAAAAATTGAACTAAACAATGTCTAAAGAAGAGTGGAGGTGGTAAAAAAGGAGAAGAGAGAAGAAGAGGTTCTGAAGTATCATGGAAAAAAGAAAAGCAAAAATAAAAGATCAGATCAGTTACCTTAATATACCTTCAGGATCAAATGGAGCAAGACACCATGAAGGCAAATCCTCTGCAACTTGGCCATTGCTGGAAATGTGGCACTCCTGTGAAGATGAAGTCCGCATGAAATTGATTGTAAAACGTTGGCAAGAATTCATCTACATTTCAACTTCAAGTAAAACTTACCTCCAGGTTTCTGTAGCCAGGTTTTCTATACAGATGATCAATACCAAGAACATAACGATCTATCATTCCAGCAGCATTGCAGGCAGGTCCAAGGTCCCCTCTTTTCGAACATGTCACCTAATCTCAAGAAACCCACAAAGATGGAGATTATACGTTATCTAACAAGATCTGAATTATGAATGATAATCTTATCCATATACTACTTACATATCAAATTACATGCTTCAGAAATACAAAGATCGTAATGATCACAATCAACTTTCTGCTTATGTAGCTTGATGATATGCAGTTAACATAATTGATAATTCCACCCAATGCACTTTCTCTGCTGTAAAAATGACCGAACTTTTTGTTTCTTCATATGTCAAAAGGAAATAAAGAGTCTAGCCATGAACAGCGTATTTGAAGTGTGTTCCAAAGACGTCAAACCAAACAACAAAATCCCACCCACCCACAAAAGAAATATAAAATGTACAAAGACCAGCAATATCCCTGAACTCTTTTAGATTGAGTCAAGTTCAGATATCAGAGGTTGCAAAAGTTGAGAATAGAGCATGGTCATACCTTATAAACAAAGCTGCTGTTTGTAGTAAGCGAAAAAGAAGAAATTGGGTTCAATATCTCAAATTGCCAATCTGGAACATACAAACAGTATGTCAATCCCAAGTATACTACCAACAATGCACCTGCAATGTACCTGAAGATAGCACTCTAATCGTCACCAACTGTTGAAAGGCATGTACTGAACGAGGGAGAAAAGAAAAAAATGATGTCGTCACTTTATGTAACTGGCACTTCTCTTTATTTTATTTTATTTTCTTTCGAGTTGTACTTTAACTTTGGTAAACCACATCTGCAATTTTCTTTCTCTGGTGTTAATTAGTTTCACAATCATGAACCTTTACCAAATAATGGCCATGTCATTATACAGGAAAAGTAACTAAATCGAAAAGGCGAATTTAAGCATGCATCTAGTTGATTTTGGGGCAAGCAATTAGAAATCAGCTCTATACTGCTTTTTTTGCTCATTATAATAATGCAGACTACTACTTACTGTGAAAAATAACAACACTTTTCATCACACTGCTTTAACCGATTAACCTTGTCCTTGAGAATAAATGCTAATCTTGTCCTTGAGAATAAGTGCTCTGACAGTTTCTTGTAACTTGAATGAATAAGGGTAAACATGCAAGTATTCGTCTTCATGATTCAGGGTGTTTAACCAGTTCTGGCTTTATTGCAAAATATGGTTACTTACCAGTGACGAGAATAGTTTCTGAAAATTCCTACTCCCCTCCACCTTTGGCACGGAAGCCATATCTCGCACAAAGCGGCAACAATATATCCAATAGATATCCTCTGGATTGAGTGACACAACATACATCAGAATTCAATATGTCAAATAAAAGAAAGCATGGATGCAATGAAAACACCTCCTCAACCATTAGCAGTGCTAAATACATTGAATAAGGCATAGTCCAGAGTGTTTTTCACAGATTGGCAACATCACCAAAGTTCACGGGTGTATCTTTATTTGGCCAAGTAGGTTAACATGCTTGTGAAGCACATGTCTTTTACAAGACAATAATTCTAAGTGAATTAATCAAAAAAAAATATTGCAGCTCCATAAAAGCTCTTGTTTAAGGTCAGATAAATGAACTGCCAGTAGCTCTGATATGAGTTGCTTTGACCGTCTCCACTATGGCAGAATATTGTTGAGATTTTAATGAGCAACACAGTTCGAATTCCAACGGTAATTTTGTGTGCTCCATAAAATAAAGAGGGTCCTATTATAATCACAAAATGACCGCCATACAGTGCTTTCAAATCAATGCTAAAAGAATAGCTAGAATCACCTTGATTTGGCCACTAAATACCTTGAACTACCATGGGACTAAGAAAGTACGCACTGACCATTAAGGAGTTAATAATAACTGAGCAAATTATATTTGTAAGTTCTAATTTGCTCAATTATCCAAGAATCGCATGATTCATGATTCGATTAGCGATTCAACAATATGAAACCACTTTTGCTATTTTGCCTTGTCTTTTCTTATAGAAAAGTAAGGATATAAGAACCAAGCCTTATGTCCCAATCAATTGGGGTCGGCGGGTACATGAATCCTGTTTTTCCATTGAGCTCTGTGTAGGGCGACCTCTTCACTTAGATTTAGTAAGCCCAAGTCCTTTCGTATGACGGCATTCAAATTCAATTTAGGTCTTCCTCTTCCCCTAGCCCTACTATCCACTACTATCATATCACTCTTATTGTGTAAGCTTTTTATAATGAATCTTTAACATCTATATGTATATCCATGTTACTATAGTACTTATTTTGCTATGAGACCACATGATCATCAATTTATAGTAAAAAACAAACTTAAATATGTATTTAAGCTTAAATTTTTCAATTTTACAATGTAACTTTATTATGTAGGTGCATAGATACATTTTCCAATGTCATTGTGAAATTTGGACCAAATCGTTACGATTTACGATTCAGAAAAGGGTCAATTCGATTCGCGATTTGACAACCTTATTCCAACCCAGAAGCACATTCTATAGGCCTATGAAAGTATGAATAGTTAGACAAAACTTGATTGAGGATCAATATCAAGAACAAGAAGCTCAGGAGGGTATAAATTTCCAATTGTATTTTAGTACGGTTCTTCTTATTAACCTTCTGGCTCACCAAAACTTTCTATGGCTTTAGATCATTATAATTTCACAAGTTTACTGCCACTTGCTACAATTTACAAACCAAGAGAGAGAGTTATTTGCAAAGCAATACACAAGGGATTGGGAGAACAAACTACAAATGCAAAACAAAAAAAAAACTGCATGTGGGGCCGATCAAGTGTTTGTGACAGGTCGAGTCTCTAGATATTTGAACTGAAGCTATTTCTACCCTACTAAACATGAATTATGAACGTATGGAGAAATTATCTGAAAACCCATCTTCAAGTGTGATGATACCTCATTCAGGGTTTCAGCTAATGCTTCAGGAAGCAAAAGTCAACCAGTTACGAAACCATGTAACATTATTGATTGAGATCATAACCATTTCCAGGAGAAAAAAAAGAAAAGAAATGAAATAAAATGAAAGTAACCAAAGAAACTGAGAAGAAGAGACTTAAGAAATCCAGAAAAATAAGCATGCAAGATAATCTTGTGGGTATCCTTGTGCAGAGTAGAGTTCTGCCTTCCCCGAGATAGCATCCATGAAAACTGTGAAATCAGCAATATAAACACTCCAGTCTGTCTTTTCCTTTTTATTTTCACTTAACTGATAAAAAATGTGAGAAAGAAGAATTTGATGGATTACAGAATGTCATTTCTTGCGAAACATGGAATATATTTGGATTGTCACTTCCCAGAAAACATGATATTCAGATTGTGAAGTGGTCCAATGAATCTATCTACAATAGGGTAGTCATTCGTAAAATGCACATGAACAAACTAGTGGCAGAGATGGAAGTTTTATTTTCTAACATGAGATGTCCTTGTTACTTAAAGATAACTTCTGTTGAATGAATCAATCAACACAAACAATCAAGAGAGTGACATGAAACAGACCTGCAAGACGCCCATCCAACGTATTCTTTGGATGTCAACACCATAGGTCAAAGAAGTTATTCCATGCAGAAAACCACCTGAAATGAAACAACACGAGTTCATAATGTCTCCCAATACCTCGAAATCTTGTAGTCAATCAGAGAATGACTGCCTGAATAAGGATCCACTTAACTTATTAAAAGCATTATACATTTTAGCTAGTAAGAGAACATTCAGATCATCAAGGAAGAAAATATGTTCGACAAACATGGAGAATCAGAATTGCTCACACCAATTCATGTCAGCAGTCAGCCACAAAAGCAATTTGTTTGTTTGACACTCTCCTACCCCAATTTTGACCTACTCCCTCGCAATAATGTTGTGCCACCCCTCACCATCTAAGTTGGTTTGACAGTCCCGTACATGAAGGCTGAGTGCCTATGAAAGAGACCCATTCTACCTGTTTTAGCCTCTCTCTCTCCCTCTCGCAACTTTCAAAAAAGTAGTATTAAAGATAAGATACATTTCAATTTGTGCACGACATTAACGACAAACTCCATCTCGTCACAAATTGTCTTGGAGTACACAGTTAATGAGTTCACCTATTACACAAGGGCAGAAGATAAATGTTGTGTACAATATTACCTTGAAGAAGAACGCCAAGGAAGAAAAGTTTCAATGCCCTTATCAATGCCTTTTGTGTCGCGTCTACTCGGTCTGAAACTTTCTGAAATTGGAAATAGAAAGGGAGCCTTTATGGTTGGATGTAGTAATCAATTAACAGTCTGACCAATGGAAAATAGCATCACTATTGATTAAAGAATTAGTGGGTTATGTGCACACATTCAGACTAGTGTATGATCACTGATATAGCACCTAGGTTAGTTATCACATGTCAGGATTAAATATAAGGATCCTATATGGATCCCTTCGCAGGGGAAAAAAGATGTACCACCCGTACCTTATAACCAAGTGCAAGAGAAAATCCAGCAACGAAAAGAAAGAAAGGCATCACAAAGTCTGCCAAGTGTACACCATTCCATGGGGAATGAGCAATGATTGGAAAAAAGGAGCCACCATAATCCACGAGCATCATAAGCTGAAAGCAAACAATATTCTATACTCATTAGTACTGTCATAGCAACGATGTGAAGTTGATACCCTGTATGTAAAGATCCAGGCTCATGTTTTAATGCTTATTTCCAATTTATCCTAGTTGCACTGACACTCTAGATTCAAGATACACAATTCCACCTACATACAGATAGTAGCTTCACATTCAAAACCAAAAACTTTTGTCTTCGCTATTTTTAATATGAAAGCTTTACATCAACCAGAGGAACTAATCTTACATCACTTCCAATCTCAATTTATTCAAGAACACTTAAAAGTTGGTTTCCTGTTTGAATACCGTTTCACTTACATGCAGACTAAGAGCTAATCAATAACTATTTATACAGGATTCATCAATTCTACGGTTTGCTCACATAACAAGTTTATTGAAGCATTTAATTCAATAAACCTTTTACAGTGATATCACAGTGTTTCTAGCCTCGAACGTAATAGTTTGACTTACTACTTCTGCTGCACAATAACTTTAGTGCACAAACCATATGCATGCACCCATTTGGGGGCATGAACAGAAATTCCAAGTTTCTGGGTGCTTAAAACTTTTATTCGGATAAAAATTGGCTTTGAATGTAGCAGTAGCAAAGATGGAGGTTGAGTTATTTTCACTCAAATAAGTTCACTTGCAAATTGACGAGTACACATTTTTCGAGAATAAAACAGTACCCTGTTTGGTTGCCAAGAAAAAAACAGAAAGGGATACATGAGACTGACGCCTTACAAAAAAGAGAGAAAAAGAACTTGTCTATATTCGAATCGAAAAAACAAATTTCTGTCTTCCTCTACAGATACCTGGCAACCAAACTGGAAACGAAAACTGTCTACGAAAATCAAAACGAAACAACGCGATACGGTTGACTACCAAGTACCAAAGTACTTCCAATCAAGGAAAAACAATGAGAGAGCAACCTTTTGATAAAAACTGTCAACAAGTCAACAACTTCCATATTGATCGTCAACTTCATAATAATTAAGTAAACAAAAAAGGCACCTTTCGATCGCACAATGAAAGGCCGCAGGCGATCGAAAGAACAGAACAAAACGAAAAGAGGAGTGTAATGCACGATGGAAGTGGAAGTTTAGCGAAGGTATTAAGATAAAGAGAAGAGGTTTACGAAGACGCAGAGGCCACGAAAAACGTCGAGAGAAGCGATGCGAGTAGTCTTTCTTCCATTTCCTCCGTCGGCGACGACGCCGTCCTGCTCCTGCGGAGGTTCTTCGTCTTGTTCGTGGTTCAGTAAGGGCACAGAGTTAGATTCGGCCATCAGAAATTTTGGAAGCCAGTTCTCAGATTTCTCGGACGTTTCGATTTCGACGAGGGCGCCCTTTTTCGTAGAGAGAGGAGGAATTTTTCAGTGGCGGGTTGTCACGGGTGACGTGTGCCCGCTCTCTTACATCCGTTCAAAAATGCAACGGACGGCTCAGATTGAAATACTCTTTTTCTTTTCTTTTTTATCATTTTTTTAAAATTCATCCGGGCAAAGGTATATTCCAGTGTGGGTCCATCTGGGCTGAGCTTGTCGCCCTTTGTGTGAAAAATTGCCTAGGTGGTGGGATTTGATTGGCTGAAGGTTACAGGAAGTCGAAAATATTTTGATATTCCGGTGACCGGTAGTTGGGAAATGGGAATTTTTTTTTAACGGCATTCGATCCCTTAATGCAGTGTGGGGCATCTGAAAGCTCTACCGATACGCTAACCACCACTTGCGAGAAATGGGATTAGGTCAAGTGAAAGGTGTGGTTTAATAATTGGCAAATGAAAATCTTTCGGTGTGGTTTAATAATTGGCAAATGAAAATCTTTCGGTAATTGTTTACACGAAACTTTAGTTCGATTATAAATCAATAAATTTCAGAAGCGTCCAAAAATGTGGTACTACTTCTCTTTCAATATCAAATCGTCGAGTCCTTACAAAAATGAATGATGCAACTTGGGACAGAGGACCTAATAGATTTGCTCAAAACAGAAAATTTTAAGCACTTTTCTAGTACGAGTAGCATGTACTATCATTTTTATTAGAATATTTGTTTGATTTGTATGTGTGATGTGTAAAGAATATTTGTTTTTGATGTGACAATTCTTATCTCTAAGCTAACCTATCAGGGGAATGTGGGAGTATGCAAAAGGTATATCTTCATTAAGGTAGGTCTTAAAATGCCTCATATCACATTACACTTACTACATCATTTTTTATTTTCACTTTTTAAAATTAGCATTAACTCTTCAAAAAGATAAAATAATAATTGTACAAACATTTACTGATTAGTAATTTTTTAAATTGGACAATTCCTAAGACAACCCAAAATAAAATACTAGAGGGGACACGAGAAGCATGCCACTAACTACTAGTTACTATTATCCTGTATTATATATAATTTTTGAGCCGCATAGTTAGACTAATAATATACTACTTAACAAGTCAATTGACACGGATTGTTACCGTAAAAGTAAACGTAACAGAAACAGTAACAATAGTCAACGTGAATGTCGTTGACTTTATGGGGGTCTCTTGGCTCCCCACCTCCCACCTCCACCAATTCACAAGCACACCAGCTGGGTTAATTACACTGTTCCAGACAAATTAACACCAGGCTTTGAGTAGTAGGGGATGGACAAATTAATCACCAGACTGCTCTGGAATGAAAGAGGAAAGCAAAAGAAATGAGGGAATACTCAGCAGCATGTGACAGATCATATCATACATTAATCTTTGCTCTTTAGCCCCATACCAACTGATTCCTAGCGTGCTTATCTCATAAAGCTAGAGCATTGCCATGAACTTTCTCAGTCCCATACCAACTAATTTTTTGAGCCACGTAATTAGGCTAACACTAAATAAGTCAATGGACGCGGATTGTTACGGTAAAAGTAACAATAGTCAACGTGAATGTTGTTGACTTTATGGGGCTCTGGGCTCCCCACCTCCACCAATTCACAAGCACACCAGCTGGGTTAATTACACTGTCTCAGAGTCTATCAGACACCAGGATTAAAGTATTGGGCTCCTACTTTGTTTGACGGGGACAGAGCTCTATTGATGCCTACAGATTTCAGTCCCTTGGTCTGGGTTTGAACATCAGAGAAGAAAGAATACACTGAGTGTTTTGTGAAGTTGTATTGGTCAGGGGGTTGAGTGTTTGTAACCTCCACAGACAATACAAATCCGTTGCCCCCGGGTAACCGAATTTAGGGAACCACGTAAATCGTTTGTGTTGTGTACTTGTGTTGTGATTTTTTCTGTGTTTATTGGTTTGTCTATCCTATGTGCGTATATTGAAGCAACTTCCACTACAATAGTACCCGAGAATGAGTTTACAGAGGCTTTGAGTAGCAGGGGATAGACTAAAAGAGGAAAAGCAAAAGAAATGAGGGGAATACTCAGCAGCATGTGACAGATATCGTACAATCTTTACTCTTCAACCAACTGATTCCTAGCGTGCTTATCTCATAAAGAGCATTGTCATGACCTTTCTGGGTCTCGTGATCAATATTGTAACCAAAAGGCCATTGGGTCCTGTCAAAAAAATGGAAGGTATCGATGATGAACACTAAATATCAGGAAAATGGTTTCAGCCTTGTTATGGCACTTGGTTACCCATGTTCAAGTGAGTCGTAATCTGCTCTAGCTCTCGATCGCCACTGTGATTGCCAACTGCCTAGCTAGGCACCGTGGAAGGTAAAGACAAGACGCCTTTTGATCGTAGAATAAAAGAAAGAACTCAATTGGACATAGCATCAAGAGGCAATCGAAAGAATCAGAGCAAACAAATCTACGTACCATGAATGTTGAAATGAAAGTAAGCCGAAAATTCAAAAAGAGAGAAGAAATTTACGAAGATGCTGAGGCCGCGAAACACATCCAGAGACGCTATGCGACTCGTTCTGTTCCTTCCACCACCGGGAAGGACGTCCTGCTGTTGTTGTTCTTCCACGGCTTCGTAGTTCCTTAAAGACTCGTAGTTGGGTTCAGCCATCAGTGGCCGAATTATGGTAGCCTCGGTTAGCTCGACAACGATGCTATGATTTGGATGGCGCATGAAGAGGGCAGTATTTTGATGAGAGAGAGGCAATGGTGGTTTATTTGGTGTTGGATCCATTAATTGTCCCGGAAGAGGAGGAGGAGTACGGAGCTGGAAAAGGTGACGAGAGAGAGAATGAGAGAGAGAGAGAGAGAGAGAGATTTCATTTACGTAGCTGATTTAGTAAGGAAGGAAGTTTAAAAGCTTTTGATATTACCGGTGGATGGGAATTGGCGTTTGGATGAATTAAAGGGGGTTTCCTGTTTCCATACGTTTTAGCTGGAAGTAGATCGACAACCTAGAAGTCGGTCATGAGTCGTGACACATGTGCCCATTAACTATCTTCATTCACTTCTATGCCTTAAATTATTCTAATTGTGTCTAAACTAACCTAATTACGTTCTTAAACTATTAATAAGATAGTTGCAAACTTGCAATCAAGTCCAACCTATGATGCAATGCCAAAATATAGGGCAAAATTGACTTTTCACTTTCCACTAATTCGTACGCGCGTCGAAAGAAAAATGTACTAAACGAGAGAGAACAAGATTGATTTAAAAAATAAAAAAGAAGAAAGAGAGTATAAGACAAAAAAAGAAGAAAAAACACGCATACTATATAAACAATTAATCAAGATTGTCTTGTTACCTTATTTCCTAGCTTGATTTATGATACGGAAATTGCTTGATCAATTAAACTAGATCATGGATCCAAATCCTAACATTTTGATACAACAAGCTAATTCACTTATATAAAGCATGTGTGTATGCGTGGAGTAGAAAGCGTCTTTCGAAAACGTCTTGAACTCAGTTAAAAATAATAAGAAGAAAAATATCACAAACTATTAATTCATAATTAAACGGGAGAATCAGAAGCAGGGAGTTGAGGGTTGGGTCTAAAAGTATGGAAGATTTTTGCGATCTTGATTATAAGTGCCATACCCATGAAATAAAAAGTTAATATTGGCTCGAGAGACGGTTTATTTTATTTTTTAGACCAAACGTATAGTGGACTTGATTGCGACCTTCTAAATAGTTTGGAGATGACATAAAAACATTTGGAATAGTTAGGGGATGAAAGTAAGAATAACCATGATTAGATTCATTGAAAGGCTAACTTTTCTTTTGAACTGAAAGGCTAACTTGAAACGTTAATACTACCACTTTCCTAACAACGCCTCCCCCGGATTCAATCATTATTCCCGCTTTTAGTGATTTCCAGTTGATGGCTTTTCTATTTCAGGAACCATGCACACAAATCCTGAGTCATAATGACGGTTATTATACATCAAATCACGAGTCACAATGATAAAATCATGAGTCGTAACGGTAGTTATTACGTAGCTTATTATAGTTCTAAATCCACATCTTAATCAAAAATTAATTACCATTTGGAAAGCGCAAAAGCATTGAGGATACCTATTTAAGGTAGGTTTGGACAATGGATATTAACTGATTTTTGTTAAATTTTCATTCATTTATTTTTGTAATTTATTGGTATTTGTTTCGATGAGAAGAATAAAAATCCTGTAAATTTATCGACTCCGTTGAAAAGAAGTTCAAATAAGACGACAGTAAAAACACTAAAAAATGATTTTTAATTGTGAACTTTTTCAATTTCAATCAAGTTCAACATATTTATAAAGTCTTCCCGGTTTACGTCTCATACGGGTTTGTACTGCGAAATATAGGGCAAAATTGACTTTTCACTTTCTGCTAATCCATTCAAACAAAAGAGTAAACGATAGAGAAGAAAAAAAAGAGTAGAAGACAAGAAGGAAAAACAAAAAATGAAAAAAGCATGCATACTTAAGCTATGAGGATTGCGTTGTCCCCTTATTTCCTAGCTTGATTTATAATGCGGAAATTGCTAGGTTAACAAACCTAAATCATGGATCCCAATCTAATATTTTGATTGAAAATCGAAGGTATTATTAGAAGCTAATTCAAATAAAGCATGTGCGTGAGGCTGTGAGCAGACAACGTCTTTCGAAAAAATCTTGAACTGGTTAAAAAAAAATCTCAACCTATTAAATTTTGTAATAGTGAGAATTGAAAGCGGGAGTGAGAGCCTCTCCAACCTAATTCTTTTTCTTTCTTTTTTTGAAGAATCAAAATAATTTATTTTAATCAACAAGCACAATTGAAGAATGTCACTATTTACATACACTCCAATCACAATTCTTCACTAATTCTATCTTTACTCTTCACATTGTTATTCAATTGTCTCCAAAACTCAACTTTTCTCTAAACTTTAAATTTTCAAGTTTCTAAATATTACCAAAATATATTGAAAAGTGGTATTATTTTGAAGGTATTGCGAATACCTTCCCAATGGTACTAATTTTTGTAAAATCTAATTATAATATCTTTAGCTAAATACATTTTAAAGGAAAAAAATAAAATAATAATATCTTGGGTAAATTTCATTGACCTCCCTTGAGGTTTCTGACAAATACATTGACCTCCCCTCTTTTTTCTGAAATTTGTGAGTACCTTGATTTATGCACGCAAAAATAATGTACTTATAAGTTTTTTTTAAAAAAAATTAGAGTATTTTTTCTCTACTTTTTTTCTCAATGGGATCCTTGAATTGGTGCCAACAAAAAATTTCAAAAAAAAAAATTCATCCTAATAGTTTTTTTTTTGTGCAAAATGCTTAGTTCTCCTAAAAGGGTGTGCATATTTGGAACAGAGGGAGAATAACTTTGCTAAAAGCAATAAAATGATGCTATAACACCCCTGCTTAAGCAGGTAAATATTATTTTTAGACCATTATTACCTCTAATGTACAAAAAAAAAATGTGTGTTGTTAGGTAAAATATGTCCAAAAAAAAAGGAGTCTAGTTAGAGCTTTGGATTTAGAGAAAGAGATAAAGAAACCTAAAAAAAATTAAAAAAATAAAACCATCAATGCAAGCCATGGGCTTAAATGATTATTGATACTCTTGTTTTTATTACCAAAATGTGAAAATATATCTAGTGGGAAGTAAAATATTAAAAATAATAATAATTTTGTGTCAAAGAAAATAAAGTTCTAAGAAAAAAGTAAATAATTAAGTTATTTTCCATGCCTTTCTAAATTTTTATGCAATATAATCTCAAACAAGCCACAAAAAAAAAACTAAGTTCAAATTTAAGGGCATTAACGACATTTCACCTACAAAATTAACACCATTAGGCGAAAAGTAACAACAGAGGAGGTAAGTGACAATTATTTTCAAAAGCAAGGGAGTGCAGTGGAATTTCAGAAAGAAGAGGGATGTCAGTGTATTTGTCAGGTCTTCTTTCTGAAACCTGGTCAGTGAAATTTACCCTAATATCTTTAGCAAAATACATTCAAAATGAAGAACTCAAATGAAGCTTGAATTGAATGAGATGATTCTTCATTTTGAAGACATTAAGGTATGTCCGGAGATGCTCTAAAGGGTCGTATTGGAGGAATTTTGTGATTTAGATTAGGAGTGCCTTAGCCATGAGAAAAGTTAAGTTGTCCTCTAAAGATGATCTATTTTTAGATTAATATATTGCAACATTCTCTATAGTTTAGGGATGATAAAGGTTGGTCTAGAAGTTTAGAGATGACATAATAACATTTGGAATAGTTTAGGAGATAAAATTAAAAATCATCCTAATTAGATTCGTTGACGTGCTAACTTGAAATGTTAATACCACTTTCCTAACAACCAAAATAATTAATTACCAAAAAATAATAATACCTGTAATTACTAATCCCGTTTTTGGCGATTTTCTTTTGATGTCTATTCTATTTCCGGGTTGAGACTTCGTAGAAGCAAGGGTGACTACTTACCAAAATGAACCCTACACGAACCTCTATACCAATAAAAAAAAAGGTCAAATTATGAGTCATAATGGTCAGTGTCGGATGCAAAATAACTAAAAGGGACCATTTTCATGTATTTATTCAGTGGCGGCTTCAGGAATTCTCTTGAGGGTGTTCAGAAATTCTACTACGGTCCTCTAGAAATTATTTTTTATATAACTGGGTGGTCTGGGCTATCTTGCGCGCACTCATGTGTAAAGGGGAAGAAATCTAAATTGAGCAATTTTGTTGTGGAAAGATGAAGACTTGAGTTGGGCCATGACCTGTTTGGTTGTTTCCATCTCACGCTCTTCCACTTGCATTTACTAACAGAGAGAGAATAGACTAGGGATTGATCTTTCTAAACCATATTTCACACACATAAGGAAGGGTATGAGAAAATGGTGTCATTCGACAGGGAAATGCTACTCTCTAGTCCTGATCCATCCAGTCTCATCCAATTTTGGGTCTTCGGGGATCTTTTGTAGGCTTACAACGGTTAATCCAAACCATTCAATTTATGAGTCCTGCATTGAATATTATTATTGCACAAACTGTGTGGTCAGACACGATAGCTGTGAGAGCATAACACATTTAACACCTTCGTGCAAGAAATTTAAAAAGGATGGCAAAAATGATGTTCGTGCGTCCAAATTTTTTTTTTTTTTGCTACATCAAAACCTTGTTGCCACAAACTCATGCTACACGGCAGTTGGGAAGAACAAAATTTTAATTGTTTCGTCCCTGTGAATCTAGAAAATATACTTGCCAATATCCAATTGAGCTGATTTTTTACGGGGCCCCCTAAAATAATATTTTAAAATTTTTGGTATTTTTTTGGGGCCCGCAGTGGGGCCCCCGCGTGGTGTGCGTGCATGATCCGTGCACGTTTGTGCGTACACATAATCGGGGCCCCACTGCGGGCACTCATGTGGGGCCCCGATTACTTACCAAAATGGCCCCTTTTTACTTACCAAAATGAACCCTACACGAACCTCTATACCAATAAAAAAAGGTCAAATTATGAGTCATAATGGTCAGTGTTGGACGCAAAATAACTAAAAGGGGCCATTTTCATGTATTTATTCAGTGGCGGCTTCAGGAATTCTCTTGAGAGTGTTCAGAAATTCTACTACGGTCCTCTAGAAATTATTTTTTATATAACTGGGTGGTCTGGACTATCCTGCGCGCACTCATGTGTAAAGGGGAATGAATCTAAATTGAGCAATTTTGTTGTGGATAGACGAAGACTTGAGTTGGGCCATGACCTGTTTGGTTGTTTCCATTCCACCCTCTTTCACTTGCATTTACTAACAGAGAGAGAATAGACTAGGGATTGATCTTTCTAAACCATATTTCACACACATAAGGAAGGGTATGAGAAAATGGTGCCATTCGACAGGGAAAGACTACTCTCTAGTCCTGATCCATCCAGTCTCATCCAATTTTGGGTCTTCGGGGATCTTTTGTAGGCTTACAACGGTTAATCCAAACCATTCAATTTATGAGTCTTGCATTGAATATTATTATTGCAAAAACTGTGTGGTCAGACACGATAGCTGTGAGAGCATAACACATTTAATACATTCGTGCAAGAAATCTAAAAAGGATGACAAAAATGATGTTCATGCGTCCAATTTTTTTTTTTTGCTACATCAAAACCTTTTTGCCACAAACTCATACTACACGGCAGTTGGGAAGAACAGAATTTTTCAACTTGTATTAGTGCTAGATTTGAATTTATAGTAGGAAGTTTGTTTTACATGCATCTATACCTTTCAAGTGCTTGTGGATACTAAACATGTCGTGGATGGAGGAGAAGAGAAGTTTTAACTTGAAGACAGAGACCATAGACTTGGCTTTTGGGGTCCTGTATTGTGGTCCTGACCTTTTTTTCTTTGGAAGTTAAGGTTAATTTATTAATCAACAACAAAATATCATCGCTATACTAATAACATAATTTTGCGAGGACTTTTATTCATAAATTTTACAAATAAAACCTAAAATATAATATGAATAATAGGATAAATTAATACGTTGGCAGGGACCAGACCCTGTTTGCACCCTTAAGTCTGCCCTGATTATGGTGGTTATTGTTGTTCGAACTTATGGAGAGGCCTCTCAAAACTCCACAGCTTAATCCAAAAATACCATCTTATATACTCCATTATTGCAGGTTTGCAGAAGTGGAACTATCACTTGTTTGCTAATTTTTCAATATCATATATTCTTGCCGCTTTAAGTAGAAACTTTTTGGAATCAGATGGAAGCATGAATCAGAATGAATGATGTTTCACATTCAAAGAATTGACAATCTTCACTTTTGTTCCCCAACTTATCTCCCTAAGCTTTTAAAACTAACTATTTGGTTCTTAAACTATTGAGATAGTTGCAATCAAGTCCAAGATATATAATGCGCGCTTTCAAGGTTTCCGTCACATATGGATTTGCGCACTGCCAAAATATAGGGCAAAATTGACTTTTCACTTTCCGGTAGTCCGTTAAAAGGGGGAAATAAAAAAGTAAACAAGAGAGAAGAAGATTAAGAGTGAGTTTCCACTGCGGTATTTTTACCATTCTTGGACTACAATTTGTCAAATCAGTTGATGTATGCGGAGAGATTGACTTGTTTGTTCATTTGACAACTTGTAGTCCAAGAATACCAAAAATATCATAGTGGAGACTTAGCCCGATTAAAAAAAAATAGACGAGAAAGAAGAAAAGGAGAGTAGAAGACAAAAAGAAAAAACAAAAAAGGAAAAAAGCACGCATACTGAACTATGAGGATTGTGTTGTCCCATTATTTCCTAGCTTGATATATAATACAGAAATTGCTAGATCAGCAAGTCTAAATCATGGAGGATTGTGTTGTCCTCTTATTTCCTAGCTTGATATATAATACAGAAATTGCTAGATCAACAAGCCTAAATCATGGATCCAAATCCTAAAATTTTGATCGAAATCAAAGGTAGTATTAAAACCTAATTCACATAAAAGCATTTGAGTGTGCGTGAACAACAAGCTTCTTTCGAAAACATCTAATTGGAGGTTTTTTGTGATCTGGATTATCAGTGCCTTAGCCATGAGATGAAAAGTTAAATTTTCCTCCAGAGAGCCAAGGAAGCTTTGTTTTTTAGATTAATCACAACATTCTCAATAGTTTAGGGATGATAAAAATTGGTCTAAAAGTTTAAAGACGACATAATAACATTTGGAATAGTTTAGGGGATAAATGTAAAAATCACCCTAATTTGATTCATTGACATGCTAACTTGAAACGTTAATACCACTTAACAACCAAAATCACTAATCCCCGTTTTGTCCCTTTGGAGACATCCGATAAAATTGGAACGACACTAATCCCCCCTTTTTTTTAACTCAATTTTTATAATCGATTAGCTCATTTATTTGACTCTATTTTTATGGGAATTGCAAATGTTAATGTAGAGTCCTAATTCCACATTTGGTCCTCTTGTGGAATTTGTTTTTTTGTCTTTTGTTTCGTTTTATATGAATTTTTTTAAACAGGGTAGAGGGACTCCAACGAACGGTTGGAGAAAGTTGAACGGCAAAGAATTATATACCAACTGAATAGGGGAAAGAACTATAAAGGGGAAAAACTTCCGATTTTTTTTAGTCACCTTTTTTTTGCTTTTAATCATAACTATATACTGTACTTGCTTTTTAGATTTACCTCAGGAAACGGATATTAACCCAAAAAACCTAAACAAAAATTCAGAAGACACAAGAGGACCAAATGTGGAGTGATTTTAAATAACTTACGAAGGAAAAACATGTATAATAAAGAACAGAGTAATGTTGGAAAGGAAGAAGAGTACAAGTTGTACCAATGCTTCCAAAACCACCCTGCAGACCATAATAAAGAAGAGAGTAAACAAGTCATTGCAAACCACAAGTACCCTACATTTGATGAAGCTAAACCTGAGGGGTTCATTACTTGAGTCAACACAGCCTGACGAGACGATAACCAACTCAAAGTAAACCATAAACCCACCCACGTGGTTGAAAAATGAATCCAATTGTCAAAACGGACTAAATGGGATCAACGGACTAAATAGGCTAAAACCAACAAAAACACAAATTTCGAGACAAATCATTCTCCTCACATGCATAAGGATTCAAACAGCAAAAACAACAATAACCACTACCAGAACACCAAAACCAGTTGAAGAAAAAAGCTACTACTTGCTAATATGAAAACCAACATGCCATGACTTAAGACTTGCAATCACGAAAACAAGTATCATACTAACAGAGAAGTTCAAATCTGCTAAATCGCATGCAGGGTAGAAAAAGTTTGTTTGTTTCCCCAGAGCAATCAGATACCACAAAAACATCAACCCAAGGGAAATGAGCAAAGCAACAGTAGACATAACATGGATATCCTATCATACAATGGACATAATAATTGCACATCCACTTGTTTCACTCGAAGGCCCAGGCATTCTCCCTCCTAACCTCCTCTTCTTCCTCTGGAGTGAAGTCATTCTTGATATTAAACGTCTTGCGAATCTCCTCTGGTGTCTTCCCCTTGATCATGTCAGCCACTGTCTGACACGTCAAATCCAGCAAGCTCTTTATGTTCAGATAATTTGCAGCCTGCAAACAAGATTAAAACAAACTCAAGCATATCACCAGAAGTAACCATAAACAAAACAAACTGGAGGATACCACATCGGAGTAGTAAACATTTATTTGATATAAATAAAACAGGTTCTAGAGGAATCAACATGTTGTCAAACCAAAATTTTGAAGATAATTGCCATATCAGCCAAAATTCAACAGGCTAAAAAATTCACCAAATAATAACCATCAGTCAGACGGCACAAAGAAAATTTCTAAACCAACAGAGAAAATTCTGCAAGAACCTTCACCAGAGAGAGGAAAGAAAATGACAACATGGTTTTTGTTCTATCTCTCTACTCCAAGCTATTCCTTTTCCAAACCTGTACTACTACTACTACTACTACTACTACTACTACTACTACTATTTATTTATCCAAAAAAACCTGTACTATTAATGTCTCCAAGCTATGAATATGTTTCCCAATCATCCAAAACATGTCAAGCTATGACACTATGGACGGTCTAACATGTGAATTGTCCGACGATTTTCCACATTCTTCAATTAGTCATACTTCTAGTTCTACTAATACAACCGAACTGTTATGTTACTTATAAGTTATAATTCACCATTCCGTACTAATATCCAACAGCATGCACCTCCAAAGCTCATTATTTTTTTTCACCTTTCCAAAATACATCCCCACTAAAATTGCTCAAACTAAAATCGGCGATACTAAATTAACTAAAAGACCATAAATCACATACAATCAAATTCCATGTCTCAGTGCCAAAGTCATATTGATATGCCCCTTCTGGTACAAACCATGAACGGAAGAGCGGACAAAACATGCAAAAAAAACGTTACTAGGCACAGGGAATGCTAACAATCCAACATATATAGCTTGTAAGATACAAAAGTTAATCCCAACCTCGTTATCAAAACCATCGTTACTTAATTTTGACACTACCCTAATATTAAGGAAACAAACACGGCAATAGTATGGAAAGCTGTAGTTTCTAACTGATGTTAGATGTCGAACAATGACATATGCTCAACAATTACACCAACAATGCTTCTGACATATCCCCAAAACTATTTAGCACCGCCGAAGTTCACCTTTGCAATATAAACCTATAATGCTTCACACATATCCCGAAAACTACTTAGCACTGCTGAAGGTTACATTTGCAATATAAACCAATAATTCTTTTCATATATCCCCAAAACTAGTTAGCATTGCTGAAGGTTACGTTTGCAATATGAAAACTATACTTGCTTGGTTGCAATGCAACTGGATAACCTCAAATTAATGATTTCCATCAACTTCCAAACAAGTAATAGAACCGTGGATAAACAGGAAAAAGAGAAACAAAGAACAGAAAATAGAATCACAATCTATAATCCCCAATCCAAGGTTTAAGTATTAGGAAATCAAAAGGAAGAACGAAACGCTCAAAATAAAAAGTCTATTAAAACCCTAATTCTATTTTACCCCAATACTAGTCGTTAATAACAAGAACCCTAATTTCTATTTACCCTAATTCGAGCAATAGAATCGCAGTCTAACAAAACCCCTAATCCAAGGCGTCAATAACAAGAAGCGAACGCACAGGATAATATCAAACGATCAAAAGATAAATAATCAAACAATCAAAGGCCGAAGACCAAACCAGAATGAGATCGAAGAGGACGGCCTGGTCGACGTTAACGAAATCTGTGTCAAACGTCTTGAGTGCATCATCAACGGCCTTGTCTTCAGATTTCGCAGCAGATTCGACGTGCCTCTTGCAGTACTCGATGACCTTGGCCAAGATCTTGCTGGTGACGTTTGGAAGAGGGATGCTTGTGTCGGCACAGTTGTCCTCAATCATGTGCTTGATGGTCTGTGACTCCACAGCCACCGATTCTTCCACCTCAAAGGTTTCTCCGTCGGAGCTCTTGAGAACGATGGTCTTTGAGGTCGACATGGTATAACAACACAAACCCTAGAGAGAGAAACTGGAGAGATTGTGATGAGAGAGGGGATATAGGAAGCGAGAAATGAGCGAAAAGAGAACAGTATGAGTAATTTGGAAGGAGAGGCGGGTATTTATAGGGGGACCGGTGGTAATTCCGAGTTACTATGGGGAATGGAATTAATTAGAAATCGATCGTAAAGCATGCATAGTTTTTATTGCTAATTTACTCTCTTCCTGTCCTCTCTCTCTCTCTTGCTTATTTGACGAATTTATAAAAGTAATAAAAATTTGATATAGAATAGTAATTAGGGATGGCCATTTCACCCGATCGAACTCTACCCGCTCCATTTCCCACCCAGAATGAGTAGGGAATTCAATAATTTTTGGGGGAATTCGACGGTACGGGGACAGTTTTTGAAAAAAAATCGAGTAATGGGTAGGAGGCGAGGTTGAGTATGTCCCCGCCCCAATCCATACCTCGATCCCCGCCCTGAATCCCCATTATATACTCCCTCTGTCCTGAATTTCTTATCCATTTACATGTATACATGCCATCTTTATATTTACTGATATCTTTCAATCTATAATATTTTTTACAATTTTGAAAACTTTGTACAATTTATCAAGAACTATCAAACAAGATCCATGTTAAATATATATGACATTATATATTTGAAAATATAAACAATTTTGAGGTATCGTGAATAATGAAAGGTGAAAAAAAATATAGACAGAGAGATTATATACTTAACTTCTCACAGCCGCACACTCGATCGAATAATTAGGGTAAAGTTGTTGTTAAATAAGCTTATATTAGTATTTGTCACATTGTCTAATTAAGTCTTGTACTTTTCATAATATAAATAAGAGTATTATGTGTTGTTCATTAACACCCTTACACCTCTCTCTCTCTCTCTAGGTCTCTCTCTCCTAAATAACATGTTCGTTGATCCACCTTTGATCCAAGAAACCCTAAATCTACCATTTGATTTGAAATGACCCAAATCCCTATTAAACCCAAATCGAAACCCAAATAAAAACCCATGTTTGGAACCCTAATCCCAATGTTTATCAAGACCACTTACTAAATTCATCATTTGATTTGAAACATATTACCCAAGAATAGTTTGGATGGGTATTATTTGCTAATTTGTTTGTTTGGTGGTTTGACTATGTTGGACTTTTCGGAAATTGACGTTTGTTACAAGTAGTTTGATTAGTGAGTTGGTTTGTTGGTGATCACTTTTCTCTCTGTTTTTGATAACATGTCCGAGGAGAAGTTTGTTTATTCTAGTTGAGAAGTTTGTTGGGGCTTTTCTCTCTAATTTGGCTCTCGTGTGATTAGTTATTTGTAGTTGTGGTTGGTTTCTTCGCAAGAGGTAGCGGTTGGTTGATTTATTGGTCAATTTTTGATTTGTTGGTAGATGTTGATTTCATAGTAAAAAAGATTTCGAGGGTGTTTGGGTTTGTTTATGATGAAGTCCAAGTTTTGGCCCCGGTTTTGGTGGTCGTGGTTCTAATTTCCGTAGTGTTTTTGGTTGTGGTCGTGTCGGGGGAGGTAGTTCTTCTCTTTTCTCGATTATGGTACCGACGTAAAATTCATATAGTTGAGTATTGTTATGATCTTCATGGTTTTCCCCAGTGCTCAAAACATTTAATAGTAGGGTGACTATCTCAAAGTAAAAAACGCCTATTGTCACTAATTCCTCCATTGCTACGTTATCTCCAATTTCCTCCTCCATCTTTTCCTTCTAATCTTTTCTCATCTCATTCCCAACTTCTATTCTTTCCTATTATCATCTTAAAAACCATCTCGTGTTACCTTAGGATGGTTCACTAAATGTTAATGTTACTTCCTCTCTTACTTTGGACTCCGCATCAAGTTCCTCGTTTTCCATTAAATCTTATGTCTCATTAGTAAACTTACCAAGTCTTTGAATTGCTTTCTTCCCTAATGGTTGTGTGTTTCTCTCAAGACGGGGAGGAAGATTGGTGGCTCCCAGCGTGGTGGCCAAATGCTTGGTTGCTCTTCTTGATCATCGGTGTCACCATATCAACATCATTGTCGTCTTGGTCATCCATCATTTGAGAACCTTAAAAGGCTAGTGCCTTCATGTAGCCGGGTGGATGCTTTGCCATGTGAAGTCTTGAGTTTAGCAAACATCATTTCGTGCATCGCGTCCTTTTGAGTTAGTTCATTCAGATATTTGGGGTCCAATGCATGTTCTTTTTTGGCTTCCCTAATTATGTTATTTTTTTTACCTTTATCTCATCAAAGATAGGTCCCAATTACTTTTTATTTTTCAATTATTTTATATGGAGATCAAAACTAGGACCTTGATACTTGCTCCGATAATGCCCGTGAATATTTTAAAAATGCTCTTTCTCAATTCTTTGATGATCACGGTATATCCACCGGGGTGCTCAACTCCAAACAAATGGAGTTGCCGAACGCAAGATTCGACATTTATCGTTGCAATGTTATTTCAAATGCAAGTTCCTAAGTCTTATTGGAGTGACGCAGCTTCACCGGGACCTATTTGATTAATCGTATGCCCTCTAGTGTTCTTGAGGTCGATACCCCATAAGGTATTGTTTCCTAATTACCCCTTCGGATTTTTGGGTGCACATGTTATGTTCATGCTCCTAACTTAAACTTGACCTTAGGTGCATTTTTCTTGGTTACAAAAAGGATATAAGTGTTATTCTCCATCTTTAAATCAGTTTTGTGTGTGCTCACATTTAATGAAGTACTCCCATTTTATTGAGCAAATTTGAATAGCTAAAATTAAAGTCTTACCTAGGAGCTATTTTAATGCTCGGATTCCCAAATCCCACCGCCCACCGCTCCGGAATCCGGGATTAAAATTGGGTTTGAGGTATTCGGAGGATAGTGGTATTCACCTTTTCACCATCCCTTCGTGCTTTTAGAACAAGTTTTTTGTTCCTAAAAAGTGGCGGAAAGCAATGGAGGATGATGTCTTCTTTCATCATAATGGCACTTGGGAGTCTGGTAAAACTATTGTTGGTTGTCGCTGGGTATTCACCGCTATCATCCGGATGGCACTATCTAAAGGCCCGCCTTGTAGCCAAAGTACTATACCTAGCTAACTAAGAAAAAAAAAATTTCTCTTGCCTAATCTAGGTTGGCCCTTATTTCAATTGGATGTCAAGAATGCCTTCTAAAATTCTATATGGAGCAACCTCCCGGGTTTGTTGCACAAAGCTTTATATGGTCCATAATCCCCTAGCTTGGTTTGGCCGGTTTAGTGATGTTGTGTCAAAAATCGAAAATTTGAGCTTAAAATAGTATTGATTGTGTATGTAGATGATATCTTAAGGAGATGATCTGTAAAGGTATTGAGAGTCAGAATTTTTAAAAGACTTACTAAAGATTTGGGTAGAGATTTGAAAAAATCCAAGGATGGAATTAGAACTAAAGATAATGAGAGACAAAAAAAAGCAAAACCCGGGAGACCCCAATGGATTAAAAACTTTGTGTTGAAGATAATCCGCACTGCATCACGCTTAAAGTTGAATTATATAGGAAATCTCATTTAAGTGTGGTGAGTCAATTCCTCCTTTCCAAAACATTGTGAAAACCTAAGGCTCATCCTGGACATGGTTTGTTTTATCCCTAATGGTCATTTGCGTGTCTTTTGGGTTTAGGGATCACCAATAGACGGTCCACTACTGGATACCTTTGGAGGCAATTTAGTCACATGGAAAAGCAAGAAACAAACAAAGGGGAAAGGTCCAGAACAAGTTTGACACATCTTGTGAGATTGGAAAGCTTTATTATTTAAGTAATGCCTATTATTGTGATAATCAAGGCATTCACATTGCTTCAAATCCAGTGTATTGAAGTTGATTGTCACATTGTTTGTGAATAGATTCAGGTGTGTTATTCTAATTTGTTCCTAATAATATCTTCACCAAAACCATTGTTTAAGCCACTTTAGAGTTTCTATGTGACAAGTCGGGACTTTTGATATTTATTCTCCAAATGCTTATATTAGTATTTGTCCCACATTGTCTAATTAAGTCTTGTAATCCCCATAATATAAATATAGAGTATTATATTACACTAACACCCTTACACCTCATCATTCTCTCTTTGAAATGACATATTACCCAAATCAACTTGTATTACTTACTAAATTCATCATTTGATTTGAAATGACATATTACCCAAGAATAATTTGGATGGTAATTGCTAATTTGTTTGTTTAGTTTGTAAGGCATAGTGGAATAAACTTGACTCTCAAAATGACTCCTTAAGTAGACGCATAAGCAAAAGTAGGGTCCAATTTTGTTTTGTTTTCTATTTAAGCGTTTAAAATGGACTTTGGCCAATGTCCTAAAGATTATTTATGCATGTAAAAACATAATTGGGTCCCTCATTCCTCCTCCATCTTTTCCTTCTCTTTTCTCTCTCTCAACTCCCAACTCTTCCCTAAATTTAGTTAATGTCATTAATTTTAACTTTCCATCCATAGTGGGCTCTTAAAATGGCTTTTGAGGCTTTTTAGTTTTGATCAATAATTCTTCTTTCAAAAAAAATGGTAGCTCCTAAGATATTTTGCTTTGTTGGGAAAACACTTTTAATCTTTTTAGACTTATCAATTTATAGGACCCAACTTTTTTATTATTTTTTTACAAAAATAGGAATGTTCTTGAATGGATTTTTTTATTGAAAAATGGACCCAATTATGGCAAAACTGGGATTTTTAGGGCAATCAAGTAGTGGAGCTCTCATTGAAGTACAAAATTGAGCAAATGAATAGCTTTAAGAGTCTTACCTAAGAGCTTTTTAATGCTCGGATTCCCAAATCCTCACTGGAATGGGGATTAAAATTTGGGTTTGAGGATAGGATAGTGGTATTCACCTTTTCAATAACGAAAAGAACAAGTTTTAAAAATCAGAAATATTAGGGTATCTCTAGTGCACTATCTAAAAAGTATCCCAAAGTACCATACCTAGCTAACTAAGAAAAACGAAAAAATGCTCTCTAGTGCACAAAAATTGACTCTAAAATTCTACCACCCCTTTGTCACTACCTAAATTTGGGGAAAATACTTAAGGAGAGGGAGGGGGAGAGAAAGAGGAGAGACAAAAAGACTTTAAGGAGAGAGATATGAGAAAGAGGGGGGAAAGACTAAAAGATAATGAACATATATAGGTAGCCCATTAAAGTGCATTCCTCCTTAAAACATAAAATAGGGTCCCACATTGTGGAGATGGCTTTACAAACACTAACTAGTGTACAAATTATTACACCGAATGCGCACATGACACTTTTTAAGTGGATAAGTCTATTCATGTATTTAATAATGCATTATTGTGGTAGGTCCCGGCCCAGCCTGGTGTATGAGACTCTCACGTGTGCATTTAATGTAATAGTTTGTATCCTAGTTAGTGCATGTAGTATTTCAGTTTTAAAATTAAGTAAATGAATGCAAGAATAAAGATGGAGTACATATCAAATTTTGTTTTGTTTCTAATTTAAACTTTCCAAAAAAAAAAAAAGTTTTACATATCAAATTTTGCTTTGTTTCTAATTTCATCTTCCAAAAAAAAAGTGATACTTTTGCTTTGTTTAATTTCAAGACATGAGCAACGCGTATGACAGGGTTGAATGGATTTTTATTGAGAGGATTATGGCAAAAATGGGATTCAATCAAGTGTGGATCAAATGGATTATGGAATGCTTGTCTTCGGTGACTTATTCGGTTATTTTAAATGGGGTTCCGAAAGGCTTTATTAAACCTTCTCGGGGGCTTCGGCAAGGTGACCCACTTTCTCCGTATCTCTTTCTACTTTGTGGGGAAGGGCTTTCAGGCATGCTTAAGGATGCAGAATCTAAAGGCAAAATTCATGGCCTAAAAGTGTGCCGGGGTGGTCTGGCGGTGAGCCATCTTTTATTTGCGAACGACACGCTACTGTTTAATAGGGGGACCGTGGAGGAAGTTCGGCATGTCCAAGTTGTGCTTCAATCTTATTGCAAAGCTTCAGGTCAGTTGTTGAATGCCCACAAGTCGGTATGTTTTTTTCAGTCGAAATACTCTTGTTCTTGATAGAGGCCGTTTGAGCCAGGTTATAGGTATCCGGTGTGATGCTAATTTGGGTAATTACCTTGGTCTTCCTACTGAGATTGGAAGCTCGAGGTACAAGGTATTTTCTTTTTTAAAAAGAAAGTTTGCGGAACAAATTGGAGGGATGGAATGAGCAATTTGTGAGTCAGGCGGGAAAGAAAATTCTTTTGAAATCAGTGGCCTTGACTTTACCTAATTCAGGATGGAATGACAAAAAGATACATTGGCTCGCTTGGAACAAAATGTGTGAGAAGAAGAGTGGTGGTGGTCTTGGATTTAGAGATTTATCTTGTTTCAACCTAGCTATGTTAGCCAAGCAAGGGTGGAGGTTATTAAGGGGTAGCAGCAGCCTTCTTCATCGAATCCTCAAAGCTAAATATTCCCCAACGGGCTCCTTTCTTTCGGCAAAGTTGGGGTCGAATCCGTCCTAGACTTGGAGAAGCATTTTGGAAGGTAGGAAAATCCTCGAGGCCGGGATAAGATGGCAGATTGGGTCGGGCAACAGGGTGACTATTGATAAAGATCCTTGGCTACCAAAATAAGAAGCGGTGATTCCTAGCCTTGTGAAGGAGGAGGCGAGAGGGAAGAAAGTTAATTGGTTGATTGATCCTCATTTGCGCGTTTGGAAGGAAACTGTAGTTAAGGAGTGTTTTAATGAAGAGGAGGCCTGAATTATTTTATCTTTGCCATTGCCGAAACATGCACTGGATGATAAAATTATTTGACACCATACGGTGGATGGTAATTATAGTGTGAAGTCAGGGTATGAAACTGCCATAATGCTACGACGCAATGGGGGGAGGACGTGCTATTGGAGAATGCAGCAACCGAGATCAAATGAAGGAGGTTTGGAAAAGTGTTTGGTCCCTTCCGGTCCAGGGGAAGAATTAGGACTTTTTTATGGAAAGCTTTAAGAGATATTGTACCGGTGAAAGAAGCCCTTGTTAAACGCCGCATGGAAACTGATATGTTGTGTCCGTTGTGCAAAGTGGAAGAGGAAACGGGCATCCATTTACTAGTTAGATGCAGGTTTGCTCAAATGGTGTGGTATATTTCACCTTATCGGTTAGATATGAGATCCATCCCAAGTGAGTCTTTGGTGGAGTGGTGGACATGTTTGTTGGAACGCTGGAAAGATAAGGATGACAATGCATCTTTTTGGGCAGCGATGGGTAATTTTATTTGGAGGATATGGAAGTGTAGGAACGATGTTGTTTTCAACAACCATCTAACTACGCCGGACTTGGTGTGTCAAACTGCTATTCGAGATGCCGTAGAGTTTTTGTAAGCTCAGGAGGATGGGAAACCGATGGCTGAAAGGGGACAGTCAGACCAAGAACCTGAGACGGGTGGTTGGCATTGCCCATGTGCTGGATGGTTCAAAGTTAATTTTGATGGGGGTATTGATCGACAAAGCAAGCGTTGTGGGTTGGGAATGGTTGTTCGAGATTGGAGAGGGAAATTTATTGCGGCAAGAGCTATTCATAGGCAGCATATTACGGACCCACTTGTGGTGGAGGCATTGGCGTTGAGGGAAAGTATCATTTTGGCGCTGGAGCTCGGGATAGGAAGAATAGTGGTGGAGGGTGATTGTCAACAGCTATTGCAAATGGTGCAGCATCGCAAGGAGGAACATCGGACTATTGGTGTTATTGTGACGGATGTCCTTCAATCCATGGAGGGGTTGGAGGAAGTTAAGGTGAATTTTGTGAGAAGGAGTGGCAATAAAGTTGCTCATAGTGTTGCCTCACAAACTGTGAGAGGAGCTGGATGTTGTACTTGGGAATTCAGCCCTCCTTTGTGGCTTTTATCTTCCCTGCAGGGAGATGGATGTCCGATCTGATGTCATTATTTTTTGGGCCACTTAGCCAAAAATCCAAAACATTTGACATTTTTTAAGGGAAGTACAAGGAACTTTTGCAATCGAACATAAAAACAAAAAAATATTTGACATTTTTAAAAGGAAGGACAACGAATTTTTACAATCGAACATAAAGACAAAAAAAATTAGTGAAATGTTACCAATTTTTAAAAATTCTAAATTTGAACATAAAATTCAAAAAAATCTCCACCCCACCTCTAGCCGACCACCACCCCACCTTTGGCGACCACTTCCGGCGACAAAAAAATTAGTGAGATGTCACTAATTTTAAAAAAATTTAATTTCGAACATAAAATCAAAACAAATCACCACCTCACCTCCAGCCGACCACCACCCCACCTCTGGCTGACCACTTCCGGCGACCAAAAAAATTAGTGAGATGTCACTAATTTTTAAAAAAAAATTAATTTCGAACATAAAATAAAAAAAATCACCACCTCACCTCCACCCGACCACCACCCCACCTCTGGGACCACTTCCGGCGACCAAAAAAATTAGTGAGATGTCACTAATTTTTTTGAATTCTAATTTCGAACATAAAATTCAAAAAATCACCACCCCACCTCCGGCTGACCACCACCCCGGCGATCAAAAAAATTAGTGAGATGTCACTAATTTTTTAAAATTCTTATTTCAAACATAAAATTCAAAAAAATCTCCACCTCACCTCCTGCCGACCACCACTCCACCTTTGGCCGACCACTTTCGGCGACAAAAAAAAAAATAGTAAGATGTCACTAATTTTTAAAAATTCTAATTTCGAACATAAAATTCAAAAAAATCACCACTCTACCTCCGGCTGACCACCACCTCACCTTTGTCCGACCACTTCCTGCGACCAAGAAAATTAGTGAGATGTCACTAATTTTTAAAAATTCTAATTTCAAACATAAAATTCAGCACCAGTATATTAGTACGTACTAGACGTGCCGGTTGGTAGAGTCTCAACATTCACAAGCTTGCTAGAATCTGACACACCAAGAGCACTTGAAGAAATGAGAGAGACGTAGGGAGGGCGACTAATTTTGACACATCAGTCTGCCTTGCATTGCTAACAAACTTGGTGATTGGTTTCAGTTGAACCAACTGTGTTCCAGCGATAAAAAGTAATTGAAACGAGAACACCATTACTGATCCAATGTACCACCAAAAAAGTTGGGTTCCGGAAGTGAACATTGAACAGATTCGAAATTATGATGTTCCATCGTGTGATTTGATTACCTTCCACTCGAAGTTTTAAGTACAGAAAGCAAAAGACATTCGAAACTAAACTTTCAAATTATTTTGATCATTTCGGAAGTTAATTTCCGATTTCGGTAGCGGTTTTCGGGACTTGAGGTCCGATTGCTGTTTTCCGTTTTGTTTATGGAGAAGAAGAGGGAGGTTGACAAAGAAGAGTTGATTCTGAAATTTTGGGAAAATATTGTGTCTTTATGTTTGATTGTAAAAGTTTATTGTCATTCCCTTCAAATAGGCAAAATATTGTGTATTTATGACTAATTATTCCTTTTTTTTTTGGGTATTATTAATAAAATCTTAAATCTAGTTCTATTGTTTGACAAAAAAAAAAAATCAAGAAATAAAACAATTCCCAAAACTGATCTCCAAGGCATCTCTCTCTCTCACACTCCATCGTATTGTACTCCTTATTAAACTAGTCCTTTTACTATTGGAGGCCGGCAAAATCACACACAGAGGGGGAAGAAAGGGACGATGGACAGGCTTATCCACTATTCCAGCACCATCACCCCCTCCAAAATCCATCTGAACCCCTCTCAATCTCTCCCTCGACCCGCCAATGCCACAGTTTTCCAGCAGTCGCCAATTAAACACTCACGTCGAGTGGTCTGCTCACTCTTCCGCAAATATGAAGTTTCATCTTCTTCTTCCCCTAAATTCCCCACAATGTATTCAATCAAACCCTCGTCTGTCTCGTATTCCTCCCTCGTGGATTCCTCAAATGGATCGAAATCCACAACCCAGTTTTTCAAGAAAATCGTTGATAGCTCTTCTGGTCGGAGAAAGGTAGGAATTTTTTGCTTATTGTTCGTGTGGATCAGTTGTTTGACTTCGCATTTTGATTTTTGGGTATCCTGTAGTTTTGTTTAGTAGACGACTAGAAAATTAGACTGCCAGTTACCCAAAAAATAAATAAATTAGACTGCCGTTTTGTCTAGTTATGTTGCATTGATTCAATGGAAATTTGTGGCTTTTTCCTCTGTCGTGAAAGACTATTTGGAAATTAGACTGCCGTTTTTTCTAGTTCTGTTGCATTGCTTCAATGAAAATTTGCGGCCTTCTCCTCTGTCTTGAAAGACTACGAGGAAATTAGACTGCCTCTAGTTGTGTTGCATTTCTGCAATGTAAATATTGTGTCCGTACCAGAATGAAAAATACTGTATGTAAATTTGTGCCCTTTTTCTTGTTACAATTTCCTGACATCCCATTTTTCTTTTAATTGCTCCTTGGAAATTTGTGGTTTCATGAGTCCGGGCTCATAGATCAAAAGGATTTTTTTTTGAAAAAGATAATCTCGTGAAGGCATGTGTTCTGGAAGGTATAGATTAGAACTTCTGGTGTTTGTTCATAGTGCGTGGCAACTTTGGATGTAATGGTTCGGCATTTGATTTAGAAACCGGTGTCTCATACAGTCATACTCTCTTATAATGTCGTAGCATTTATGTATTCAGGTATAGGTGCTAGCTTTAAATTTGGCCCATTATTTTGATATCCGTAATATATAGTGCAAAGAGAAGGCCCGGCTCCTGGTTGGATTTGTCAAGTTCCTGATTGGAGTGGATCTTCTGGTGCTGGTTATTGAGCATGGGATCAAATGGAAAATGGGAGGTTCTCTATGTATGTGTTCAAGCTTTGCTAAGAAAGGCTAATGGAGGACTTAGTACATACAGAAGACGCGTTTTAGTATTCTTCTGTAGATACATACACGGGGTTTTGTGTTTGAGAAGCTGGTGTTACTGGTGCCCTGTTGATTATAACCTAATTTGATTGGGATGCTTTAGCTGCTTAAAACTTTAGAAGCCCATCTTTTAATTTCTCTATCATCTTTTCTGTTTTGGAACTTGTCAGCAACATCTTCCATGATCACCCTGTACTTACAAATTTCTGGAGAGCTGCATTGAGTAATCTTATCAACACATGTAATTTCTATTTCTGCACTGTTGTCAATCCCCCCTCAGCACATTTCAGTCTTGGTATCTGAATTATTTGAACTACATATGCTATGGGCCTATGGCCATAACTTGAGTACCATACAGCCTTCATGATGCAAAGGAAACAATTTCAAGGGATAGGTGAGCTAGGTTTCTTTTTTATCAAATGGAAGGGATGAGCCCTGTACAAGCATAACAAAAACAAGAATGCATAAAACAGATTTTTAAAAGAGGCCAGAATTCAAAACATCTAAAATATTAAAATAAGCTCCAAGGAAGGGAAAACCCTTCTCGTAGTCCGGCTATACAAAATAGACAAGAAAGCACTTTTAATTCAGTGTAACTTTCTTCAAAAGCTGCAATTCCAATTCCCTGTAGGCTACATGAAACTTTCTTCACCAATCAGCTCTAATTGAGCACCCTGGCCCTGTCAATTGTTTGCATGATGTCTTTCCCATTGCATCAAGCCCTCGGCCATGCTCGTTTGTAACTTTAAGGAAAACGATCGCTTCATCCTGATTTTCTATAGGCCCGGAGAACCTTTCTTTGTCTTTATGACCAAATGTATTTGGTACCAGCTGGGTACAAACTTTGTGTATTGTTCTAATGTTCTGGGTTCTTTTGAGAAAATAGATACGAAAAGCACATCCTATCGGCTATGGCAAAGGAAAGAGGTTTTCTAGCCTGATTGTTTGCCACTTCTGTTGCCCTTGCAATGAGTAGTAATGGTTCTTTACTCAACTAATTGCAAGTCCGAGCAAAATCAAGGAAACTGATAGCACTGCACCCAAATAGAGCTCTATTTGGGTGCAGTGCTATCAGTTTCCTTGATTTTTGTCAGTCTTGTAGTCAACACTCTTGCCTGTCTGTAATGTCAAATGGCTTGACCTGGAACAAAAAAGTAAATTTCTTGAACTTTTATTGTCTCTGGAAACTTGTCGATAGGCGACTAGGAAAAGAGGATGGGCAAATGGAAAGGTGAAGGCCTGTTGGATTGTGCTGCACTGCTGAAATATGGAAGATTTAAGCTCTCTTTCTCTTTGTATCTAACTGTATATTCTTTCATTTGATGAGTTTATTTACTTGGGAGCTTTTGAGAACTTTCTTTGCAGTATTGGCATTTGCTCTTTTCATCATTGACGCTGTTTCATTTGAGGTGATTAGCATTCCCCTGCTGAAATATATCTTATGCCTTCTAACAAAGTATTTTCTAATTCCCTTGAATGTTTCAGGCAGCTGCTGCTGGAGCAGTTGTTCTACTCTCAGCTCTTATCGTAATATTAGTCAATCCAGTGATTGTGTCGCCAGCTTTTGCAACATTTCCAAATGCAGCCAACTCCGGGCCTCCTATTGCTGCTGCAGCTGGGGGAAAACTCATCCGCACAGAGTTACTTACCAGTGCCTGGACTGGTTTCTTTGCCGGTTGCTTACACACGCTATCGGGGCCTGACCACCTAGCTGCTTTGGCCCCACTCTCCATTGGGCGCACCCGAATGGAGAGCGCTGCAGTTGGAGCACTGTGGGGCTGTGGTCATGATGCTGGACAACTGATATTTGGGTTAGTATTCTTATTACTGAAAGATCGGCTCCATATCGAAATTATCCGAACTTGGGGAACAAGAGTGGTAGGCTTAACTCTGCTTGTTATCGGTGCTTTGGGAATAAGAGAAGCTTCAGAGGTACCTATCCCATGTGTTGTTTTGGAAAACGGAGAGTGTGATGTTCGTAACTACGAACCTTTTGAAAACCCATCAATTGGGAAGAAGAAGAAGAAGATTGGGTTTGCAACTTTTGCAACCGGTATTGTCCATGGTCTTCAACCCGACGCACTGATGATGGTCTTGCCTGCACTCGCTTTGCCTTCTCGCTTGGCAGGGGCTGCGTTTCTAGGCATGTTCTTGGTGGGGACGGTGATTGCGATGGGAAGTTATACTATGTTTATCGGCTCATGTACCGAGGCGTTGAAAGAGAGGGTGCCTAGGATAACGGAGAAGCTCACATGGGCTTCCTCTCTTGTAGCAATTGCCCTTGGCCTAGCAATCATCATTACTCAGTTTTTTGGATTTAGCCTATACTAAGTCGTAATTTGGCATTTCACAAGTTTCCATCCGTAGCATTAGGAGAGGTTTAGAGAGAGAGAGAGGTTTAGAGAGAGAGAGAGAGAGAGAGAGAGATTAGCAGATTTAGCAGCGGGAGTGGATCATTCTTACTTGTTGGGACGGAGGGAGTATTAGTTATTTGCCTTTTGAGTTTGAAGAACTCTTTATTGTTGTACTGAGCCTAGATTTGTTGAGATTTTGTTATTCTCTGAATTCGCTTTCGCCTTGTCTTTTTCGGGTTATTGTTTCCTACTAGCATACGCTTGCCATTTGGGTGTTGGCAAAGTATACTATTAGGAGTTATCGAGCGCATTCTCTCACTTTTATGGTGTATGCAAGATGGTACAATGCTGCTTCCACCCTCTAATCACCATATCATTGAAAACAACATGAAACAATACTCATTTTGTCATACACAATATCCATATGCGATTAACCATTTCATTCCTGTAGCGCGTAGCTGGAATCCAAAAAACTGTGTGGACACTGGTTCAAACATGTACACTGTGAAATGAGACGATAACTCGATAAGATACAAAGAGGTGTGAGTAATGTCGCCTTGAAGACCTTTCTCTTTTTGACGTTATTGCTTCTGCGTTTTGTTGATGTTGAAATCCACGCATAGATCTGCTCCTGTCTTCATCTCAAGACTATGAAAACGATTTCCACAATAATTTGGGCAAATGCCAATAGTTAAGACAAACTGAATTTATCCAAAGGAAAAAGAGAAAAAGCCACATGAAATCCCAAATGAATGTTCACTATCTTCCTGTGAAGTCAATATTGAAAAAGTGGAAATCATCACAGTGAGAATACCAGAAAAGTGGTTACAACATGCACAGTAGCCCACGTTGAGCTTTGGAGGATCAAAACAGTATATGATAGATGAAGTTGTATGTGTTTGTTGGGTTAGGTTATGAAGGCATCACTTCTTACCTAGCAATGCTAGGCACACCGCTTTGAAACCTAACTCCAGATGTAGTTGTGTCTGAAACGGTTTGATGCACATGGGTTCATATGTAACGAACGGTTCCTTGATATGTGCGCAAAATTTTTGTTTCTTAATTTTTGCTTTTTGATATTGATATCAATCGATGCTTGATCAAGATAATTTTTTAGTGAATGATTTTCTCAATAAGTACTATGATATCTGCGGTTCAAATCAAGGGATACCGAGCGCACAATTGTATAACTTTTATTCACAGATCTTTCAAAGTTTAGGATCCTTAATTTTAAATGAAAAAATGGATGAATTAGATCAATTACTAAGAAATATCTGATGGGACTGTTTTTTTCCAAGACTACTATAATAATTATCAACGGTTTGGATCTTTTGCGTGAGACTCCAAGATTTGGAATTTAAGATGGACCAGCGACTAGCCACATAACCACGTCATTCTGGGTGGCCGAGGATTTCCATTACTGTACTTAATTTGTCAAGATTACTTAGATATGAAGTAAAACCACAAAGGGCTAAACGATACACTTTCGAGTTATAATTTTCTCCTCCTGTTGTTGTGAACAGATACTCATTAAAAAAGTCACAAATTTGAAGCGTGCAAACAACGCGCTTTGTGCAAGTGGTGGCTAGCTCATGCGGTAGAGCTCTTGAATGCCACACACTGCATCCTAGGATCGAATCTCATTCCCCCCTCCCCGATGTAGTAATAGATTAGGAATGACGAATGACAGAAAAAAAAAAAAAAAAAAAACAACGCGCCTTGTGTGTCTTGCCCTTCTCAAGTCCAGTTGTGATTCACTATCCCTCGGGGCAGTTGTAGAAACTTATGTGTGATTGGTCCCTCTCGAGCCTGCACGAGGTTCGGAGTCCCTATAATCGCGAGTTGTTCAAAATTTCAACCCATGGGTTTTTGGCATGGGGATGAAGCATTGTTGCACTCCATTTGATATACAAGTGTTCAGTCATCACTTGCATTTCTCATTCTCAAAGTATTGGTTGTATAAGGATGGGTTTGGAACTTGAAGAAAGAAAAAAAATGAAGGAAAAAGAAACAAGATCTAAGAAAAAATAAGAGGAAGTTAGCCTTCCTCCTCTTTTTCTTGTTCGGGATATGCTACTGTTTTCCCCTTGTCTGGGGATACCGTATCCCCAATAACATTAACCATTGATTCGTATTATAAGGCGTAACATGTTACGATTGGAGACACCGTAAGAACGATAAGTATTCCTTCCTTTGCCTCTCTTTTTGTTACCCTCATGGCATCTCTTTTTCTTCTGCTTTTATCTTTGCTAGACTTGTTGAATCCCCAACTCATTCTACTAATATTGGACACAAACCCATTCCATGTTAGTGGATTATGGGTGTTCTTGGGCCTCCTTAATGGACCCAACCCAGTAAAAATTGTTGGTTTACAAACCCTCATGACCCAAAGTTGCAAGCATATTAGAGCATCTCTATCAGTAGCAACAAAAAATAGCCACATTTGGCTAGAAAAAGTAGTACCAAATTTTACTTGGAAAATTCTAAACATTGAGGTTTAAAAAGTATATTAAAATGTGTGAAAAGTGTATAGAAAAGTATGAAAGCGTATTGAAATATGTGAAAAATGGGTAGTGATATGTGTTTTTTTTTATTTTTATTTGTGTTCTTATTGTCACCCATTTTACTTTGCCTAGCCAACACATTTGCCAAAAAAAAAAAACACGTGTTGATCCTCCTCTTCCTCCAACGGGCGCGTGCGCAACACAGGCGAGAGTGAATCTCACTCTCCGGCACGGGCTTCTTTTGTCCGGCGTGCGCGACCACCACACAACTCCTTTGGAGACGGGTCTTGCACCACTAGAATCGTCTCGACGAGAGCTACAACCCTCTGGTATTAAAACAATTTTTGGATCAAGTTTCCTTTTTTCCGTCGACTTTGAGATTTCCGGCGACTGCTATTTTCAGTTTCCAGATTATGGCGACAAGAGCCAACCGTCGATTTTCAAGGGAGAAGGCTACAGTGGCTAGGCGGATGTGGCGAGGTAACGTAGTCAAGGCAGTAGAAATGACGAAAACCAAGGGCAGTCCTTTTCTAAATACTCCAGTAATTTATTTTACAGAAACAGAGTCCTACTCCTGTCACGAAGAAATCAATTCCCAAGTCTCAAAAAACTTGTACAAACTGGTGTATCCCTCTCACTCTTTCCAAAATCAGGCCCCTGACATTGCTTTCAATCCCTTGTGTCACTGTTTAATTTAGCACTGCCAAATGCAAGAAAAAACAGACTGGAAGTATTGAGATGAATAATCAAATCAATCCAACAGAGTGACGAAAATATGAAATGAAATCCCCCAAAGCAAAAGCAATCAAATACCCATGAAACCAACCAGGAAAGGAAAAAGATGCTTTTGTCACGTAGTAATTCTGTACAATCGATTAGTGGGGAGTACAAATCAAACAGAAGACCCCAAATGGGAAAAAAAAAATTAAAAATGACAAAAGAAACTGGCATGATTGAAATGGGTATTGTTCATTCACCATCACCCGACCGAATCCAAAACACTTTCTTTACATTTTCCCGGAAAATATGTGATTTTTCTTGGTAAGATCATATCAGAACCTCAATGCTAGCTTTCTTTACCATTCCACAGACTGGGCAAGAATCCAAAGAAACTTGGCAATCTTTACATGAACAAATGTGCCTACAGGGTAGCAAAACAACACACGAAGTCCTAGAATTGCAGCTTTTGCAAATCATCTTTTTTCCTCTGATCTGTTCTTGATTTTCTCCCTCCTCCTCAAATCCCTGTCCTCTGTTTTCCCCTGCTCCTTCCTCTCTCTCTCCTCTGTAGCACGACTCTGTATCTTCAACCTCATTGGTGAAACACCCATTTTCTTTGAGCTGTTCGATTGTGTTGTTCAAATTTTCTACCATCGCTTCGTTTTCTTTGGCCAATCGATACCATGTTTGGCTCTCAATATCAATTTTTCTCAAGAAATCTTCGAGCTCCATTGTTCTGTTCCTAGCCTTTGCTATTTCTTCCTCTTTTTGTTTCAGTAGAACCACCGTTTTCTCTTCGTATTTCCTCAAGAGTAATGCCACTTGTTGCCTTCTTTGCTCTTGCAGAAGCAATCTCAATCTCTCATTCTGTTTTCCCAAAAAACAATTACACCAAAAGTTAAGATCATTAATCAAAAACCCAAACGCACAACCAAATTAATCGATTATACTACTCAGATTTTGAAGCTAAATCCGTATGTAAATATGCTTTGGTTTCTGACCTGTAAACTGATGAATCGATCAATCTGTTGCCCCTGCTTCTTCTCAACCTGAGCCGCTATGCTATGAGAAAAGGCCGTCGATTGATGATTGTTGTTTTTAGAAAGCAACCCAATGTTATCAAAACACGGATTCAGGGTTTTCTGTTGAAGATTCTGAAGCAGCTGCTGCTGCTGCTGCTGCTTCTGTTGAAGATTGAAACAGAACTCGTTGAACCCATAAGTATTCTCCATCCAATTTTGTGAACCACCCAAAGAAAACCCAATATTCTCCGGATATAACTGCGCTTGAATGGCCATCACATATATTTATACTTATACAGGAGATGATATGTATAAAACCAAAGATCACCAGAACTATAACAACACTTTTGGCAGATCTTTCTCGGCCTTTTGGACTCGTACCAACAAAACAAGAACAGAATCGAAATGGGTTCGGCTTCAAAACGGGAGCCGTTGGATCAGAACATACGCATGATCTCTCTCTCTCTCTCTCTCTTTTTATTAGCACTCTGTTTTGGCAGAACCTCTGGTTTTAGAGAGACGTTTTGGTTTTGGAAGTGCTTGGATTTGAAGGAACACAAAAAACAAAGGGAGGTAGGGGGAGTGTATATATATACTTGTATTGGAAGCGGTGGAGTAAATTAATTTGATAAAAGATTGTTTCGATTGAATTAAAGTAACTGACAAACTGAAAAGGAAAAAGAGAGAGAGAGAGAGAGAGAGGTGGAGGGATTCTGTTTCTCTCTCTTGGAAAGCAAAGCAATTAAAGAGAGAGAGGAGGGGGGGAGATGGTAAAGCAAAGGACGTAAACATGCAGATTTTGTGACTAAACTATCGGGTCAGAGATTTCAGTGGGGCGTTTGGTTTTGAATGAGGAAATTCAATTCCAAGTGGGAGGTGGAGAGGTAAAGGTGTGGAGTCCTTTATGTGTGATTGTGATTTGTATTGTGCGTGAACAAGTCAAGTTTTTTTTTTTTTTTTTGTTAAAAACGCTCATACTGCTGCAATTACCCAAATTTCAGAACTCTATTTCGGGAGCTCTTTGTTGAGAGAAACGGTCCTTAGTTTTAGAGTTATCTAAGGCTGTGAGTTTTCCATTTGATTTTAATAACTCAGTTGCTAAAATCAACTCTGAACTCATTTGCTAAAATTAAGGTTGAAAAACTAGGCCGAAGAGCACTCAGAAGGAATTCCGAGAGAACAAAAAAATAAAAAAGTCAATTTTCTCTTTTTATAGGAGTATTTAGATTTTGTTAATATCGACTCAATATGTAAAATATAATATGTATGTAATGAAAAATTAGCTTAAATATTAATTGACATTTCATGAATATCATTATACTTTCACGGGTATTGGTACAATTTTTTCAAATATCTATACACTTTATAATTATTATTCTCCGCCTTATGAGTTAATGTTATCATTTTTAGTGAGAGAAAGAGTCAGTTTTTACCCTTTTTAAGAGCGAGAAAGAGAGAGGGAATCAAGAATTTGTCAGTTTTTGTCAGTTTGTAAAGGCTGTAGAATAGGATTCCTACCACTCCGTTCTACAGTACAGGAATTTTAATCCCATCACATGTACACAGGGTCCTTTGGCAAATTTTATCCTGATTTGGCTAAATTAAAAAAACTGATTTTTGGTTTTTTTCGTTTTGTTCTTATTCAAATTTTTTTAGCATTTGTTAGTTTTGTGTCAAGTTTTTTCAAATTAGCCAAATCAGACTATAATATTCAAAAAAAAATTTGTGCATTTAGTAGTTTTTCGTCAAAATTTCGTGGTTTCTGAATTTATCTTCATGAGACGAATCTAACAAGTATAAATTTATGGTCAAACCAAATATTTTTTGAATAAAGCTGAAAATACTTAGATTATTGGATTAATTTGGCTTTATTCAAAAAAATTTGAGTTTTGACCATAAATTTATACTTGTTAAATTCGTCTCGTCAAGATAAATCCAGAAACCACAAAAGCTTGACGTAAAACTAATAAATGCAAAAAAAAATTAAATAAGGACAAAACGAAAAACCAAAAAAACGGTTTTCGGTTTTTTTGCCAAATCTAATTTGCATGAATTTCTATTACAATATTTTTTGAATTTTTAGACTATAAGTTAGAGTAATTGATTTAACAAAAAAAATACCGAAAATATTTTAATGAAAACTTAACCTAAAAGTATCTGTCAAAGCAAAAGAATAAAAAATGACACAGGTTAAAGAATCTATACAATTCTTGATAATTTGTTCCCCAAAAAACAATCTTTTGATACCCTAAATTGTTTTAACTATTTTACGCACACCTCAAATAAATTTGGAACCAATTCCAGCATCAACTAATAAATCGTTCTTATTAGGTCATGATTTGATCGTATGGAGAATAACTCTTGATCCGTGATCTATCGGAGTTTATTTTTGCATTGAACTTATCAAGATTGAAGTGTTGCAATGCGGAAAATTAGCAAATTGATCACCTAATTACTCCACATAAATCTATGTTTAAGAGTTGTTCTTATCTAGCTATCAGTTTCGTGGGAACCAAGAGATCCAAGTTTAAATTTTATCTTTGCGTTGACGTGGTGGAATGAATACAGACCAAATATGAAACTTCAAGCATTAATATCTTCTCCTTTTTTAATTCACTTTTTATAGTGCTATGTGCTTGCCATAATCCATAAAAATTGCATACATCTATACTTTCATTCAATACATATAACATTAATTTACCGAGGCTCTTTTGGCAAATAATTCATAATCCGGATTATTAGATTTTTCGTTTTGTCTTTATTCAAAAAAAAAAATTGCATTTGTTAATTTTGCGTCAAGATTTTGTGGTTTCTGGATTCCTCTCGACGAGACGAATCTAATAAGTATAAATTTATTGTCAAACGAATTTATTGTTCTAACTTTTCTTGCATGTGTTATCATGTCGACTTAATGGGGTGTTCCCCTAAGAGTGTTTTCAGAATAAATTGATTTTTCACGATTTTTTATGTGATGTATTGTGAGAGAATGATCTGTCTTAATTTTTAGAAATTTTTTTTTTTTTGTTAGTGGAACACCCCCTTATGCTACTTTTGGATAATCTTAAAGAATTCTGTGTACATTTTCTTTTTCTATTTGAGCATGCTAACATCAGTCCAATGGGTAGAGAATAATGTGTAAAAAGTGTACATGTATCCGTGAAAAGTGTATTAATATTGAGATGTGTATTAAATCCGAACTCGTTTGTCTTTATTTATATATTATCTTCTACCTATTGGATGAAGGTTAGCAAGACCCCTTACTGAGTACAAGGCTGATCGATCTCACAAATCACAATACATAAGATGGTGTCAATTATAGACCTTAATAGTAAATTTTTGGCCATCGTTTCTAGCTACTTTCTACCGCACTACTATTTCAAGACTCGTGGTCGAATGATCTTCCATTATTGGCCTCTCTTTCTCGGTACTCTCTCTCCATTATAACTTCCATTACATAATATGTAAATGATGTTTCTACTATCCGCTCAATTGACGGACAATAAAAACACATTATGAAATGTGTTTATGATCGGTCATAATGCCTTTTTACAGGTACATGTGACCTGCAAAAAAATATTATGATCGATAATAAATACATTATGATCGGTTATAATGTGTCTTATTGTCCGCCCATTGAGCGGAGAGCAGATTTTGCCATATGTAAAATTCATCAGATAAGTATGACAGAATTGATCAACAAGGACAAAATATCCTCATCAACGTACAGTCTACCGGAAAATGATATAGTACTATTAATTATTTCTTCCACAAAATATATATTTCTTAAGACACTTTAGAGCCCCTGACCATGACTTAATAATACTCCCTCCGTTCCAAAATAATGATCCACTACGAAAAGTCGTGTCATTTTTCAAATAAAAAAATAAACTACTTCCGTAAATCATTTTTCGAATTTTTTCGCACCAAATTAAAGTACTTGATGAGTACTTTAATTTAGTGCGAAAAAATTCAAAAAATGATACACGAAAGTACTTCATTTTTTTATTTAAAAAATGTCAAGAGAGAGAAAGTGGGGCTCTTATTTAGGAACGGATGAAGTATTAATTTAGCCGGTGTCATGATGCTTTCTCCAATATTGCTTGCAGCATCAAAAGTGATGAAAATGCCAAATGTGCATATATAATATCAAAAAATTCAAAAGCCTGCAAGGGTCCGTCTGCTTGGTTGATGAATTTGCTTTCCTCAAAGTCTCACACTTGATAAGCGTTGTAATGAAACAATTTCTTGTGAATTCCTTACTCTTGAAGTAGACAACTTGCCTTTGATCGGACCTAAGAGAGGATTAATCAAAGTGGCGGAAGTTGGTTCGGACACCTATGACTATCGAACCAAAACATATAAATATACATGTATATGTTCCTTTTCAACTGTTTTTCATGGAGGGATCATGATTAAACTTGTAAGAATACTAATCCAACTTATGCTTTTCATGTGGAAGCTTCCAAGAAGACTAATCCAACTTTTTCACTTGTATCTTGCACTCTTTGGCTTTATTAATTTCCCTAGACATTGTACATTTATAATTTGAAAGGGAAATGATAATGCCAAAACCATTTTTGTTTGTGTCAAAACTGTCGTGCATAAAAGGATTGTACCTTGCACATGGTACAAGATTTTTAAGCACTCCAATTTTGGCACAAACAAAAACGGTTTTGGCATTAGCACCACCCATTTGAAATTTCGCAGTTTCATGATACAACTGTGCCACTTGGTTTATCATTATTGCGCAATTTTCCAGCAATAATGGGTGTACACAAGACTTTGAATACTAGACGTGTCATCATTTGATTTTTATTTTACCAAGTTAATTAGCAAGCACGATTGCAAAATTACATCGATACTATATTCGTGCTGTTAGTAGGATGGTGGTTCATAACTTGTCGGACCGCTTTTCCACCAACTCTCCTAAAACCAATTGGTGGTAGGAAGGGCTTCAATTAAGTCTTTTATGGCATTCGACATCGCACCCGCAAGTCTGTTTTTAGAGCGGTCACAGGGAGTGGCATTGTGTAACCAAATCCATGGGGGCACTCCGGGCCCAACAATCCCTCTCTCACGATGACGCTCCAGTGACTCGAACCCATGACCTCCTGGCTCTGATACCACTTGTCGGACCGCTTTTCCACCAACTCTCCTAAAACCAATTGGTGTTAGGAAGGGCTTCAATTAAGTCTTTTATGTCATTCGACATCGCACCCGCAAGTCTGTTTTTAGAGCGGTCGCATGGAGTGGCATTGTGTAACCAAATCCATGGGAGCACTCCGGGCCCAACAAACTTCATAAATGACACTTTCTCGTAAAATCACATATTTTCTGGTTGGAAAGTAATGTGCAATTGAATGAACTTCACAAAATAATTTCCGATGGGAATAAAAGATGAAAAATGTGTAGTTGACAACTGTAAATATGGAAATCGTATTGATTTCATTAGTCTATGTAGGGTAATTATTTATTGTTTTGAACGTGCCCCATAATTCGTTCATGCTTATTATCATAACCACCTTATAAAAAAAGTGCAGGTTACATGACCTAACATCCTTAATTAGAGGTCCTATCTCCAGCACTGAATGGTCACCTATGAATGTAGAAGCTAGTCCATGTCCTTTCCTTTTCAATTTGTCCAACTTTTTTTTTCCTTTTACAATGAGGGTATCCGAGCCAACTTACACACACTTCGACTAATTATCTCCCTGATCATGACGCAGTCTAAGGCCAACAATCTATGCCGGGATTAGGGGATTCACGAGAATTACTTTCTTACGTTACGGACTAACCCAAAAAATGAAACCTTAATAAATTGTGTGAGAGCAAATCTACCGGATCAATGGAGTAACCCTCGGGGCTGGTCCACCTTGTGTATAAACATGGGAAAGAGAACCTCTATTATTATGGCCATATTGCACCAAAATTTCCCCTGCCGAGCTAGGAATAGATTAGCGTGTCAAATGGGAAATCGCAGCTTGTCCCCATCATTTTTGCCTAGGAGTGCCCATATTGATTGTAAGTGGAAACCGATTTGCTTAAAACTGTGGCCTAACCCTATTGGAAGCTATATGGCATTCTTGCAACAAGTTTATTGGAAGCTATATTTGCTTTAATTTCTTACATGTTCCTCCAATTTAGGATATATGTAAGAAGTAGCTTTGGATCTCTTTGGGTCTAAGGCACTTTATGGTAAGACTTTGAAATCTACAGGCAAGCTCTAGAGGTTCGGCAAGTTGGCTACAGCAGCACAATGGGCAGAAAAAATTGTAGAGCTCTAGAACTACAATTTTCCTTACTCCTTTGGTTGAATTTTAAAAAGATCCCATTTGGTTTACATAGCCAATTGTTCATTTGCTTACCAGTTTATTGTTGGTTCTTGATTTTTTGAATTTTTTTCTCGAGAAATCAGAAACATTTTGCATTCATAATAAAAAGTAACAAAAAAACAGTAACAGTATTAGAAATTCCACAAGTCCACTCGTGATTGAGTTTAATTTGGAAGAACCAGATGTGCATCAAGCGAAATCCTCAAGCCCGCCGTTGTCGCCACTATCGTTTCTCGCAGAACTCCACTACCGTCGCCTAAATGTTTATTAATTCTTTGAAAAAAGGGATAGCATGTTGGATAAAACCTACTATCATATCCCATATTCCCATATGTTTGGTTGAATAAATGGAAAACATTGCATAATGCTTTGTTGGATTACATAAACAAGCTAGCTAGAGTAGTAGTAAACCAATATTCCAATTCTACCTCTATTATTGTGTCCCTATACAAACATGTCCAAAAGACAAAAAATCTTTGAAAAGTGGATGTGTTTGTTGTTAACCAGTGAACCCACTACATGTACATGCATGCTTTTTTATATGGTGGAAGGGGAAAAAGCAAATTAAAACAGCTCCCTCAACTGTATTACACATCATTGTTTGTCTCTTTCCTTGTTTACATAATCCCACGGATCCCTGAATTTCTTCTCTAAAGTCTTTTTGACACTGTGCACATGCATCAATTCGTGGGCCAAAAGGACAGCACACCGTCACAGTCCCACCCCCCAATTTGGACGCTAACAAAACTAACCAGACTTTGAATGAGCAAAAAGAAAAAAGAAAGAAAGATTGTCCAACACCATAAATATTCCTTTCCTAACGGTCCTTTCATATACTCCATTTTGAGTGTGACTTTCACTCAGCACCCAGCGTGTTACCCAATTTTCAAATTGACCCTTTAACTTTACATAATGCATATTAAATCCTCATCCATGCGAGCCATGTGACATTGTCGTCCATATCAACAATATTGTTAAATATAATGTTAGTTCTTATTCGTAAATACTATATATCTTTTTGTTGACTACCCAAAAAAGAAAAAAATGAATTCAGATGGAGAAAGGACAATTTTTGGGGTGATATTTCAGCTGGCCCCTAGGTTGTTAGGCCATCTCCAACAACCTCTTCAAAACTCCGGCAGCAACAAAATGGCGAGGCAAAACGCCATTTCCGGCGTCCAACAGCATCTCTATCTTCCTTGCCAAGAAGATTTCCACTACAGTGACTCGCTTGGGTGGGCGAGTCACTGTACACCTCGCGTTCTCTTTCTCCTTGCCGGCCAAATCGTGGCCAAGAAGCTACATCTTCGGTGAAGAAGAATCGTTGATCCTAAAATCGTTTTGATACCAGCAATGGCGGCTCCAGGAATTCTAACGAGGGTGTTCAGAAATTCTACTACGGTCCTCTAGAAATCATAACTGCATATAAAAAAAATCTACTAATATCAACAATGCTACCAAAAAATAACAAAATATTTAGCATATTTGAGCATAATTGCCCTCGACGACTTTTCAGATTTTGATTCTCTCCATTTTCGTTTTTTTTTTTTTTTTTTTTGGAGAGGTGAGAGTCCAAAGAATAAAGATAGACGTTCTAGATCCGTCCCCTACCCCTTTTTATAAATTACAGATCTTTTTTCTTTTTGATTAATTATAAATCAGTCCCTGAATTGTGGGTTGTGCTAAGTTTGGACCAAAATTTGAATGAGTCACTAGAATTGGGCGTTCAAACATTTTGAGTAGAGTGTTCAAGCATTTTGGGTAGGGTGTTCAAAATGACAAAAAACTAAAAAAGAAAAAAAAATTACATGTATTTATAAAATAAATAAAAAAATTCAGTGTGTTCGGGTGACCACCATAGTCTCCACTTGGAGCCGCTTCTGGATACCAGTGGGATGTTCCCCTCGTCGAGACGATTCTACTTGTGCAAACCACGTCGGTGGCGGCTTACGTTTGTGGCCGCACGGGCCGGAGAAAGGACGCGCGTGCCGCGCGAGTTAGATCTACTCGCGGCGCGTGAGATGCACGCGCCCGTGCGATGAAGAAGAAGATGACGCGTTTTTTTTTTTTTTACTCAAATGGCTAGGCTGTTGCGTTCCACCATTGCTCAAAGCTAGCCAAAACTTCTTTTTCTTGCCAAAATGAAAATAGAGATGGATAAACTGCTGGAGATACTCTTATGGTTTTACACTAGCCAAAATTCAAGGTCAATAAAGTAGAACGTTGTACCAAACCTAGACTGGTAGTACATTGTTTTTAATAATCGATGGCAAGGGGTGTCCTCCCCTCCCCTCTTGACCATCCACGCCAAGGGATTCAAAAGAAAAATCTTCCTCTTGAACTCTAGTCAATTGTGTAGAGAGCATACTCACCAACCAACCGTAAAAAACTTATTCCTTCTTAGCAATGTGATACATAATTAACATTGTACTGCTATTGGGATAATAATTTTTGGCTAGATTTTGACACAAAAATAGCATTATACTGGACTTTCCTATGTATATTTTGATCAGGTTGTGTCAAATCAACTTTACACAAGTATAAAAACTGTAAATGTGGATGCTGTAATAGATATGCTCGAAATCTCGGGTCAACCTTGGCAGAATAGGGAAGCATGTGCTATAATTGAATAGATTATGCCATTATGGTAATAGGAGTACATTGAATCACTGAAATGTCAGATTAATTTAGTCCCCTAAATAAAATAAGTAACATAATTACTACTACTATTAGGTTGTGTGAAAAAAACAGGATCCGAGAGGGGGTGTTATGCGATAAGTGTTGTGCGCCTTGTTGTGCGGCAAAACTACGTCATTTTGCTTGATTTTTGTGCACACTTCCAAAGCTTCCAAGGGCCTTGTTTGAAGGAAGAAAAAACCATTACAAATTGCCTAAACCCTAAACCTGAAGTGCCTAAACCCATTATACCCTACCCCAAAGAGCCTAAATCCCCTGAAATTGAACCCCAAAATCAAAACCTCACACTTAACTCTCCAAACAAGTGCTGATATCTTAGTTAAAAAATGAAAGAAACTACTACGTAGTTTTCTTGCACATGATGACACACACAACACCTCTCCCCAAATTCAAAAGACAACCCAACCTTAACCTTTAAAAAGAACTAAAAAAACAAAACAAAAACCTTTACGTCAACTAAAAAAAACAAAATCATCAAAGCAAAGTGGGGTCTCTCACCTCATCAAAAGGGTTAGAAAAAAACAAGAGAGGGACAGGGGGGAGAAGTAGTTGGGAAGTTGCAGTGGTGCCTGCCTGCCTAGGGAAGTACTTCATCAAACACGAGGGGGTTAATTCTGGCAAGTTACTTTATTAGTGTAATTCACACCACCTCGTCATCATACACATCACTGGGCCAACTTAATTAAGCACTACTTTCTTTTGTTTATTTTCCTTTTCCTTTTATCTTTATGGAGTACTATAATCTTTTACTGGGTCTGGGTCCTCGTTGGATAATGAGACATATCACGAAAATTGTGTGTCGCACAGCATACGAATAGTATGCTGGGTTTGCAGGTTTCGTGATTAGTTCATTCACTACAGTTCAATGTGCTCCTAAGGTATGATGGGCTCTGTTTCCTGCACCCCGGATTGGATGACTGCTGAAGGTTGTTTCCATTTCAACACGATCGACTTAGTCAATTTAATTAGATAACGACATATCACGAAAATTGTGTGTCGCTTCCGTCGCATAGCATATGTATAGTATGTTGGGGTTTGCAGGTTTGGTAATTATTTCATTTGGGTGGGGTGGGGTTGGGTGTTAATTTTCACATGGATTCCATTAATTCCACCATTGGTTGCCTGATTAGCCGCCCAAGCACGAAACACCCACCCCCATGGGTCCCCGTTTGGTGGCCGCCGTATATATGGGTCCCCATTTACGACTAGTATTTTGCCTCTCTCTCTCTCTCTCTCTCTCTCTCTCTCTCTCTCTCTCTCTCTCTATGCATGCATGCATTAGGTGAATAACACTTTGAGCACTTAAAATATGAGCAACTTCGGCCCTGAAGGTTTACTATTTCCAATTTAGTAAATGACTTAAAATGCTCTGCACAGACACCCAAGTCGAGTAAGTAATAATTTTTACCCATTCGAATTGTCAAATTTGTCTGGTTTCCAATTTTCATGAGGTGATCAACCAAAATTTCGCCCAACACTACTTTTGAGTGGAATGGTTGTGTTGACCAAGTATTGGCGAATTGGTTGACTCTACAGTAATCTCGTCAAACCGCTTCATTAGGAACTTGCCTAGGAGGGTGCCAAGAAAACTACAAAAGCTAGATATAAAAATATAGGAGTAATTATTAAATACAAGATCTGAGTTGTGGCTTTGGAATCAGGTCGGTATTGGTAATGGTTTTCTAAGCTTTCTAATGGCGACCACAAATACGTCAAGATTTATGGTTGAAGTTCATATTGACCGAATAGTGATCAAGTAACTGTAAGTCTGTAATCATACCAAAAATCATATTGAATGGATAGTGCCCAATACTTGATCGACACACATTTATATTGAAAAGACATACAAATAGGTTCGAATCTAGTATGCAAGATATATTTGTTCAGTACAAATTTGTGCCGATCAAGTACTAATTGATATCATATATGGTTGAAGTTCTCGACGAGATCGACAACGTAAACATGTTTTGATCGTTGTTGTGGGTCCTGGATGGGCCCAAAAAATTCGAAACTTGAAAGGACCGGAGGGGTTCCTAAGCAATAACTTATTCTCATGTACGTTGCATTCCCATGATTAGAATTAATCACTCATCTCTGTACATGTAGGAACCAAGATTATATGGGATTTCATGCCACAAATTCATTCACCTTAATTCCAAAGATGAAAATTGAACAATATGGGCGGTTGTTCCAATTTTATCGGATGTCCCCGAAGGGACAACAATATGGGCGGTTGTTGATTTGCCGACTTGAAGTGATCTGTACCCAGGCTCCGCAACATGCCCGTTGCTTCAATAACTTTGTCAACCACAATAAATGCAACCTCAAATTTCCAACGCAGAGAGAGATTCCATTAATTCCACAAATCTCTCTCTCTCTCTCTCTCTCTCTCTCTCTCTCTCTCTCTTTCTCTCTCTCTCAGAGTAGAGGGACATTACTGTCTTTACTGATGTAGGCTAGTTTCTTGGAAAGTTGGCCAAGTCAAGATTGAAGACGAAAGCAAAGATGTTGGGTCTACAAAATCAATCAATAATTTGGAACATATCGAGAGGTAAGGTTCAATTGTCGTACTACTACAACACAAAATGACAAGCGGTATTGACTTGAGATGTAAGAGTTTGTTCCAATATATCTAAGATTTCAAGTTCCAATTGTTGTACTACTATAACACAAAACGCCATGTATTGGCTTGAAATTTAAGAGTTTTGCTCAAATCTAAGATTTCAAGTTTAATTCTGTTTGCCAACTCTTTTGGGCCTGAATATAGAATTTTCAAGTAGGAGGTCTAAGGTTCGAATCTTAAGGGGTGGATTTATGGTGAAACTCCGTAACTCACTCCCCCATGATGTTACTCCCAAGACTTAGGCCGGTTATTACCCGGTACATATGGGACGAGAAAGCTGCATGTACTCGAGAGATTAGTTGAGCCAAATTTAAAATGTTTCGAACACTCTCGATCGATAAGCAAATAGAAAAAAAATTTGATGTACTAGTGCATTACATTTGCATCTGCATTAAATTGGGAGCCATCGAGTAAAGGGACACCGTTAGTCAAACTTTCCCGGATACCACTTGAATCATGCACAAAAAGCCCAAACCGAAAGCAATAAATATTGCTCCTTCAAAGACGCTTCACATGACCTTCCTTGGTGTCACCTTTCGATACAAAGATACAGTAACTCATTGTGTGCAGCTATACAACATTAACAAAAAAAGGCTAATGCTCACACACCAGAATATGAGTTCGTATGGATAATAAAAGTTGATTTTTTCAATTAATTTCTTTAAGCAGTTATTAAAATTAATTTTGGCTAGCTAAAACTGAAACCCGTAGTACTGATAATCACAGTTACACATTAATTATCTAAGGGAAAATAGTGATTTATGTAAAATGCCATGTCTTTGTCTTTCTAGAGATTAATAAAAATTTTTGTTGATCAAAAAAAAATGTCATGTACTAGCTTATAGGTGCCTCATTGAAAGGCTAATTGAAGAGTTCCAAATAAATTACCCAAAAAAAAAGAGTTCCAAATGTCATATCTAATCTAAGGAGCTAAGAGAGATTGAGGTGGGAATTAACCTCATTTGATAGCTTGCTAGCTACTAATTAGCTAGACATGGGATAAGATTAGAAGTTAAGACCTCTTTCCTATGGACGCAGAGTCTGCTTATAGCATAAGCCAAAAAAGCTGCGGTTTTGAGGCCACAAAAAATTGCTAAAAGTAGGGGCCTAAAATATTTGAGGTCCTTATATGTTAAGTCAAATTATTTTTTGTTTAATCTTGCTACAAATGGTAATAGGCTCTTAGTACTTTCGCAGCTAAAAGTGTGAGAAGATTAATATTCAAATGATAGATTTTGAAGTACTATAATGATGTTCATTTTTTAAAAACTATATGTTCGATCATAATTTTGTTATGGTATATGTTTTGTAATAATTTTCTATGAGGACTTTGTGTAGATCTTCTTTAATATGTAAGATATAAAGAGGCCCCAATTAAAAAGTTTGTTTCGAGTCCGAAACTTTTGAGCCGGCACTGTATGGATGAGATAAATAATCGTGTTTATTTTCGTCATCGTCAAGTGAGCGGGTACAGTCCAACTTTTATTTACCTTACAACTTAAGCAACTTGTCAAGATAACCTACTGAATAATAAAAACGTTTAATTTGAAAAATTATGAAGACGATAAACCCCACCTGCCCCCATTTAATCCACGCCTTGTTTTACTTGGCTTATTTTACTGTTTTGGATGAGATTACAGGAACCAAATTGATGCCAAAGCTACATCGCATTGTTATCAAATGAGACGCAATGATGAGTGTATTTTGTACTTCAACTTTTCACAGGCTAATGGTAACTTGGGCCTGATCACCATTAAATTATTTAGCTGGGCTTGGGCTAGTCTACAATGTTCAGGCCTGATCAAGGTTTTTTTCCCCTCCATAAGTTGCCGAATCACCATGACTACGGCCCAATTACTTTGAACCCAAAAAAGAAAAAGAAAAAAGAGAGGACTCTTTGGACGGCAAGCATATTCAATCATATGCATAAAAGGAAAATATGCAAAAACATAGAATATTGAAGTTTATACTTATGGAATATGTATTTTAATTTTTAACTTTCATTGGATTATTTGTTTCTTTTTATCAATACCTAGTCAAGGGCGGAGGCATGTAGGTACAAGTAGGGAGCTTCCTTTGATTTCTCACACGGACGTTAAATAGTTTGCAGTCAAATTTTGCTATTTTGACCTCACAAAAAATTTGTAAATTGCCCCAACTTTCTTCCACATGCATTAACTTTCCATTGGATTGTTTCATTTGTATCTTGAATTTGAAGAAGAAAATAAAGTGAAATTGGATTAGAGTGTATGCGTTTATTCTTTCTATAAAGGTAAAAGATAAAATAAAAAAAAAAAAAAAAAGATGAACCTCTTGAAACAGACATGGGACACACCAGGTCCCAACCGCCCTTTAATACTGACATAAAGATAGTAAATGTCAACTACTTCTTTTTGCTGTTGGGAAAAAGAAAACTAGTTATTTTAATTTTTGAAAAAAAGTTTGAATTTAATCAAATTAAAACATATCTCTTATATGTTGTCAGTTTGACAGAACGATTTCTTTGGGACGATGGTAGTATATTGATCATTTTTAGGGGTGTACATGGTCCGGTTTGGACCGGTTTTGTAGAAATTCGGGAACCGAACCATATTTAACGGTCCTATTCACATATAGAACCAAACCACACCAAACCATTAGACCGGTCCGGTTTGGTTCGGTTTCCCATTCTAAACCATGTTAGCATTAAAAAATTGCCAAAAAAAATTGTCCACAAAATTGTTGCAACTCCTTCATAAAGCTACTACCATTATACCAACCCACAAATAGATTAAGAAATCCATCAATAGCTAAAATGACAATTAAAATATCATTATTGATATAGATGGAAAATGCAACAAAAAACTAACAAAATTATCAAGTGTGTGGGGTATATAGGAGTTATATATTATATTATATAACGTAACCAAATTTGGTTTGAAACCAGATTCTAATTATTAAGACCAAAACCAAAATATTCGGTTCTCATTTTTTAGAACTGTAATCCATTAAACCATAGAACCAATCCAGAGACTTTACTTTGTTAAAGTTTCGCTTTTTTCGATTTTCTTGTACACCCCTAATCATTTTGCGTGTCACCTCCAAATTTAAATCCTTATTCCGCTACTCTTCACAATTAAGCACACCGTCAGGGTTGATTTCGTTTTGTCAACAGATTTTGTGTTTTAGTTTCATTCTTCTTCTTTTTTGTTTCGTTTGAGGGATGGGGAAGGAAGCATCAGTTGGGCTTTCCTCGTTCTCAAAATTCAACCAAATTACGAGGAGGACTTATCGGCTCTGGTCGGTTTGAAGATTCCAACGTAACCAAATGCAATAAGAGTACTACTCTATTAAATTCGGGTCCCACTCCCCATACTATTATTATTGTACAATTTTTTTAACCTATTGAACAAAATTCACAATTCCGATTTAATGATTGCACGCGGAATAGAGCTATTACTAGCTCTATTCCTATTCCTATTCGTCTTATTCGTGGGAAAAATAGAAGTCTTAGAGTCATCCTTTTTGCGTAAGATACTCGACAAAATACTCAATTCAGTGATTGAAGCGGGACTCTTTTGTGGATTTATGACCATACACACCATAGCTCTGCACTGCTATCTCTTCGTCGGCCCCAGCTTCTTGACAGAAGACAACCACAGGCGGGAAGCAGCTTCCACAAACAAACACATGGCACCTCCCACATTTAATAAGAGAGACAGAGCCTTTAAGGTGTATAAATATATACACTCAGAAGAACCTCACAGCTTCAGACCAGCAGATAGAACAGCTAAAAAACACAGACTTCTGTTTTTGGATTCCTTGTTGTTTCTCAAACTTCATTTCATTTCCTAGGTAGCACAGCACTGGTGTTAACTGAAAAAATGGGTGCATTGGATCATCTCTCCCACATGTTCGATTGCTCTGGTGGGGGTTCCAAGCTCAAGAAACGCAAGCAATTTCAGGTACTTCATTCCCTCCCTGGCCCACCTAACTTCTTAATTTCTCTCTTCTTCCATGTACTAATATATATATGCACAGTACGTGCAATGGTTAATGATTTTGTGATTGTGTTAATAATCAGACGGTGGAGATAAAGGTGAGGATGGACTGCGAAGGATGTGAGAGGAAGGTGAAGAGATCCGTGGAAGGAATGAAAGGAGTGAGGACCGTGGAGGTTGACCCCAAGCAGAACAAGCTCACTGTCGTTGGATACGTGGACCCCGCCAAGGTGTTGTCCCGCGTGGCTTATCGGACGGGCAAGAAGGCTGAACCCTGGCCCTATGTCGCTTACGATAAGGTGGATCATCCCTACGCTCAAGGTGTTTACGATAAGAAGGCACCGCCCGGGTACGTGCGCAAATCCGACGACCCACAGGTTCAAAGCCTCGCACGTGCTACCTCTACTGAAGTCCGGTATACGACCGCCTTTAGTGATGATAATCCTGATGCTTGTGTTATCATGTGATTACTATTTAGCACTACTACTACATATATATAATGTGAGTTGTTTGGAATTTTTTTTGTTTTGTTGAGTCACAAAAATATTGATTTATAACTACTTTTTGGGTAACTCTATTCCAATCTACTACTAATTAAGTTGAAATGAGAACGCTATTACTATTAATGTTGGAATTTTGGTGGATTGGTCCACTCTTTTCTCCTCTGATTTGATTGGGCTTAAATGAATGGCGAACAAAGTGATGATAAATGAAAAGATAAAGGCTGGAAGGTCCGTTCTGGATTTTTGGACCCACACCAAAGCCCATTTTTCATGGTACGCTCCCTCGGTGAAGAGAATCTATCTATGAACACACAAATTAACTTGTGAAGAGAAACTTGGCAACCTCCTGAAATCCGACCATAAGATCTTCTATTGTAATTTTTCTAGTCCCGGTGTGGATGGAAAAGCCTTTAACCGGACTAGTAAGAGCATCTCCAACCATGCCTTCATTCCTTCATTTTGAAGAATGAAGGAGCTCCAACCATGCTTCATTTCACTCCTTCATTTTGAAGAATCAATTTTGGTTCTTCATATATGAAGAACCACTTCAAAAATGAAGAACATTCTTCAAATGAGTTTTGCACTATTCATTTTATCTAAAATGTATTTATCTTTTAAATTTTTGATCAATTTTTTATAAAAATGGTACCAATAAAAAGATATTAAAAATACCTTTAAAATGAGACCAATATTCAATATATTCAAAAACAAAAAAATTGTAGCTTAAATCTTTGACAGTCTTCCTCCCAAATTTTTTTTTTTTTTTTTTGTTCAACGGAAATTCAAATCATTTTCCCCATAGTTTCTATTCTTCAACCATGGAAACCGGTTCATTCTTCAAAAAGGAATAGTAACATTCTTGAGGGAAAGCTTTGGAGGGAAAGCTTTGGAGGAAAAAATGAAGAATTAGGTTGGAGTAAAAAGGAATAGTAACATTCTTCAAAAATAAAAAACATTATTTTGGTTCTTCAAAATGAAGAATGTGGTTGGAGATGCTCTAAGGAGATTAATCAAGATGTGCACAAGCTGGCTCGGACACCTTGACCGCCAAAACCAAAAAAAGAAGAAGAGAAAACCCATGACTAACGCCATGCCATTACGCACCATTTTGCTGATCATCATTGTGAAGTCAACTCTTTTGTTGATCATGAAATACCGATATAACAATTGTGTTTGGTTCCCATTTCCTCTCTCTTTTAACTTTGTTACACCAAAAAACCAATTTTGCTATCCACACCGACCCCCACACTGATGTACGTGGAAATGAGAAACACCGTAGGTTGTACAGTAAAAATCAAGGAATATATGCAACTGAACTCCTCTCTGGTTTATCCTTTTCTGGTTTCCAATAAGGATTTTTGTTATCCGGGGCTTTTCCAATGTACCAGGCCCATGTGGTCGACAATTCATAAAGTCAAGATCTAGAACTTCTACAAAAGCACTCAACCCTCGAGGTTCAAAGATGTTGAGCAGTCAAGCTTTTCCCCCAGATGCAGATTCAGGATCCACATGCGGGTAGTATTTCATGTTGTACCTCATATGAATCATATGATACTGCTAACTACGTCATTTACCGGGAAAAAAGAGCCGTTAGCGACACCTTTTTCTTGCATTAAGTAAAAAATAATAATAATCTACTCACAAAGAACGGAAATCGAATCGCATAATTCACTTGAATCTGGATTTATATATAGTGCTAGCAACCATTATGTCCAACTTAAATCTGAATACAGAAAATATAGCTAATGTTGATCTTGATGCATACCATACTCGGGCTAAAACCCAGTAGCTTTCTAGAATGATCATGAAGAAAAAGAACTAAAATTGAAGAATCAAAGATGGCCTGAAGAAAAGATGACACTGAACTTCGGCAAAACAACACTTATCTAGAATAACCATGAATCACCCAGAAAGAGAATATCCCTATCTCAGCTCTTCAAAAAGCTGGTGCACCCAGAAAGAGAATATCCCCCTATCTCAGCTCTTCAAAAAGCTGGTGCACCCAGAAAGAGAATATCCCTATCTCAGCTCTTCAAAAAGCTGGTGTCGTACGAGTCCCCTCCTGCAGCATAAAACACCGATGATCAGTAACAAATGACACAGAAAAGATTACTCTCATTCACACAGCAGTACTAACACAGGGCCACTTAAAAATTCAAGTGCTTTCCTTGATCCTTCATTTATCTTTTTCAGCATTCAGCAATATCTCACAATGTTTCGAAGACCACACAACATGCAAATAAAGATAAAGAGGCCCTCTCTTCACGTAGAAGTTTGTATGAGTAACAGTACATTGAAAACAACCTTGTTACCGAGAGAGAACACTAGTGTCGACACCCCGATTTTGACCCGAGAAACTTATCAAGCATCCCCGATGATGAAAATGCCTGATAAGAGCACGCGGAGTTTGATTGTGAACATGGAAACCCCTCTTAAACCTCTCCAAAATAAACCCAATCTTGCACCACCTTCTAGTACATTCAAAACCCTCTTTTTTGATATATAATACGTCCCAATCCATTTTGAAATGAGGGAGATGTGCACGTTTTACCAAAACGATTCATTTTTCCGACCTTCTGAGGATAAAATGGTTACATATTTTGTTGTACAAATCATCTTGGGTTCAAACCACTTGGGTTAGAAAGTAGACTTGACAAGCTTTCCAACGCTTCAAACCATGCACAAAACGGAGTTCGGTAGCACCCGGAATGGCCCCGCGAAGTTTGGATTGTTGAGCAGCCTCCCGATCCAGGCGCCTGGATTCCCTATTCCAGGCGCCCGAACTCAATCCAGGCGCCTGCGCCTGGAATTCCAAATCCCCCTGACTCACTCCAGATACTTGCTGTCCAAGGTTAAGTGAGTGGGGAGGAGCGTCTTGGAGGATTCTTTGGGGATTTTCTGCAGAAATTTGTTAAAGTATAGTGGAGGGAATATAGGGTACCCTATTGCCCCCTAACCTTGACCCCTAAGGGTTCTAATGGCCATTTTTGGACCCCATTCTTGCCTATATATACCCCCACTTCTCTCCATATTGAGGGATCAGTTCTCCCCTCTCTCCCATACTGTTATGCTGCTGGAAATTTTCCAGAAACTCCATCCCCAACTGATCCCTCTCAATTCCCTTCATTTTCAACCATAAAACCCACTTTTTGCAACTCAAAATCCCCATATCATCACCATCCACAATCAAACCCCCAATCAAACCACCTACAATCAACCCTTTACACCTCCATAAACAAAAGTCCAGCCCATTCACTTACCAAAAATCCTTCAAAAAATCAAACCAAAGTTCATCAATCAAGCTTGTCAATGTAGTTTTTCTACCATTGTGCTCAAAAGGCCCTGAGGGGATACCATCCAAGCTCTTACTAGTTTTTTATACTAGTTAAGAATTTGGAAAGGTTTCAAATTTCACAAAAATGGAAGTTCTTCATTAGCATTTGTTGTGTATATTTCCAAAAATCAAGCCTTTTTTTTAAGTTCATATCATGTGTTTGAGTTGAGTTTGAGGTTCATGTTTGCTACTGCATTTCCAAACATTGTTTAGGGTGTGTGAGCATTGGTTAAAAGCATTGCACTTGGCACTTATTGTGAAAAATGAAGTTCTGAGGTTTCTGTCTGGGAGGCAATCCAGGCGCTTGGATTGGCCCTTTCCAGGCGCCCTGCCTAATCCAGGTGCCCAGATTGCAATCCAGGTGTGATGTGTTGGGCATTTGTGATCAGTTTCTGAGACATCAGGCAGTTTTGGGGCATTTAGTGAAATTTTAGCATATTTTGTACATGAATCATCCACTCATAACATTTTGCACAATCATTCACTCATATCTCATTAATCTTTTTGATACATTTGTCGTGCTTTCGCATGAATCCGTGTTTAAAGTCCACTTAAACAATATTTTCAAAATCTTTTCAAACATTTAGTAGAGACTGGTAATTATGCCGGGCGTGAGAGGTGCTTTAAATTCCTTCCCCTCACGTAACCTTGCTCCCGGACCCGAGAAATCTCATTTTGAGAGGCCGGTAAAGCATTTTCCATTTCAAGGGTAAAAGAGTCATTTTTTAAATGGTTTCTCGGGTATGGTCCACAAATTCGGGTGGCGACTCCATTCAACCAATCAAATCATTTTCCAAATCGAAACCGTTTTCGTGGACATCGCTCCGCGGGGTGTTCACAGCTAGATTAAGTTAAAACCATACCAAACGCAAATCCAAATGCATTCAAAACAGACCCAAAAGAAGAAGAAGAGAGAAACGAAAGCTCTACTGGAATCTAATAATAGGCTTCTTGTCGTGGAGTTCCAATAAAACTAACACACTCCACGGTCATATATTTCCTCCTAAAAATAGGACGACTCTGCATCTATGCTAAGTCATTCCACAAAACATTTGCATTGCACCAGCAGCAACATGCAGGCTGTTAGGAACGCCATAAAGAATTAACAAATATTAATTAAAAGGCAGTATTAAACATGACTAAGCATTGTTAACCTGTAAGAAAATGGAGCAAAAGTAAGATATACTAGTAAATTTCACCTTTTCTCTTGTTTGCAAGAGAATTATCCAATGTCGATACTACATTCCCAACTCCAGAACTAGGACACTCCTGGTTCCCAAGACACTGCAGATTCTCAAACTCACAACCACTGAAGCCTTGTCCATTTAATACCTCACCTTCCCCACTTCTTTCCACCACCCCCGGATGAAGGCAGCAAACTTGATCATTACATTGCACATTACTACAGGGATTCATCACATATGCACCAGGAAAATTTGGAGTAGCCATGTTTTGATACAAATAACCCCCTTTTCCAGGCTTCTGGTAGGGAAAAGACCCGATTTCTCCTTCTATCCTACCCCTGATATCCACAAGCAAACACTTGAGCCTTGCAATCTCAGCTTCCAATGCTGCTTGACCCTGCAATCTCTTCACCAACTGCTGATTCAAAGCTCTCAATCTCACAACTTCATCCTTTAGCAAAGCAGTGTGAGCCTTCTTCTTCTCGCGGTACTTCTGAACCGCTTCGCGATTACCCAACGGGCGTTTCTTTGATTTCTTATCAGCGGACTCCATTGTATCATCAGGGGAAGCTGGATATTCATTTGGAGGAGAGAGGATTTTGGTGTGCAAGTGAAAACAAGTGTGGGTATGGGGGAAATTAGGGCCTGTTGGGTTGCAAGTGTGGGTGTGAGTGCAGGCATGTGTGTCATTGAGAATCTCGTCGAATAAACTGTCCATAGAACAACTGCTTGGAAGATCTTGAAAGTTTGGACTCGGGAACATTTCTTGGTTCGAGAAATCAAGCTCCCCGTCGTTCATGGCAACAAAGGTGCTGCCAAAAAATGAGACAAAGAATCTAGATTCTAGAATCTGTAACTTAGAATCTTGGACTATAACCAGATGACAATTTGCTTTGTTTTCTCAATGTGGATACTGATTGCATAGTGGCCTTAGAAAGCTCAGGTTGGGTGTGGAAAAACACCAAAATCCTAGAAAAAACAGAGACAACATTACAAGAATAGCAAATTCAGAATAGTGAATCTGTGAATGAATACCCAAATCCAAAGCTGCATTTTTAATTGTACTAGCTCAATTACTTTCAACACTTAACATTTAAAAAAAAAATACCTTCATTGCTAAGAAGTTGGAGAATGATGCTAAAAGCAAGTCCCCTCATTGCGATAATTTGGCATTTTAGCAAATAATTAAGGGCCCAAAGCAGTAATTTGGCATTTTAGCAAAATCTAGGGTGACCCGTCGCAATTTGTTGATGCCAAAATATGGCAATGCCATCTTTGGACCCAAGATGGCTATTGCCATTTCTCCCACATCAGCCAAGCCATTTGATTTGCATTGAAAAATAAGATGAGTTCAATTCAATGGTCTTGATTTGAGATTGGGCCAAAATAGCACCACTAGTGCCTTATCTTTGCTATTTTTTGGTTTCTCTACATTGTAGCAAGCTAAAAAATGACTGGCAAAATAATTTTGCCACCGACGAGTGGACCTGCTCTAATGGTAAAATACCCTAGAACAATGCCATTTTAGCTGGTTTTAATTCATAACTCTGAAACATGAAAAGAAAAACTGCATTTTGAAGGGCATTAAGCTATTCAACTAAAATACCAGAGGTAGATATATAGTTGAGGAAAAAAAGTTAAACCAAACACAAATATTTATCCAACCAAGGACTACGTAAGCAACGTAATTCAAGAACAGAGGTAAGCACCAATATTGATCATATGATCAACTTGAATTAAAGAATTTTGAAAAAGCGAAAAACTTGCAACAGAAACCCTAGAATGAAGCAAGGGCGCTGAGATTTCCAGTCGACTTGCTCTTAGCCAGTTAATTCCAGCACCTCTTCGCAAAGCTGATGCATGAAGTTTCGAATTCGGGAAACTAAGAGGCGGTGTTGAGCGAGAGAGAGCTTGAGAGGGAAGTAATAATGGAGATTAGAAACCCTAAAAAGTAAGAAAGGAAGGCTAATAATAATGGGTGAAAAATAACAGAGGGAGCGATGGAGGGAAAGGAATGGACGAACCAGAGGAAAACATAACTTCGACTGCCTTAATTTATATAGGTTCTTGAGGGGGTGTATGTGTAATCCTCCTTTGACTGTCAATTAAACTCGTGTAGTCCCCCAACTATCCGATTGAATTCAATTATTGACACCTCCTTTCGTCCCAAATTGTCAGTCTTATTCGGATTTCGATGTAATTTTTAAATTGTTCTTATATTTAAATCTATAATGTACTTTATCTATAGGCTACTGATAATGCCAAAACCCTAAATGTTCCTGCCAAAACTCTTTTTGTTTATGCCAAAACTCTTTCATTTTATGACTTAATTGACCCTCATCTTTCTCTTCCCAAAACCCACCTCCATCCAAACCCATCTCTCTCTCTTTGAAGAAAATCAAAACCCAAATCCCACAATGTCTTTGATTTTTGACCAATAAACATACTCTAGAAAAGAAACCCATAAGATAAATTCACTGTAAATAAGGAGGGATCTTAACACACATCTCCCTATTTTGATCCATCCCACCAAGAACAAGCATAAGCCCAGATGAAAGCCCTTCAATAATCTGTTGCTCGTTGACCCACCCAGGAGGAAGACAAAGGGCGGGTTTGATGGCGCCATGTGCAGGTCCTGGGTGGATCTGATACCTGCTGGCTCGAGATGATGCCGGAGATGATGATGAAGTAGGAGAGGAGGAGAAAGAAGAAGTTGTTTCCCAATTCAAAATTTCTGAAAAACCCGAAAAAATAATGTTTTGATTTGTGTATGAATTGATTAAATGGTCGATTAAAGGCAGCGCAATTGAGATTTCCCAGACCAAACTCGTCAAAATCCTTGAACGAATGTCGAGTTCGTCGTCCAGCTGGTCTTCGTCGTCATCGAGTTGGGCTTCGTTCTTGATTTCTGTTTCTACCCTGTCTGGCCATAGAAAATGAGTAGCTTTTTCTTTGGTGGAGAGAGAGAGAGAAATAAATTATTGAGAAGAAACTGGGCTTTGATTTTCTTCGCAGAGAAGGAAGGAGAGATAGAGATGGGTTTGGATGCAAGTGGGTTTGGGGGAAGAGAGGGATGAGGGGCAATTAAGTCATGAAATGAAAGAGTTTTGGCATAAACAAAAAGAGTTTTGGCAGGAACATTTAGGGTTTTGGCATTATCAGCAGCCTATATATAATATGAATCTTATTTGATAGATCTCATTAGTTTTATTATACAAAGTTTTTAAAATCTCTAAATAAATTAGAGATTGAAAGATATGAACATTTTTAAAATTGAATAGAAATCCGAATAAGACCAACAATTTGGGATGGAGGGATATTTTAAAAAATGAGATTATTGAATAACGTTTACACCGACTTTTGTAATGGTTCCAACTTGAATTGTAGTTGTTCATTTTGTAAAGCTAGTTTAGAAGATTTTCAGCATATACTCCACTAAGAAGAAAATTGATGCGTCTATAAATCAATTATATTTTGAACAATATTTTTTTGTTTGGCTATCTTTGAGTATCCGACAAGGATACCTTTTGTATAAATGGTCTTCTCAACGGCCCCTACGAGATGAAAGAGTCCAATTAAATCATACAGTAGTAGTATTTTAGTATGCTTCTGGTATAAGATACGTATAGATACTAGTTAATTTTGTGAGTGATATGAAAAAGGTACTAAGCCCAAAATGATATGGTCAAAATCTATCATCTCGTAGGGCTTGCTTGTTCATATCTCGTGGGGCTTGTTGAGAAATATTATTTATATAAAAAATTATCTTTATTATCAAATATCAATAAGTATCTAAGCTATAGATTATTTTTTTGAAAATATATTTTTTCTATGTGAGTGATCTATGCGAGTGATCGAGATGGACAAGTATGATTCAAGTTGGGATCGTTATAAAGTTCCATATGAAATCCAAGTGTTAAAGGCGTTCATATAGTTAAGGTATTATTAACAGCGTCAATAATAATATAGTTTGGGTACCAGATAAATTAAATTGGAGGGACAAATTAAAAATTTTGGTAAATAGTTTTGTCAAGGTTTGAATCCATTGTTAATTTTGGGTGAGAAACAAGAGACAAGCATGCGCAAGTTTGAACACCCGAAACTTGATTTGTTCAGCAAATATATCTAAAACAAACGAATTAAAGACAATATATCAGCACAAAAGGTATGAAGTCTGACATGTTCATATGAGGAAACGGTTTGGTTTCTCATAAGATGGATGTTCTACAATCTGGTCAATACATTACATAATTCTTGGCCCGAAGAAATTAACGAGTTGTGCACCGAAACAAACACACAATCTGTATCATCCATATACAAATCAAAACACAAAGGATGAACGACAACCATAATTTGTATAAGTTGAGACTCGAGACCAAAATCAGAGTAGCTGCTTCATCAAGATGGAAAAAAATATCGAGATATCAAGAAACCATGCGGTAAAATCAGCCAGTCTGTTATCTACTTCTTCCCTTGAGAATTCTCACAAGATACCACAGCCTTTGTGTCCCCTCTTCTTCTTTTTCTTCTTCTGTTTTGGTGGTTGGAGAACCACCTTGATAGCCGCATCAAAAACAGCCTTCACATTCTGTAATTTCCAGGGAATTTTTTCATAAATTGCCATTACTGATGATGTAACTGGAGAAGTTTACAAGAAGATAAATGGTGATACAAAACAACTATATATCAGCACCTGTTGGGTCTTAGAACTGCATTCAATGTAAGCAGCAGCTCCAATCAGCTTTTTCAGCTCCTCTCCCTTGAAAAAGAAATTAGGATGTCGGGTGATCACTTGCACACTTATAAAAGATCAATGCAAACTACATGGTAACAATATGAGTTGAGTCATGGCAAGGCAATGGTTTTACCAACAAAGGAAGCATAAAAGTACCTGAGCTGTTGTAATGGGCACTGCACCAGGGTGCTCTACAAAGAACTGCTTATCTTCCCGAAGATCTGAACGAGGTAAAATTAGACGTCATTCACTCAGAAGAACTGAATTCGCGTATCCACACCCAAACTTACACAGAACACACAAACCCACCCACCCACCCACAGAGAGAGAGAGAGAGAGAGAGAGAGAGAGAGGGCAGTAAACTATAAGTATTTGAAGTGCGGACTTCCAGAAACAGGCTATAAAGACAAATCGTCTAGCGAAATAGAGGAAAATAAGGGAGGCAAATGAAAGAAAGGAAAAGCAAACAAATGCGGAAATAGATTAATTCCGCTGACCCCGATCATCACTGCCCAGTGCCTACACAGCAGTTTCACAAAACTGCATGATTATTAGCTTTTTCATGCAAACTTCCAGAATAACTGCTTATTGTAACTACGCAAAAAGCAATTAATTTGAAGGAATCTAGTAATCCAAATCTGGCTCACTGTGGCTGAGAACTCTTCAACTACACAAGCAAAGCTTCACAAAGAACTCATAACAGAAACTCATTTTGCTACTTAATTATGAATCACAAAGCATGGATATTCGGGCATAAACGATCCTAACCATGAATATGTTTAAATGAAAAATAGACACTCTTTCCCCCAAAACAGCCCTTTTGGATGACTACAGGCCAAAGTATAAAGAAACCTGGAATGTAGAGCTACATTTCCAGTGAAAACTTCCATTTACAAAAAGAACAATTGGTGGGATGTAGAGCTACATTTTCTGGTGAAATTTCCATGTACCAAAAGAACAAATTTTATATTCACATCAACATTCTACGTGCAAATGCTTATTAGCACGAGGAAGAGGATAGGTAAAAGAAGCTAACCAAGTTTTGTTCCAACAAGAACTATTGGAACCCCAGGAGCATAATGCCTCAACTCAGGAATCCACTGACCATCAAAAAACAGAAAACAAAAGGCATATATCAGCATACCAACTAATCAGACACCAACCAATTTATGATTCAGAAAAGAGAGGCATCTATCTTTTACATGGAAAAGTTATCCTTGCCTTTTTTGATATATTTTCATAGCTTGCCTTGCTAATCAGAGAAAACGCAAGTATAAAGACATCAGCCCCACGATAGCTCAGAGGTCTTAATCTATTATAGTCCTCCTGACCTGTTTCATGATTCTAATGAGTCAAACCCAACACCATGAAAGGTTTGAAGACAAGAATAAGATCACTGGTTTTGAACTAACCTGCTGTATCCCAAAGCCCTAAATTAACTGTGCTCCCATCCACCACCACGTTGGCACTAAAATTATCAAAAACAGTCGGCACATAATCCTGTTCCCATACCATAACGGTTGACATCAGATATATCTCAATTCACACAGAGTTCACGAAATACCTCACCAACTTTGTTACCATAACAAAGCAAGCACATACAAATTTTGAACATAATCCCATAATCCCTCACCAACTCTGAACATAATACCTCACCAACTTTGTTAACATAATCCCAGTTCAATAAATTCAAATTTTGAACAGGACACCCACTGTCGGAAAGAAATTTTCCAACTCTAGCATTTCTTGCTTCAAGAATCAAGGAAGTCCTCAAATACTTGAAACATAACTAGAGTTGAAAAAAGACTTTTAATTGTCTTCCCATGGTCAAACCCAGAAGTCCCAGGAGAAAGCCACAAAAACCCTAATTTTCCATGTAATTCTTGAAGAAAGTTTTCCTTTTCCTCTCTCATTGTTGAAAAAAGCCAAAATCTTCGAGAAGGTAACCTAGAGATGCCCTAAAGAACAAAGCCTAAAACAGCAAAGCGTTCATCTCCAAGATAATGCATTTACAAGCAAAGAAAACCCAAATTCGTTATTCAAGACACCAACTTTTCATTTCCATTCGCTAATTCGTGGAAAGAAATAAAAAGGAGCCGCCATAAGAGAGAGAGAGAGAGAGAGAGAGAGAGAGAGAGAGAGAGAGAGAGAGAGAGAGAATTTTCTTGGAAAATGTTGAAATTGGGTACAAAAAAGTCAAACCCTAGTCTTCATACATGGTACGAAATTGGGAAAATTTGGGGAGGGTATACTCACAGTGGGGAAAGTGTTGCTGGTGTAGGAGATAAGCATACAAGTCTTTCCGACAGCTCCGTCACCTACGGTGACACACTTTATGAACCTCGACGCGCTCATCTCTCTTCGACCCCGACGCCGTTTTCAACTCTGAAGTCTTTATAACTGCTTATCTGTTTTTTTTCTTTTTGGGTTCTTGGTCTCCTCTCTCGCTAATCATACACCTGCCTCGCAAGATTAAACAGAAGAAAATCACTTCAATTACGCTGAAAATTGATAAACCCCAGTTTTTGAAGTTACAAAGTGAATTGTTGCAGAGTACCTAACTGTGCAGGCAAATTAATTCACAGAGAGAGAGAGAGAGAGAGAGAGAGAGAGGACCTGGATGTGAGGAGGAGAGAGGCGAAGGGGGACAAACGAGCCACGTCTGAGCCCAGCTACATGAACTCAACTCAGGCTTACCAATATATATCTCTTTCTCTCTTCATGGAAATGGAGTACCTAATTTCCAAAGTATGTAATCTTATTTTAGTAAAGTTTTTGACATTTTTCGGAAATTAATCAATGAAAGCATAAAATTATGCAGGAGCCAGGAGAGAATAATAATGCATAAAAAAGTAGGATGACTCGCAACAAATTAGACAATAGAAATTGACTTTGCATAATTTTTTTTTTAACTACTAGGCGTTTTTGGGAAGCAAAATGTTACATTATTCCTAACTCACTACAATTCTCACTTCTATGAATTTTAATAGTTTAAAATATGTCTGAAAGGCACTTTCACGATCTTGTTTATGTTTTTGCTCGTGCTCGTGGTTGAGCGTGATGCTCGTGGTTGAGCGTGATATGACTTAGCTTCAACCTTATACAAATGGAACAAACCTGAATAATTTTTCTTCCTATATTTTTAATCGAAACAATGGAATGGAGTGAAGTTTTTTCTTGTTTTGTTTCCTTTCCCACAATTTTTTATGAAATGTAAAGGTTCTTCCAAGATCTTAAAAGATTCATGTTTTCTTCTAAGAAAATGCCCACTTGACTTGAAGGATGCCATGAAACTTATTTGCAACAAATTATGGAGGGGATCAGGGTCTCAGTATATATGGACCGCAGACAAGTCGTAAATCGCTCATGTCGAGAATCAATGGTAGATTTTCAAAAGATCACTCTCAATATTCGTTTCAAGAAAGGTATCCCAATAATCTGAACCATTAAAATCTTTTTTGCAAGTTCCAAACTTCATAGATTGCTTTCTTTTGTCTAGACTGTAGAGAAACATGGTTCATTATGGAGCTTGATTGAAGTGTTTTGGGGAAAAGGTTTGGAATTTTCATTTGGGATTAGAATTGTTCATTTTTTTCAGGAATGTTGAGCACATTATGGGTACAAAAATTTATGATTATCGGAGATTGGTAGACACACAATACATTATGGGTACAAAAAATTATGATCATCGGATATTGATAGACACACAATTGAGACAAATTTGTCTTATAATGTATTTTCCAAATGATATTGGACATCGATATAAATGATATCCGAACATATGACTACCAATATCACATTAATTTGATTTTTCACACGAATGATCTAATCAACATTCGTCAAAAATTGTATAAATGACTCACAATTGAGGTCACTACGAGTACCCCAAAACCGATCAATTTAATGTTGTACAAACATAGACCCGGCGGGCAATGTTCTCTTACCTACCGGTGGTTACAACTTACAACTCAAAGATGTGGAACTCAATGACCCAAAAATAAAGTGCTAGTGGGCATTAAGGGTAACCATTAACATACTCTTCACCCCAAAAAAGTTTTGTGAACAAAATCAAAATATCATGTAGAAGCTTTTTGGCACATGAAGCATACCTCAATTCCACAGCAAGACTTATCTCGTACTAATGTGATTTATAGGCATACGGTCAATAATAATCGTCTTGACATTGGTTGTGATTCTTTAACGAAAAAGCGATGTACATGCAAGTCCGTGTACATACGATGCTTATGACGCGGTCTTGAAAAAGAAATGGTCGATTTTATTTACTTTCTTTGACCGGCAAAGAAATCTATTTGACCTAAGTTAAAGAGATTTAAGATCCGAAAGATGATTTGTGTAAAAGCGACAAATAGAAGATTCTTTCTTTAAATGTGTAAATGAGGAGGACAAATTATTCACCTTTTTTAAATGTGTAAATGATTTACCCACCTTTTTTAAAGAAAGATTTACCCTTTAGTATGTATAAAGATTTGGAAAGAGCTTTTCTTGCTCCTCTAGAATGACATCGTGAAGATGACCCCTATTTTATGAGTATGGTGTATTTTCATATTTGCTTTTTGGGATATATGTCTAATTTGATGTAGTTCTATATATTTATGAACATAAGAAAGAATTAGCCCTACTGGCAGCTCGACCAAATTATAAAACATTGCATGCCCACCCAAAGATAATCATAGGGTTAGTATTGGTGCAGTATGGCTGGCTATGAAAGAGAAGAAATAGTTCAGATTAGCATCCAGTGGAATCAAGATCTGGGTGTCTTGGCTTTCAAGTGAAACCACTAATGGGAAGTTAAAAATAAAACATCATCATTAAATTTCAAACTCGTTAGAGGTAGTTAGCAAAGCCAAAAGTGGCCCTTTGTAATTAGTAATGTGGACTCATCATATTCAGGGGCAATGTGACATGTGAACTGCCCAAGTTCTTTCTTGAATTATTTACACAGAGATGGTGGTGGTAGTTGAGAGGGTAAGAGTCCATACACCAAATATGTATTCATACATATAAAGTAGAGATGTGGTTAACAATTTGCCTAAAAAAATGTTGAACAAGGACAAAATGAATCACCAAAAGTTGTCCTACAAAAAAATGGTAACACGCCCCTGATAGATTATTCATTTATAAATTAGAGACGTGGTTAACAACCGTCACAAATGACAACCTTGTAGGTCAAATGTTTCGTTATATTTTGTTTTGTTTGTTATACTAATCCCTGAGTTATCAAAACATTTGTTATATTTGGTAGTTGCTTTCAATGATTAATCAACATGACCTAATAACTTGCATAGATCTGTAGCTTGTACTATTTCTGCCTAAAAAAATAAGCCATCATGCAATTACAATGCACCTTTTTCTGCCATGATTTTGATTCTCTTGAAGGCCATATCTAGCCACCAGTCCATAATAATTGTGGAACGTCATGATTTAGATTCCAAAAGCTTGAATTGGAGCAACCATGGTAAACAAACCATGCTTGTCGAACTTGACTAGTAGTCGCTCGTTAAAAGCTTATTTGAAATCAACTCAAATGAAAAAAGTCAACATCAGACATATTTTAAAGCTAATTAAGCTTTCAAACCAAGCTTGATGATACGAAACAATACAAAAAACAAACTCAAACTCAGCTTGATTAAAAATCATTTGAGATCGACATAAATCCTAAGCAAGTAAACTCAAACACAATTTTAAAAGCTCCTTAAATTGACTAGCCAAACTTGACAATCCACGAGTCGACTTGTTTTGCAACCCTAATCCGAGCAAAAACGTACTGGGCTTTTGGTTAGGCTACTAATGCCTTATATAACATGCCAAATTGACTAAAGAACAAATCAAAATTCTGGGTGCACATGGAGAGAGTTATACCAACTCCATGTGCATGGATGACCAACTTTCTAACTACCTTTTCTGTCAATGTCTTTGTTCTGGCCATTTCCTGACATACCATGGTCCCCTTCCTTCCAATGTGGATGACTTCAATATGAAAGAAACAGCAACTAACAAAGATATGTCAACCACACACCTATACGTGCACATCAATTTCTTTAATACATGCTTCTCACTCATGCAAGACTGCAGAAAACAATATCTATTGATCATGTCAATTGTAGTTTTGGTTTATAAAATAGCCCTAGCATCAATGTTCCAAAAATCTTTGGGCGCTAGTCAAGCAGAAAAGGAGCGCCTAGTTATAGGAAAGGAGTGCCTAGTGATAGGCGGGGACTAGGCAGCTGCCTGATACAAGCGTTTTGGATCACCACCTAGCGCCTAGGTGGAGACTAGTCGGCTGCTTATGGAGTAGAACACTGCCTAGCATATGAGAGAACAATGATGGACTACCAAATTATAATGACATACAAGACTGCAGAAGAAAACATGTAATAATCACGTCCATTGTAGTTTTGGACTGCTAGTATTAGCTCCAGCATATCTGAGTACATTGATGGCCTACCAAGGAACATAGATATTTGGGATATCATACCATGGCAAAGATGTTAAAATAAACGTGATCACAAGCCAGTCGATAGGACAATACATCCATGACTAAACTCTCTAAAGATTTGTATACTTCTCCATCCTACTTTATCACTGAACTCGGACTCTTCTTCTTCTTTTATTGATAACCGAGTGTCCGGACTCACTTACACGCACCTTGAATAGTCTCGGACCCTAAAGTAAAGTATCCTCTTACCTACCCTGAAGTCTTCTTTCTGAAAAAAGAAGAGATGACATGTTTGCATGCAAAAGTTACCAATTTCAAGGTCACCGTTGGCAACTAATTTATCATATAGAAGTTGATAACTTTACTTGCAAAACCATGAAACATAACTAAAGCATAAGTAAGCTTGTATCCAGATGCATTTATACTTGCCATTTGAAAATTGGAAGAACCACTCAATAAGAACAAACGATTATGATCAGCACATTGACCTACAAACTTCACTAGTAACCGAATATTCTCGTCATGGAAGGCTTTCAAAGTACATACTTGTATGATATAAAAACTCGAGCTCATCAGTTCTAGAGAAGATACTCAAATTATTCTGATACACAGGTCCTCATCCTTTTCCACACAACAATAAGCAATTTATGAGATGGGAGATCTTTCAAACGTCCAATGGTTGATGGAAGCCCAAGGAGACCAACAACTGATAAATGTGTTCAGGAAGAAAACCTGGACCTCCAATTTGCTCAAACCTTCAATAAAAAGCAATGCCCCCACTACTCATTTCTACGGTTCTACCTCATTTGCCTCTTGTGCGCTAAACTTTTTCAACCATAAAATACAATGTTTATGATCTTTCTTTCAAGGAGATGGAGCTCAATCACACCAAGTCATTACGGGGTTCGACAAGGAAGTCTCACATTTCTTCATCTGAGCTAATAAAATCTAATTCAATCATCTTTTCTCTAACCTCATTGGTTTTCTCGAATGAAGCACTCCCCTGGTCCATTTTTGTTCTTTTTGCATTTGTTTGTTGACTTCTGACTGCAGGTGTATCCAACCTTGCAGCCGATGATGACCTGACAAAATGCGAGATTAAACCTTTTGTGAAATGGAAAACGAGGGAAGTGGCATGCAGATAAAAAAGTACACAGATGGCTTTTAACACCTCTTTTCTGAGCTTTGTACTTTGGGCAAGGGATGAGCTCCATCTGAAGGTTTTGGAACCAATTTGCCTGTAATAAGAGAGATTCTAGAAGGCATTAGACTTTCACTTCAATAAGACATCACACTTTCCAACTACAGAGGTGAGGTACGATCTTACACCTGTAACTTCGGTGAGAAATCTTATTCCTTGTGAGTGGGAATTCGTAGTTACTTTGCCTGCTTTGCTTCTCATCCAAATAAAGTAAACATGATATAAGCATAACCTAAAACTTAATCCTATTAAAGTAAACATGGTAATGTTTGGTTCGCTGGAAGGCGTTTTTGGAAGAAATGGAATGTTCAACATGGAATGTCAGAATGAATATATCTCAATTGTTTGTACCCCCTGAACTATCAGTAGAAAACCAGTGAACCTCTGCTTCTTCTTTTTATTGAACGTTCAGGTTCACTGCTTCTATGTTGAACATTCAGATGGCTACAAACAATCCAAAAGGTTAAAAGGTTCAAGGGCGAGGAGAAATCTTATGCTCCAGTTGGTTGGTCAAAATAATGGAATTTCAAATCTTGGACATGTTTTTCTAGGCAGCCAAATTTAGCATATTCCTTTTAGACCCAAAAAAGGCTAGGAATAAGCTAGGATAACCAGGACAAACCTTAGAGCCTTCTTCAATGCTTCTACTGACAATAATTTAGCTGGCTGCATGGACTTTCTTAAGTTTGTTCTGTCAGACAGAGGATCAACCAAATATACTCCTTCTGCTTCTGAGTTACGAGGATCCCTGAAGGTCATCCTTAAATTCCTGAAATAGACAAACAGTGGATAATTGCTTGAAGAAATCAGATAGTTCAAAACACATTCCTCAGCCTGCAAGATATTTCCATATTTCATGACCAAAAGTGGATACCTACCCTCCCTTGAGTTCGGTCCGCGTAACAGAGTACTTTTCCGACGCTCTCTACATAGCAAATCGAGAAGAGGTAAAATAAGTTAGTAACCATATTTTGGAGGCTTGTGGCTCAGACAAGATTGAATGTTAAATAAATTGAACCTTACAGTTCTATGGTATGAGCAGTATACTCCACGACGTCTGCAATTACAAAATAACATGGCATTATAAGAGAAATTTTAGTGTGTAAGGTACAATAAAATAACTTGTATTGAGAAATAAGATGATGTCATTTTTGTGAAGTGAAGTCCCACATCACCTGGGTACCAAAGTAATATGAAATATATAAGCGTGAGGGCACCCTCACTTCATGAGCTAGCTTTTGGGTTGAGTTCTACCCAAAACCGTGTAACAATTTTTTCTGTCGAATGATCCAACATAGGATTCTGATTCGACAATCTTGCCCATCAGCTGAGCAAATGTTGTGATTCAGAACAAAGCGCAGTTCATAGAGGAACACCTTTTTTACTAGAAAATTTATTGGTATTGGTAAACTACAAATCATGGAATGTGCTAACATACGGATTGTGAAACAATTTTTGTGCTTGACACGTTAAGCTTTATAGTTCCTCTGCAAAATTGAAATGTACAACATCTCAAGTCTATTTTGCCTTCTCAGAGTTCCTATGAAATAGTTAAGGTGACAACATGAAAATCAATAGTTAAAATACGATTCCAAGTTGAAAAAATAGTTATGGGGTGTTTTGCAAACCAGAAGAGGGCAATGATGGGATGAGTTCCTTGATTTACTAGAAAAGAGATTCTCCAGAGAGCTATTACTTAAGATTCAGATAATTCTTAATCATGCAAAGTGATCGTCTTTCATTCCAGCCACCATACAGTTCACTTGGTACTTTGTATAGCTTTTTTAGTTATGCGGTAGAAGATGGATCCAAAGGGGGTTGGTTTCTATTTCTAGGCAACTATATTTTGCCAGTGTAATCACACAAACTCAATTGAGCTCGAGAGTAACATTCATAGACACAGTGAGGTTAGCACCAGCTCCTTATAACAAGTGGAAAGAGTCTCCAACGTACTTGTTAATAGCTACTGTACAAGCCATCCCATCCTTCCTCTTCCCCTTGCAAACTCCACAATCTGAGGAAGTCCCGATCTTTAAAATTTGCCCAGCATTATAAACACTTAGAGAAAACCCTGGCCCCTGTGGAAAAAGATAGACAAGGTTCGACAATCTCGTATACATTAATAATGCCAATCACACCAGAAAATGAAAAGTTGATACCAATTTGTCCTTGCGAACACCACAATTGAAAAGAGCAAGCACAGCTCCAACCTCCTCTTTTGAGTACTTCTGGTAAGAATCACCAAACAAGAAAACAGATATAGTCTTTTCGTCTAGGCACCCAATTTGCAATACACAGAAGCTCTTTCCTGTAGAACTCTTTTTTGTGTTCCCTCTCCCAGTTACAACTCCAACAGTTGCCCAACAACCAGAAAGAGTATCCCCTATTAGCGCATTCCTGAAAAGCCAGCAGACTATGTTAGAAGTGACCACGTAATAGTGACTGAGTAAACCTCACAAGAATGTTTAAGCAGTGTTCATACTTTATTGCTGGTAATCGAAGAAATCGAATATCAGAAAAGCGATTGCTCAGTTCTAACTGGGAGACCAGTTGATTCCTGTGGAAAAAGAAAAAGCAAAACATAAAGCTCCGTTTGGATAAGTAAAGTGAACGATTTAATAGAAACAGTAAAAATGTAAGGACGATCGTCTATAGAAGGATTTCAAAATAAATATAATAAAAAAGTACTTCAAATCCATCGATCTTAATAATTCAAAACCATTCTATTAAAATTGTCAACCTAAAATACAGAATTGACACGATGTTTTACTTCTTATAAGTTCTACTTCTTGAAAAGGTGATGCCAAAACTATAAACCCAAACACAAATCACTACAAAAATGAATTCCACTACAAATTCTAACTTTTAATCAATCACCTCTAAAAGAGAGACTGCACAGTCTTGGCATTTGTGGACATGGAGCTTAGACGACAACAACACGAAGCTATGCACTCAAGCTAAAATCAAGTTGGCCGGCATGCAATGCGATCGGTAAAAAAATGGCAGAACAACAAAATGATTAACTACAATAGCAATGTTCAACTAGTTATCGATTGCAGCAACTAATTTAATGCTGGGTTCGAATGGGCATTGAAAGAAATATACCGGATTCGCAAACCCGAATACTTTTCAACCTCAGCATCATTTGACTTCTTTATCTGATGGGATTTTATAGGTATCTTTGTATTTTCAGGCTCATAATCAAGGCAATCTTGGACAGCATTACGGAATATAGACATGCCCGCTTGCATTCTCTTGGGAGACCCATCGTCCGAAAGATATCCTAGAAATCAACGAAATTTTAAAAAAAAAGAAAAAAAAAAGAAGGTGAAATATCAGAGATAAACCCATGATAGAATTGAAGAAACCTGCAGCAAAAATGGACTTTTTTCCCCCCTGGATTATGGAATACAATTAAATACAATCAAGTGGAATCCGATTTTAATGCAATGAAAAATGGAAAAAATCAATAAAAAATGAAGGATAAGTTTTACCTAGAACCAATGACTCCCGCTGTAAGAAAGCAATACTCTATCCAGTATCAATCAATTACTCTTACAAAGGGAACACCATTTATAGTGTGAACCTCAGTTTTAACTCATACATTTTTTCCCAAACTACCCTTTAACCATCTAAAGAACTGCCAAGAAGAAAGAAGAAAACTGTCATACCAATTTTTTTTCTTCCTCTTTCCCACTTGTACATCCCAAATTTCATAACAGATTAGACAAAATTCATGTTTTTCTTTCCATCCTTTGCACAACGCAATATGCACAAGCATTGCAAGTGCCCGGGCGCTTACAACCCCTTTGGATGGAGTGATTTGGTGAAAAAATAAAAGAAATGATTAAAGTTCTCTGCAAATCACTCATTTGGATTGAATGATCCGGTGAGAAATGGAGAGAAAAGTACCAAAATGAGATTTTTGACTGTCCCCTTCCCATTTTTCACCAAATCTCACAAAAATGGTGAGAGTTGGCGAGAGGGAGATCTCATTTATTATCTCATCATTTCTCACAATCCAAAGGGGCTAGTGTGTGAATATTGGGAGATTGAGTTACCTGGTGATTTACAGTGGAGAGTTGAAGGAGAAGCGGGAGGGGTTTCCAAGACTCGATCCTGAAGAGAGAGAAGGAGATCGAGATCATCTTGGTGGTTCGTCATGATGAGCTTTTGTGCAAGCGATGAACCAGTGAAAAGTGATTGGAATTTCTTGTGTGGAAATGTGTAGAAGTGGTATGAATAAGGTTTGGTCGTACGCCTGTTTGGTTGGTATTTGGAGGGAGATTTTGAATTTTTGGAGCCCTAAAAAAATTTATGCCGGGAGGGAGGAAGATGATACTGGGGCCGAATTACGTTTACATTCCAAAAGTATGATTTATTACCACTTTTATCCCATTGAATTTAATTTTCCCAATTGAAACCACTGAGCCGTTCCCAATGTGCCCCGAGTTGTCGGTTTCTTGGATGGTGCCCCATGGAAGCCGTCCATATGTGAGAAAACGTGTCAAAAAGTTGAGCGGCATTTGTCATTTTTACCTCCTCTAGTCCAATATTGGATTATTGGAAATAAAGGCTATAAAATCTACAAAACTTGTACTATTGTAGTAAATGAGTGGATTTCCGAATTTTATATCATAAAATTTTATATCGTAAATTATAAAATTTTCCATTATAATGACGATTAATAAAATTTTATGAATGACATGCAAAACAAATATTAATTGAAAGATTTTGTGAGTAAAAGTATAATCATAATCCAAAAGGCTCCAAAACTATTTTTTTAACTCTACCTTCTTTAGTTCATTTTTTTAAAATGCAAAAGCATTTTAACAGAATAAATTGTACAATCATCTCCTAAGTATACAAAAAGCCTAATACAAAATGTAAAATTTGGTCTACCAAACACCGCTCATGCCATTTGGAAAATAGTCTACAAATTGATGTCTTTGATTGAAATTTGGAATTTAATATTCGAGTCATGATAAGAGAGGCTTTTAAAATGTCAAATACTGGTATACAAAACAAACATGTAAATTGTAAACCTTCAAAATAAAAATTCGAGAATGCAGTCCGAAGGGCTAGTCACACTAGTTGGTGGTTTGCTCTCCATATAATTGACCAAGTTCAATTCTTATGAACATACCATAAGAAAATAATATATAGGAATTTTCTTACGAAGTCCTAGTCCCAATGTCATAGGTAGAGGTGTGTAGGGGCTCGGGTTCTTGTTATTGTGAGTCCACTTGGATCACAACAACCACAGGGGAAAAAAAAACACATATTCCATAGCACCTTTTACACTTTTCTATACATTTAATCATTTATACATATTTGTATACATTTTTACGCATTTTAATACACTTTTTAAATCTTAACATAAGTCCGCTAGCCTATTTTATCATTTCCTATATGTAGTTAGAATTTAAAAAATTAGTAGTAAAAAAATATCTGAAAATTTAAATAAAATTGATTTGATCTAGTTAAAAATAAAATAATTCTACATAAAAAATGTTGCGATTGCCAATAACTGTAATGTCAGATTGATGAAAGGCCCAACATATGAATTAACTGTAATGCCAATTCCATGTTTTTTTTTATCAGTCAATTCCATGTGTACTAACTTTACATAGCGAAAGAAACCACCTAGCTCGACAGCAGATGATGCAAATGGAAAGTCACTAGTGGACCAACCACTTCAGTCGTGGAGAATGAATAACCGGATGGCCCGAAAGGCAACTCCGGGGGAAATCAAAAGATGAACTTTCAGTAAGAGGATAGGGTAGTTTAGCCTGTTCTACCATCTCATGTTATTGAAAGATCATCTTTTGATTTCCCCCGGAGTTGCCTTTCGGGCCATTCAGTTATTCATTCTCCACGACTGAAGTGGTTGGTCCACCAGTGACTTTCCATCTGCATCATCTGTTGTCGAGCTAGGTGGTTTCTTTCGCTACGTAAAGTCGAAAAGCGGGGTGGGTTACTAAAGTGACAACACAAGAAAGGACTTTTTAGGAGGTTCTTTCAATAGACAAAGCTTAGTAGAGTGTTGAGCAAATTTTTCGAATTTTGTGAAGGAGTGGCCGTTTAAGAAAAGAAAGGAAAATGCCAAAGAGAGGAACCCTCTCTTTAACTATTTCTAATAGTGCCATCAAGTTGGGCTCGAGTCGCTTGGTTTATTTACACATATAGTTGGAACTGGATCAACCATATGCTTTAGGAGGCAAAAAGAAAATAGTGAACCACAAGAATATTCTATAAAATGACCAGTCAAGGAACATTGTAGCAAAGTTATTCATAGTGACTGTTGTAGTAAAAACTTCATCGTTGTGTCAATTTAATTCATCTTCCAGTAGGAAGCATGAACTTATTCCATTGACAAATTCATGAGAAATACATTGACAGCTAGTTGGAGATGGTAGGAACGAATGCAAATAATAAGGGAAGCCGAGCTCAGGCTCCAAATGCTATTTGCTTTGTAGCTACAGTTGGATCGGATGATCGAGATGGAGAATAGGACCTGGAATGAGGTTGTTCAGAGCCTAAGGGATTTGATTCAATGAGATGGCCGGAAAGCTCTAGCTTTGAATGACGGGGAATCAACAGCTTTGAAGCAGAGGACTGGATCTTGACCTGGAAGAGATGCTACTAGGTAAACTCGATCAATTGGTCCTTTTTCAGTTGTTGCTTTAAGAATGTGATGTTCTTCCTCTCGCGGAGACTGAACTGCCTGAGACGAAAGGTTGAGACGGTTCTAGACACCAAACATTTTGTGAAGGAGTAGCCTTTTAAGGACAAAATAATAAAGGAAGCCGAGCTCCGGTTCCAAATGTTGCAGCAGTTGAATCATGCCTGTTTGATGAACAAACTAACTATCTTGCGAAGCCCCCAATCACGTTGCCTGTGTGAACAAACCAACATGCTATCCTTACTTTCATTTAACGGATCAACACATACAGATAGCATGATAAAGCCGTTAACGGTGTAGTCCATTAAGAGGGTGGTTGAGCTAGTAGTAGTGACATTCTATTAGAACTTACTCTCTATACCTATTTCTATTCTGCAATTTGCTATTGAAATGGAGTATAAAACAGACTAGGTTTAGTACATAGAATCTTGCGTAAACTTACTTTATAAGAGATAACTCCTTCTATTGATTGAACAAAGTTTTATACTCCATTTCAATAGCAAATTGCATAATAGAAATAGGTATAGAGAGTAAGTTCTAATAGAATATCACTACTACTAGCTCAATTACCCTCTTAATGGACTCCACCATTAATGGCTTTATCATGCTATCTATATGTGTTGATCCGTTAAATGAAAGTAAGGATAACATGTTGGTTTGTTCACACAGGCAGCGTGATTGGGGGCTTCGCAAGATAGTTAGTTTGTTCATCAAACAAGCATGATTCAACCACTGCAAACTAGTTAGTTTGTTCATCAAATTCGTGCCGCATGGCAATACTATACACTATAAATAGAGGGTCTACAAGAGAAGCCATAAGCCTTCGTGCTCTAAAAGAAAATCAAAGAATTTTTGGAGGTTGCTGAACTATGACTATGGCTATGGCACAAAGGCTTGCTCAACTTGGAGAATGAGCGAGTGATGTGCAGCTCGCAGCATTTGGAGCTTGAGCTCGGCTTCCCTTATTATTTGGTCTTTTGGTAGGTATCGCCAAAAGGCGAAGAGGAGCCTCCGGCGTTTGCAGAGCTGGTTCTCGATGCCTTTGATTTCTTCTCCGGAGGCTCCTCTTCGTCTTTTGGCGATACCTACCAAAAGACCAAATAATAAGGGAAGTTGAGCTCAGGCTCCAAATGCTGCGAGCCGCACAACACTCACTCATTCTCTCATTGGCATTGTGGTTCCACGGTGGCCCAATAAATTAGAAGAAATTAACACGCGTTATCTTTTCGTGTTTTGTAATCGAACAAGACACTTGCTTAAATAATAAAATAACTGCGCTTGTTTTTTGGGCTTGTATGGGGGTGGAAGTAGTTTGTTTGTTGTCCTTTCTAGTCTAGTGCAATCAATAACCATAAAAGCCTTTAGATTACCTAATAATAAAATAAGGAAACAATTTACCCTCTCCTTAGTAACTTATGTCAACAAACTCATGCAAAAAAAAAAAAAAAAAAAAATGAAGAACAACATCTCGAATAAAAGAAGAGGATAGGCTATAATGCTTGGAGTTTCCGATGCGTCTATCCTCGCGGGCAGGGCTCCTGCTGTTAGGTCTAGGGCAAGGGTGAGACCTAAGGGAAGAGTCATATAGTCGTCGGTTTGGGTTTAACAAGTCTTCAATCTCTTCATTATATTAGAATGCCATGATAGCCTATCCAAATCTTTCACTTCGACCTAAGTCAGCAGCTAAGGAGAGTTCTTGCAATGGTCAGGCGAGCTACGACAAAGTCTAATAAAGAGGACTGACTCCTTCTATTTGTAAGCAATTCCCCCTTCTAGTGGTTCAATAGCTTTCCACCTGACAACGGTTCGTGTTTGTAAAGAGAAAGAGGCTGCAAAGGCTAAGGTAAGGCTATGGGATAAGAGACGGCTATTCTTCCAAGTTGAATGAGGAATGCACTGATCCCGGATGGTCGAGGGAATGGTCCCTCTCTCTCTCCCTCCTCCTCCTCCTCCTCCTCCTCTACTCGCATTTAGTTCATGGCATATAAGACTATACTTAAATAGAAGACTTCTATGAGTCTCCCAGTCCTATCTTGAATGTAGTGAGCCCTCTTCTTCGACCGAATGATGTAAGTTGGTTACTTACTGCTGATAATAAGCACCCATGCACATCTAGTCTATATAATAGAAAGAGTAGGCAACCATGAAACGAGGACTATTGCTTGCAAGCTAACTGCCAAATGACTGATACCCTAATGGAGGAGTCCATTGTAGCTTGTGTTCGATGGCATGCCATGAATGCCCCACTAAACCAATAATCCCCTTTCTGCTCCAAGATTCTTCCCTCTGGATCGATACGATAGAGACCAGGTCGCGTCAATAAGGCATAAATAGGTCCCCTTTTAGGAGAAGTGATTTGGGGCACCGCATATATGCCTTATTTAAGTACTAAACCGGGGAGGTGTCTGACCTCTATTTAAGATATTTACGAAGGAATGCCCAACTCTCAGTCAAAGGGGAGCGACACATTATGCAAAAACTGTTATGGCGCTGAATGAACCGATACAAGATCTATGCAATTTCATAGAGCTAGTCTTGTATTGTAACATTGTCAGGTCATTTTTTCTCATTTTCTTTCTACGTGAAAATAATTACACAATTATCGACAAAAGAGAAAATAATACAACCATATACAACACATTAATGTACTACACAAACTACACGATAAGTTGAATATATTTTTGGTTGAAAATACTTTTCATAAGTTGGCCCCCTCAATTAATCTAAAATTTCTGGCTTCGCCATTGCTCGGTGTAGATGACTTACCTGTCTTTCTTTAATTAGACCACAAAGAAGATTAGTCAATGTGGGAGTAAACTGATTCGATACCTGACCATCAAACGAAAAAAAATCGAGCCGATCGAAATTTTGAGTCTAAAGTTACGAGTATAAAAAGGAAAAGGGTTTATTTTCCCCGCCACTTCCGATTTCTCTAGGACCAAAACCCCTAACGGTCACAACGACCCTTCCCCCCTCCCATTCCAGAATAGACACATATATACCTGTAAACACATGCATATATATAGAGAGAGAGAGAAAGAGAAACCACAGCCAGCAACGAAAACCCGCAAAACCAGAAGGAGAAACTCCGATTTTCCCTCTCAACCCACAAAACCACCATGCCTTTCTCCTATAACACAACAGTTGATGGAAAATTTTCAGAGAAGCTCCTGGGCACCTCCTCCACATACAGGAGGTCCCAATTGGTTCTATCCAAAACGCAGAGCTCTAATTTTGATTGGCACTGTTCGATTTTCAAGTAGTGGTTATGGCGGCATTGAGACGAGGGTTTTGTGTTTTGGTCCTTGTTTTTTGCTTGCTGGTTACGTCTGCATTCGGCCAAGGGAAGAAGATGAAGAAAAGCGTGACTTACGACGGACGGTCTTTGATAATTAATGGCTCTAGGGAACTTCTTTTCTCCGGTTCTATTCATTATCCCCGTTCTCCTCCTGAGGTGTGTAATTTAGGTTAAAAAAATGATATTGTCTTTTACATAGTATTTGATATGCAAAGTTGTGTTGACCAAAAAGTTTGGGTAATAACTCCAAAGTTTTGGCCTCGTGGTCAAGACCTGAATTTTAGGGGTTTGCTTCATCTTGAATTCGAGGTTTGAAACCTCCCGTGTGCTATCATATCCTAAGTTATAATGCGTGCGGAAGTAAAAGCTGGAAAGCTTATTTCAAGACCATGCTACACTATGAAAATCGCGAGAGTGAGGATTGAGAGCGGAGCCAAGAGCGATATTGAAGGATTTTGTGAATAAGATCAGACCAACCCATAGGAATTTTTGTTTCTGCCCGCTAAAGGATTATTATGTATTGGTTCTTGGAGATTAGTCGGAATGGTAGTAATGTGGCCCGAACACCCTGAATTATTAAAATTAAAGACACTGTGGTAAATGCCAGTAATAACATTTCCACACAATGGATTGCGGATGTGTTAAGGGGAAATGAGATTATGATTTTGGTCATGATTCTAATGTTTGAAACGGCCTGGAATACATGTGTAGTTCCTAATTACTGACCCAAGATGGGATTTTGTTCTCAGATAACGAGGGATTAGATCCCTACACACTCCCATGATGGTATTTTATTTCAAGGTCAAACCATTAGGGAAAGAAGGGAAGGATCTAATTAAAAAAATTATCTCGGGCTACTAGGTGTCTGATTTTTCTTAATGGGATCCACGTATTCACTCAAACTTCGATTGTCGAAGCGTCCTAGAGCAATAAAACCAAGACTTCTCAAACTATTGTGTATTGACATGGTCCTCTCTGACCAATTAGAGTATAAGTTATGGTGGTGAGGGGGCTGATCAGAACCATGTTGGTTGGATGAGTAGGAGACGATCAGTTCATTGATTCCTCATTTCGTACTCTAGGATTGCCCAATAATTTCTTGATTTATTAATTGCAGATTTATTTGGCTAATGAATTTTGGTGAATTGGGTTCAGATGTGGCCGGACCTTATAAGTAAGGCTAAGGAGGGAGGTTTGAATGTCATCCAGACTTATGTTTTCTGGAACATTCATGAGCCTGTTCAAGGCCAGGTATAAAGATGTTGTTTCATGAAATCTCAAAATACTCCCCTATATTTAATTACGTACAATGGCTGCCTTTTGCACCTTCGTTGCTCGATGAAAGGCAAAAAAGGCTGCTCATTGGATACTGTTAACATGTGCAGTACAATTTTGAGGGAAATTACGACTTGGTGAAATTCATCAAATTGATTGGTGAGCAAGGCCTGTATGCATCTCTCAGGGTTGGTCCCTACATCGCAGCTGAATGGAGTCAGGGGTACACTTCCAAGTTCCAACTTCCCCATCTTATTCTTCTTTCTAATGCTTTTCTCTAGGTTCCACTTTCTTTCTCATAATATAATTGGATGATGGTCTGCGCAGAGGATTTCCATACTGGCTGAGAGAGGTCCCGAATATTACATTCCGTTCTTACAATGAGCCATTCATGGTGATCATCTTCAACTTGTCTTAAAATACAAGGCATGCAATGTGTAACAACAAACCATTAACAACTTGCATTTTCCATTTTGCAGTTCCACATGCAAAAATTTACCACGATGATCATCGATATGATGAGGAAAGAGAAACTGTTAGCTCCTCAAGGAGGGCCAATCATTATGTCCCAGGTCTGGTCCAATCTAATGACACTGGAAAGAAAACCCCCGCAAATTCTTTCACGCCCTGTTTGTTAAAGGGATATGTATATGAGGGGGGAAGGAGGATATAATAAGAAGGGGATATAGGGGTGGATATAGTTGGAGGGGTATTATTTTAGAAGGGGAGATTAAAAGTTATTGTGTTTGTTTTGTTGTTGTAAAAGAGGGATATGAGAGATGGTGTCCCAATTAAAAAATAGAAAAAAAAGAAAATTGGTGGGGTCACATTCCACCAACCATGCCTCTCTCTCTTTCTCTCTCTCGGCAGCAGCAGCAAAAGGCTGTCAAAAGTGACAGCTTGCATAGGGAAGTTGGCAGTGAGGCCGGATATAACATAACCTGGGGGGAGGGTGCCTATATTTTATCCCTCCTCAAGGGGATATACAAATCCCAGGTTATTATAACCGGGTAACAAAAAACAAAACAAACGGCGGATATGAAACGCCCGGATTTCTATATCCGACCTCTCTCTATATCCCCTTCTATCTCCCTCAAACAAACAGGCCATCAGGGTTTTTGCTGCTTAACTTTTATTTTTCTGTCTGATATTGTAGATTGAAAATGAGTACGGTAGTGTCCAATTAGCATATCGGGACATGGGTGTTAAGTACATTGACTGGGCAGCAAATATGGCTGTGGGTCTCCAAACAGGAGTCCCGTGGGTCATGTGCAAGCAAATGGATGCCCCTGATCCAGTGGTAGGTTCATTAACCCTTATTTATGGAACTTGTCCCATTGCTTGAATTTTTTCTTAAAGAAAATCTTGGTTTTGTTCTGATCAATTCATGCAACCCTTATTTATGGAACTTGTCCCATTGCTTGAATTCTTTCTTAAAGAAAATCTTGGTTTTGTTCAGATCAATTCATGCAACCCTTACTTATGGAACTTGTCCCTTTGCTTGAATTCTTTTCTTAAAGAAAATCTTGGTTTTGTTTAGATCAATTCATGCAACCCTTACTTATGGAACTTGTCCCATTGCTTGAATTCTTTTCTTGAAGAAAATCTTGGTTTTGTGCAGATCAATTCATGCAACCCTTACTTATGGAACTTGTCCCATTGCTTGAATTCTTTTCTTACAGAAAATCTTGGTTTTGTTCAGATCAATACATGCAACGGGAGGCATTGTGGAGATACTTTCCCTGGCCCCAACAGTCCCACTAAGCCTTCTCTGTGGACTGAGAACTGGACTGCTCAGTAAGTATGGCACTCAAACTGCAACCATAAAAAATACGCAATGATGATAATAGAGGAGAATCAATAGTATTAGGTATAATGCAAGTATTTTTTTGTCTTTGATTCATGGTGATTCGTGCTAATTTTTATCCCGTTCTGTCAAAAATTCATGATTACAGGTACAGAGTGTTTGGAGACCCACCGTCACAGAGAGCAGCTGAAGATATTGCATATTCAGTTGCTCGTTTCTTCTCGAAGAACGGAACTTTCGTCAATTATTACATGGTAAAATGGTTGAAGTTAGGATAAATTAAGTTTGTTCTTTCTTGATCCAAGTTATTATCATTGGTACTTGCAGTACTATGGTGGGACCAATTACGGCAGAACAGGTTCATCTTTTGTGACAACTCGTTACTACGATGAAGCTCCTCTTGATGAATATGGTTGGTATTGTCAATTTTCAGCAATTTGATTTAGTTCATTCCAAAATTTGATTAGGCTGGTTTCCATGCATTTCCAGGTTTGAGGAGGGAACCTAAATTTGGTCATCTAAGGGACTTGCATAGGGCTTTAAGATTGTCCAAGAAGGCTTTGCTTTGGGGTGTTCCAAGTGTCCAAAGAATTACTAACGATCTAGAAGTGAGCCTTTCTTATTATGCATGCTAAGCATTTTAATGGGGAGAGTTACTGACTTGCAGTTATGGAACTGACTTGCAGATTCGAGTTTATGAGAAGCCTGGAACTGACATTTGCGCTGCTTTCTTGACCAACAACCATACAAAGATACCTGCAACAGTTAATTTCAGGGGCCAGGATTATTTTCTTCCACGAAGATCCATTAGCATCCTCCCAGATTGCAAGACTCTGGTTTTCAACACTCAAACGGTAACTTCTGATTTCTCAAACATATCTAGTTGAAGTTTAACATTTTGACTAGGTAGAAAAATACTTTCTGAATGACGGCCTGCTTAAACAGATTGTTGCGCAACATAATGCAAGGAATTTCCATCCGTCAAAGAAGGCAGATAAACTTAAATGGGAGGTTTTCCAAGAAAGTATTCCCAAGATAGATGAATTACCACTGAAAAGCAAGATTCCATTGGAGCTTTATAGCCTTACTAAAGATACCTCAGACTTTGCATGGTACAGCACCAGGTAATAACATCTCTCACAACCTAACAGATTTAAAAGATTTCACTTCACAAAATCTTTTATTTACCTTCCACGAATCAGTAATATATAGGTTTTCTTCTACTCAAATCTGACATGCCTTTTCAATTCTGTTTGCAGCATAACTTTTGACCGCCTTGACTTACCTATGCGTTCTGATATTCTACCAGTCCTCCAGATTGCAAATCTTGGCCATGCAATGGTTGCATTTGTGAATGGAGAATATATAGGTAATTACAATGTTACATAATGTTTCCTTGTTATAATCGTGTTGAACTCATTAATTCTTTCGAACTTATGTTTCATATATAGCTAATGGTTTTTCCATTTTCTCTCAGGATTTGGACATGGAAGCAACATAGAGAAGAGCTTCGTCTTCCAAAAGCCCATAAATTTGAAGCCTGGAGTTAATCACATATCACTTTTGGGCATGACAGTGGGATTGCCGGTAAGGAACGTGCCTGTAGTTTGTTGTTTTATTTGCCCCTTGTACCATATATATACTAAGAAGAGGGACTGAGGCATTCTTTATCAATGAAGAATAGCGGAGCCAACATGGAGAAGAGGTTTGCAGGACCACGAGCCGTTACACTCCAAGGGTTGAATGCTGGAACCCTTGATGTCACCAACAACAACTGGGGGCATGAGGTACATATGAGCTTCGTCTATCAGACTGCACTTTGTTTATCCACACATGCGAGCGCACACACACAATTATGTACCCTAGAAAGAAAATAAAGAGCCAGATGTTTTTGAAGAAGGGAAACACCATGGTCCAAGACAACTGAACAAAATAATGTGAATTTAATCCATTTGTTTTCAACTTAGGCAATTTCCTGGACTTTTCTCTGAGGGCTGTAGTATTTATTGTCGTAAGAAATAGTCTAAAATGCTTTGCTGGCAGAACTGCTATGGTTCTGGATGGACCCACACTCTAGCCGAAAGAAATGCATCATGGAAATATTGCATAATCTGGACAATTCTCCATGAATCTTTGTTAGGTCTATAATTCCTGCATTCCTTAGATCTTTATGATGGAGGCTATATCTTGTTTCCATTATACAGGTTGGTGTCAAGGGAGAAAAGCTCGAGCTACACACGGAGGAAGGTTCACAGAAGGTAAAATGGAGTCCGGCTATAGGAGCAGGACCACCAGTTACATGGTATAAGGTAATGCCACCAGTAACCTTGAACCTGTGGGTAATATTCGTAGGACAAATACTCCAATGGAATTTTTCAGAACTCACAGCCGATCGAATTTGCTTTCTGCAGACATATTTTGATGTTCCTGAAGGCCAAAATCCTGTTGCTGTCCGGCTGAGTACCATGGGCAAAGGAATGGCTTGGGTCAACGGCAAAAGCATTGGCCGTTACTGGGTCAATTACCTCTCACCTCTTGGGCAGCCTTCTCAGTCCGAGTAAGTGGGTTTGGTCATGCAAGCTTCCTTAGTAAATTTGAAGCAAAAAATACAAGAATGATTCGCTTAAGTATACTTTGTTGCTACTTGTTTAATTTTCCTAGTATGATGGCTCTAGAGTTTGCGTGTTTTTTTTAGTAGAAAAACAGATTTTAGCTTCTTGAGTTCCTGTAATGATATGTTTTCGAAGTTCTTTATATATGCATATTTCGCTCAGGTCTCCTGAAAGCTTAAGAGCCCTGCATCCAAGCAGTGGAGGCACATTAGTGCAAGTGGGGTCAATTGAACACACTTAATTTTGAAAATTATCACTTGCTTTTCTTCCTTTTCATTCATGAAAACCATGGTTATCCTGGCTCTCCCCACGTTGCTGTTATACCTACGCGAAAAAAAATGTGGAATTAATGGGGCCTGTAGCTTAGAGGATTAGAACACGTGGCTACGAACCACGGTGTTGGGGGTTCGAATCCCTCCTCGCCAAACCTTCCCAAAAGGGAAGGACCTTTCCCTCTAGGGGTGGGAATAGGAAAATCATGATCGGGATAGCGGACCAAATGCTATAGAACTTGGGTGAGGGTCTTTTGTCGAAATGGAATGGCCTTACTTGTTGTTTTGATTTCTTATTTTTCGTTAATGTTCAGAATCTTTAAACAAAGTCTGCCCTGGCCCATCCGTTTTTTTTTTTTTTTGGATTTTATGCAGGTACCATATTCCAAGATCCTTCTTGAAGCCAGGAAAGAACCTGATGGTTCTCTTTGAGGAAACCGGAGGAAACCCACAAGGAATTGAAATCCTACTTGTCAACAGAGACACTATTTGCAGCTACATATCCGAGGCTCATCCACCTAGTGTTAAGACTTGGAAAAAGGACGGAGATCAGATGGCTGTAGTAGAAGGTGTGAAATCAGGAGCTCACTTGACTTGTCCCGACGACAAAGTGATCAAGAGCGTGGACTTCGCAAGCTTTGGAGATCCTACCGGCTCATGTGGAAACTTTGTTGTAGGAAAATGCACTTCCCCAAACAGCGAGAAAGTCGTTGCGAAGGTAAAATCACATTCACTACATAATTTGTTAGTATCACCTAAATTGTACATTAGTTATATAATCATACTCACTCTCCGATTCATCTGATTCGAGTTTTTTTCTTTTTTGGTGGGCTTCGATCAGTATTGCTTGGGAAAGGATAGCTGTTCAATTCCACTAGAAAGAGAAATATTCGAAGACAAGAGCCATGATGAGTGCCCAAACATCTCAAAAGTACTAGCTGTTCAAGTAAGGTGCGGTCGGAGCAAGTCCAAGTCAGGTTAGATAAAATGAGAGATGTGAAATGGAGTACTTGGATAGCAGTGTCAAACTGTCAATATGTACATGAGAGCTGCAAATTCAATATATTTCATTGAAATTTATGTGTTACCCTAACTTGTATTCCTTTTACGTGTGCTTCTTCATTACAATTCCATTCGTGACCTAAACTTCTTTGTTAGGGTGGCCGATGGAGCTGTAACTCGCGAATTGCTAGATTAGGAAACCAAAAAATAAAAAAACTTGAATTTAGTCGGGCGAAATCCTAGCTGATCCATAATTTCCGAGAAATCCAACTTGCAACCAGTAAAACTGTGTAGTTTTTAGGTTGCATGGCTTGGGGAAGAATTTGCTGGCGCCTAGTTAGTGGTGACTTAAAAAGCCAACTTAACTTATTTTTTTGTTTTCATTTGATTTTTTTTTTGTGTTTCTTAGTTTTGCATCGATTTTTTTTAGTATTATTGGTTCGTCTCGGCGAGAGGAATCCAAAAAGGTAAAAGATTATGACTAGAACTCTCAATTTTTTGAATAAGATCGAAAAAATTATAAAAAGCTGACTTTTTGACTTATTTTTGTCTTTATTCAAAAAAATTTATGTTTCGATCATAATTTCTTACTTTTTTTTATTCCTTTCGCCGAGACGAACCAATAATACACAAAAAATTAATGAAAAACTAAAAAAAAAAATAAAATCAAATAAAGACGAAAAAATAATTCCAGCTAACTTTTTAGGCCAAAAAACACCTTAAAAATGATTTGGGCTTCTTCTTCCCTTTGTTCTTCTGCTCTCTAAGCTTATGATATGTGGTCTCTTATTGATTGACTAGATGCATAAAGGCTAGGGTCCAACTTGTCTTCAGTCCTTTTTTGTTGGGTCTATCTGTGGGTCGATTCCAAGGTCTCCTTGACGTCAGAACTATTTATGTTAGTACTCAAGAGACATGGAACTGTAGTAAATCAATTTGTATATGATCGAGTCAATCTTTCAAGGTAAATGTGTCCCAAAATAGTACTCCCTCTGTTCGTATTTGTTGGTCTATTTTTGAAATTCACGCTATTTATTTTTAATTACTTATATATTTCAATACAAATCTAAGAAAATATGTAATATAAATCTTATTTGATAGATCTTAATTAGTTCTATAGAAAGTTTGCAAAACCATGAAAATTATTAGAAATTGAAAGATATAAGCAATTAAAAACGGAGCCCATAATCTATAAATTCCATGCTGGAGCGGTAATAAAACAATACATATATCTTAGTGATTCATAACGGCCAAAACAGGTCAATACCGATCTTGTATCGGGATCTCGGCTTATACAAAACTACATGTGTATTTTTTCTCTTGCGAGAAAAGAAGACACATACTTTAAGATATTACTCCGTATAACAAAACTTAGAGCCCACAATATGTTAATCATGTCAATTTGTTATTAGAACTAATGCTAATGTATATCAAAGTATTATAATTTGTTTTATTTAACTACTCTTTTCTTTTTTTGGTAAATTACTAATTTTATTTTTATACGCATACACATGCAAAATAAATATATATGAAATATATGTTGTGGTTAATTGAAACGGTACGGAGATACATACCGCTACCAAAACATAATGTTCCAGTGGAAAAATAGTACACTTACAAGTATGGGATTAACAACTTTGTAGTACTCAACTTATAGAAGTTACTCCTTATTTTTATGACCTTTTGATTTAGAGCAAACTTCTACACTCCTGTGATTTTGGCCATGTGCGACTACATTAGGCTCATTTTGTATGTATAACTCCCCGTGCTTTGTAGATTTGTGCAAACGCACCTAATTAATAGAAATAATGCAAAATCCACTAACGTAAACGATAAAAAGTCCAATATGTATTCATCTTCTTCCTTGAATGTAACCAATCCATCCCTTGTACTATCCGAACCGCTCAAGTTGATATATGTATCAACAATATTTAAACAAAGTCGTAAAGAATGAACTCATTTGGGACAGTTGAAGGTTCAGGAGCCTCACATGCGGGTGAAGGGGACGAGCCAAATAGGTAGGTAAAGGGGTTTGTTTTCAGGACTACCCCACGAATTCTTTTCATTACCTAATTACTAGCCAGTAGTCATTGCGCGCCTACCCTAGTAACCCTACCCCCCTTTTTTTTCCTTCAACTATTTACGGTGTACAAATTAGTTTATACGCATGTCTCGACTATTTTTTAGGAATCGATTCACCCATCATCTAATATATTTAAAGTCAAGAAAAGTCCGATGTGAGTGGCCTCCTCATTAGGAGTTGATTGCACTTTGAGAAGTTTCCAACCGAGACTTAAACCAAAGAAACTCCTATATTCTCTGTCTTGATCATGAGACCAACCCTTATATTGCCTACCTTACACCTTAGCCAGTGGCGGAGCTATATAGTTAAATAATTTTGTGCGATAATGATGTTGCGTTCATTGATTGATATGATAACAACAATATTCGAGATTTCTTTTTAATTTACCAAAACTGTACCATAAAAACTTGAATGATCGGATTTAGTTTTGAAAAAAAAATCATCGAATCAAGATTTCTTTCATAAATCGGCTCCCTCCGACTTTGACTCTTGGCTCCGCCACTATATCCTTATTCCTCGTTCAACAAACTTGGCTTTTTGACATTTTGACATATTTTTAAATATCGCATGCGAGGCGAGGGGAATGATCTGCCTTAAAATTCGTGAAAAACCATAAAAGACCAAATAACAGTAGAATCATAGTGCTTCCCTATTAATGGGTGTCACATGTGTTTGTTCGTGTCTTTATTGGATTGGAACTACTTGGGATAGAGAACAAAGTGTACCAACCACGTACTGTTTAAAGTTTAAACCACCTAACTCAGTACAGCAATAAATTCCCTTAAACTCATGAAAGGTGGGCATTCCTATCCTATATACTCTACATACTCTGTACAGTTTTGAAATAGCTAGTTCAAAAGTCGTTTGAGTGATCTCGCTCATTTAAAAGTATTTTTAATGTATTAGATTTTCGTAATTTTACCTATAGAATTCTTCTGCAAATCAAAATAATTGATTGTCAATATGGACGACCCTGATTGAACGATGGAGGCTTCTCTACAATTGACTATAGAGAAGTCAACTCTTTTTTTTTTTCTTTCTTTTCCTTTGTAGCATTAATTGTTAAATTTCTTTGAGGGTTCTAACCTAAAACCAATTGACATTAGATGGAGTAACCTCAAGAATTTATTAACCAGACTTGGGTGGCTTAGATGAGCAATTTGGGATAATTTAACACTCTCCCTCACTTGCAGCCCGGATGCACGTGGAGATACGAATTGAGAAGACTAGGAGATTTGACTTGGGCAAAGGAGACTTGACCACGTGAGATGAGGCCACCTAAGACCTAGCTCTGATACCACGTTAAATTTATTGGAGGGTTCCAACCTAAAACCAATTGGCAATAGGTGGAGTAACCTCAAGAATTTATTAACCAGATTTGGATTGCTTAGATGAACAATTTGGATAATTTAACATTAACAGACATGCATGCCTACCGATCGATAGCACTATATGGTGATTGTGACAGTGGAAATTTTCTTATTTCCAAAATAACAAAGTGATTTTCTAATTAGTTATTGATACCGCGACGTAAAATTAGTGGAAAATTTTGCATTATATGATTAGCCTTCATATAGAACTGACTAATTTTTTCGATATATTTAGGATTACGAATTGAAACCAAAACAAGTTTACTTCTCTATTCAAATTGGAATATGGGTTTAATTTGTTGTTGTTTTCTTTCTCTGCAATTTAAGAATCTTTCATGGAAACCAAAACAAGTTTACTTCTCTAGTTGATATTCAAATTGGAATATGGGGTTAATTTGTTATTGATTTCTTGCTCTGCAATTTAAGGATCATAGATGGATAGAGGTATGTGTGTGTTTTGGTGTTACTTGATGTTCGATCTGAAAGCAAAAACAATGGATAAGCTTACTGTTTTTTTTGTTTTTTGTTTTTTTTATAAATCCAAGGGGAATAATCATAGATAATACTCCTACGTAATTATGTACGCGTAGGATTTGGGAATAATTTCATAAATCGTGCCAGGGTTCAACATCAAAGGTGTGGGGTCAGTTTTGGACCGGACAGTTGGGAAAAGGTGTAAAAGTAGGTAAAATACACTCATGAAATTTCACAAAGTGGGCATCCCCACTTCTCTCTCTCTCTCTCTCTCTCTCTCTCTCTCTCTCTCTCTCTCTCAAAATGATCAACCCAAACAAGTTGGTGGTAAGGGTGAAGATTTATGTTTGATTCATGGGCTGAAGTTACTTTCAATGTTGCTTTCATAGGAGAGATCATGTGTCTGGTGGGTGATAACAAACCATAACCCATTTGGGAGGATATATTACCGATCGAAGATTATCCTTATCTTTTGAATTTTGATAACTAGGTGTCCAACCAGTTTTCGCGCACCAACGAGGGTCCTATCTAAAACCGGAGCAAGACTCCGTATAAAATTATCATAGAAGAGTTGATAACACTTAAGAAGTTTCACATATATAAGAGTTGATAACACTTAAGAAGTTTCACATTATATCTGACCATACGAATTAAAAATTATCCTTATCTTTAGTAGGCTAAAACAAGATCATTAAAAATTCGTGAACGTACAACTAAAAGGTAAACAACCTTCCCATTAACCAACCTTTAGCTGCCTAAACTTGCACCACAATGTTTGGGGAGAAAAAAAAGAAAAGTGGAAGGTGAACCAAAGCCCACATACAACCACAACCACACTCATTTAATTTCCTTTTATATTCTCTTTTTTTTTAATTTTCATTTATGACATCAGTGTCTTCTAGAAGCACTAACACACACCCTTTCTCCAATAAAATAAAAAAAACCACAACTACCCAGTACCCACCAATATGCTTATGCACAACAATATAAAAGAAACCCCATTAGGAGTTAGGACTATTCTTTAGTCATCTAATGCCCCACTACAACTAACTCACTAAAGTACTAAGATTTCGAATTTCCTCATTAGCTCATGAATATAATTTGGACAGTGGTACCCGTACAGAACGGGGAGCACAGAAAATGTACCGATCGCGTTCGGGGATCCACTTTTGGGTCACACGAGTGATCCGAACCGCTTCATTGTTTCTTAAAACATTTTTCCGAGGGGCCCCGCAAAATTTTTCCAATCGGCGGTTGGAAGTCTTTCGAAAAAATTTCACCGTTTGAATCGGACCCAAAACTGGGTCCCCGAACGCGATCGGTACATTTTCGGTTCCCTTTTTTCTGTACCCGTATCATTATCCATATAATTTGGTTTATCTATAAAAGATGAGAATTACTTTTTTTAGCCTACAAAATGGAGTAGTACTTTATTTCAATAAATTTAATTGAACACCACACCTCGTGTGGTTGGTTCATTACTGTTCCTTCAAAGAAAGAGATTCTAAAGTTCGAATCATCATGTGGTTGGTTCGTTACTGTTCCTTCAAAGAGAGAGATTCTAAAGTTCGAATCCTCATGGACGATAATCCCTAACATCCTATCATCTGGCAAAAAAATAAAATAAAATAAAATAGAATGCTTTATTTTGGGTTTAGATTGTGAATGTCCAAGATTAGATGAGTAAGCTAATCCAACTCACGAGCAAAACAGATCATCGCGTCTGAAACCCCAAACATCATCTCAAATACATAAAAGATTTGTTTGATGGGGTGACCTTACAACTAACACAGTATTGATGTTAGTTCCAACCACATTCTATAATACTATAGTTCATTATAAATGTAGCTGGGTAGTGGGTATAGCTGACTTACGTCTTGTTTAGTTCTCAAATTAATTTGTAAAATAGTAGTGAAAGAAAAAGAGGTAATTAAAGAGATTTATTAACTTAACCACATAGCAAAACATTATGAATCCTTTTGGGCAAGGACACCAACATGCTAATCAAATTCACTGTCTTTGTCTCATAATTTTACAAAATAATATGGCAACATGCTAAAATTCACTATCTTGTCGAATTCTCACAAAGTTATTTTTCATGTCATATTCAACCGCGAATTTGTATTTGCCAAACTTTGCCACCACATGTGATCGATAAAACAATCATAATCATGCCAAAATAGCACCAAGCGAGTGCAACATGTTTTTTTTTAGCACTGTTGCATGCCAAAAAAAAAAAAAAAGGGGCAATATTTTATGGGAATTGGGATGATGTAGGCTGGACTTTGATCCCCGTTTCTGTCAGTTGATTTTTGCCTGTAGTTTAAATTAATAGGAATTTATAAACAACAAGTAAAGATGGAAAACATGGTAAAACCTGATCGGGATGGAAGTTGCCATATACAGAAAAAGAAAACCCCTCAAAGAAAAAATATAGACTGGTTGCAATAAACGACCCTAAACAATCAGAAATATAGCCAGCATAGCTGATACATGACATAATACACATTAAATAAATGTTTATTAAATGTTAATCTCATGGGGTAGCTCAAGTGGCAACAAGGATGAAATGTAAATCCAGACATCCTGAGTTCAAAACTTGGCAACCTCTGAGGCAATGCCACGAGAGAAAAATCTATAGTGAATCCCCTAGTTCTGGTGTTGATGGTCTACCTTTCACAGGACTGGAGCGGGGAAGAGTTGAGATCGTGTAAGGTGACCCAGACAACCCCCGACCCTTGAACCACCTATATATATATATATATATATATATATATATATATATAAATGTATGTTCCAATTCAACTTTCTTGTCACACTCAGATAAATATGGAGTAGTGCAATGTATACACCCACCGACCACAAAATCTGACGACATATGACTTTGCAGCCGTCCTATACATGTGAGACCCACAACATCGGATGACTATGAAGTCGTTTATAATAGTATACGTGATCAGTGGGTGTGTCTATAATATTTTTTGTTTCTATATCATACAACATATTTCTAGCTAGGTAGCATTGTCAATGATCAGTTACTAATCTAAAGCCTCGAATTGAATGAGGGATGAGTTTTGGTGGGATAAAATAGTAAATGGGATAAGATAGTAATGGATAATATTTAATAAGGGTGAACCCACATTGACGTGACATTTATGGAAGAGGATTTAATAGTACTTGGTTTTTTCTTTTGGATGAATTTGTGATAAATAGGGATAAGGTTGGGTGGATGATATAAAAACCTGACAAATGACTTATTTTCCTTTGTGCATGGGTCATATTAGATTTTACGATAAAATAAATACATAAATACAAGAATAAATGTCACATCAATGTAGGTCTACCTTTATTAATAATACTCATTACTATCTTATCCACCCTTACTAATGATATCCTTACTATCTCATCCCGCATCCAATTGGGGCCCCATGTTATTAATTAGTACCTCTGTAGGGTTATTGAGCAATATCAATCTGAGAGGGGTATAACTCATACCCTTTCACACAAAACTTGCCAAACCTGGAAGCAAGGGGCCTAGGACAACACCTATTGTCTCGGGCGATTCCGGTTTGCTCCGGTCTTGTTCCGGTAATCGGAAACGTTCAATTTGTAAAGCTCATCAAATAGAACAAGTGCACCCAAAATAAGCTCGATTGGTTATCATTAAGTGTTTGATCAGAACAATTTTATCTTGAAAATAATGATTAGAAACACTAGATCAAACCCATTGAAGCCCATTATTGCCAAGTTATATGCGTACCGATTAGAGACTTAATGATATTCAAATAAGTTGAATTTTGATACATTTGTTCTACTTAACGAGCTCTACGAAGTGAACGTTTCCGATCATTGGAATAAGACAAGAACAAACTGGAATTACCCGTGACAGCAGGTAGCAGGCTCCCAGCTTCCGCCAAACCTAGGATGAGGTGAGACTGGAATAAGGAGAAGTAGATGAGTTATACCCGTCCTGATCTCCAACCAAACGAGACCTAAAAGTTGTTTTTTTTTTTTATAGAAAAGATAGGAAGGGGAGGGGATCAGTACTACTCCTTGTCTTGCTATGTTTAATTAATTATATACCTTACTTTTCCACCTACCTAAAGGTTTACCCCTATTTAATGTCTACCAGAATATGATAATGCTTAATATCATCAAAAGAGAGGCCACCATCCACTCCCTCAAACCTGTCTTACCAACTCACATCTAGAAGCAATTACTCTCTCTCTCTCTCTCTCTCTCTCTCTCTCTATAGTCAAAAGCCTTATAAAACCCCTTGTCAAGTACTCACAAGGCCCAACCTTGATCCACAAGCACCCCTCCCTTTCCACCCTCACCACTGTAACCTACACACACCAAAAACAAAAAACAGATAACAGATACCAGAAGAAGAAGGAGGTCAAATTCCAATGGGGAGGTCACCTTGTTGTGAGAAAGCACACACGAACAAAGGGGCATGGACCAAAGAAGAAGATGACCGGCTCATCGCTTACATCCGGGCCCACGGCGAAGGATGCTGGCGGTCTCTTCCCAAGTCCGCCGGCCTCCTCCGCTGTGGCAAGAGTTGCCGCCTCCGGTGGATTAATTACCTGAGGCCTGACCTCAAAAGAGGCAATTTCACTGAAGATGAAGATGAACTCATCATCAAACTCCATAGCCTCCTTGGCAACAAGTAAGTCTTCAAATTTAAACTTCAACTCCTCACTCTAATGCAATAAATTTCCAGGAATTTTTGTCACTTAACACTAGATTCACTACCAACCAGTCCAATAACCCTTACAATATTTTGTTATATTTTCGGGAAATTTTTCCTCTTTGTATCAGAATTAAACAAAATTAATTTGCGCTTAAAGACCGATTTATTGCTTACATGTGTTCTATATGTGGTCCATGAAAAAATATGGCTTTTCAACATTTTAAGTAGGCCCTGAAGAACAAATATATTGTTGGTGGTCCGTTCCGTATTCAATTTATGCTTACCTAAACTTATTGGATGTGATATTCCCCACTATAGCATATCAGAATCTAAGGCATAGTATTAGTTTATTTTTCGTTACACGGTGCTTACGATTAATTTTCCAAAATCTTTAATTGATTATTGTTTTTTGTTGTTGATGTAGATGGTCGCTTATAGCCGCAAGATTACCGGGAAGAACAGATAACGAGATAAAGAACTACTGGAACACCCATATCCGAAGAAAGCTTTTGAACCGGGGTATCGATCCGATGACTCACCGGCCCATCAACGAGCCTCAACCGGAAGTTAAAACCATATCTTTTGCGACTGCTAATTCTTCTGTTGTTGATCAGAAAGAAGAGGAGAAAGCGGTGGTAGTGACTAGCAGCGGGTTTAGTACAGGCAAAGAAAGATGTCCAGACCTAAATCTTGAGCTGAGAATTAGCCCTCCTTACCAACACCAACACCAACACCAACACCAAAACCAACCTTATGATCATCAGATATTGAAGACAGGAGGGAGAAATATAGCTAAAACAACAACTACTCTCTGTTTCTCATGTAGCTTGGGAATACAAAACAGTGGAGAGTGTAGTTGTACCAATGGTACAAGTAGCAGCAGCAGCAGTACTGGTTATGACTTTTTGGGTTTGGAAAGTGGGGTCTTGGATTACAGAAGTTTGGAGATGAAATGAATGAATGTTTTTAATTAAGGAATTAATGATGTCTCTCTAACCTTCTCTTGCTTGTAAGATTGTTAATTAGAAAAAGTGCATACTAATATTTCTTTAACTATAGTGGATAACTTAATTTGATATATATTGCTTCTAGAAATTTGATGGGGTTTTCATCAATAATTGAGGGTTCTTTTCCGCAAATTTACAGAAAGTGAAATTATGAAAAGATCTATGAGTATCATCCACATCATATCAACTATTCATATTTAACGGTGACATTGTCGAGAATTTGATCAAATCAAAGTGCTAGGCGCCAAAAATTACTAAGAAAAGAACAAAAATAGATTAGTCACAAATTTTTATTTTATTTTTTTATGTGGCTTTCTGGTGCAAATCCCACATATTTAGCAACTACTAATACATACGATGTGGATATATACAAGACGTCACTTTTATAGGGAAGAAAATTCTTTCTTTATTTCACTTCACTTCCTAATTTCTCATAGGTAGGGCTGCAAACGAGGACCGGGGGAGTCTTCGAGGTCGGCATCCGAGTCATTGATCTCGGCAATCAACGGCTCGAATCTCATCTTGACAATGGACGGCTTAAATTTGTAAAGTGCCGAGATGAAATCAGGACCATTGAAAACACATCCGACGGCTCGGATGGCGCCCTACAAGGAGCACCCTGCAGGGTCCCCGTTTCCCCAAGAGAATAGAGCAGCTCGCGGCTTGGCTCCTTAGTAATCGATTCGAGCTCCAGTTTAAGCTTTAGGCTTGTTTAGTAAACGAGTCGAGCTTAACACTCTAAAGCTCGGGCTCTGCTCTGTTCGGTTTATATAGACTCGTTTGGTAGATAAACTTGGCTTGCATGGCTCATTTAAAGCCGACCCGAGCTCGAGTTGGACTCGGCTCGACTCATTTGCACCTAAGTCATAGGCTTCTTCTTCCTTGATATGCAAAAAGAGTTAAATCACCATAAAAAAAGACCTTTCGAAAAGGATTTTAAACTCTATTGATGAGTTATTATTCAGAGACTCATTTGCACCTAAGCTTAAATGCATATTATATATGCATATAGTGAGATACAAATATGGGGTCAATGGATAAGCTGTGAGAGGATGAGAAGTCAGGACTATGAAGTGGTAGGTAACCTATCTCTATTAATTCTTTATTTTCTCCCAATAATAGAAGGCCCTAAAATAAATTAACTGTGCGAAATGCGTGAGGAAACTAGCACCTGTCCCAAAGTTCCGTTCTCTACCAACCTAACAATTACTGTCTCTACCAACCTAACAATTACTGAAAGGACCCGGACTCCTTTCCAGACAGGAGAGGAAGTTCTCATGTAGTTTGGCTTTTTCCGGGTTTATATTGGGTTCACATTGATGATCGGAATCGTATACTATGTAGATCTTTTTGATCACTTTAATCATCCAAAAATTCGTGTTGATCAGATAACGTTTAATATCTCATCAGAAAGTATTTATTTTGAACAAAGTGAGAGAAAGTGGTTCCAATTCAGTGTGTCGCGAACGCTTTTCACGATTAATGTGCTCCGATGAGCTATTGAGAGGTATCCGATGAACACGAATTTTTTGCGAGTTTGAAGTACTCAACGAGATCTACATAATATATGATTCCAATCATCAATGTGGACCTGGTATGGGCCTGAAAAAGGCCGAACTAGACGGAAAACTCCTCCCCTTCCGAAAACCTTAACTACTTTACCTGTCCAAAAAAGTTAGTCTATTAGTAAAATACGTGCAATTTTCGGGGGGAAAAAAGGTACTTTTGGACATATATTTTTGGATTTCTTCGCACTAGAACCGGAAACCTTAAGTATTTCATCAGTCCCAAAAAAATTAGTCCACTACAAAAATATGTGCAATTTTCAGATAAAAATGCCAACTGTTTGCTATTCTTTCATCTTTAGTAGATTTTTTTTCCTCTTAGTCATAATTTTTACTAATTTTCTTTCTTTAGTTGAGAAGAATAATTAATCCAAAAAATACAACATGAATCTAACAAAAACTTACGAAAAATAACCAAATATACCAAAACAAAAAATTCCTAAATTTAGGAAGAATGGAATCTGAACATTTATAGTAAAAGGAAGAGAGAGAGAGAGAGAGAGAGAGAGAGAGAGAGAGAGAGAGAGTCAAACATTGAACTTAGTCCACGGTCTTCCATTTGACTTGGTTTACTAAAAATCTGACACAAAGATGCTCAAAAGAAATGTTTATTTAAAAACTAGCTATAGTGAGAGACTATTTTTCAAACTTCAAATTTTCTTTTCTTTGAACATTTCAAACTTCTATTTTCGTATGAAATTTCTCGTGCTTGTGAAAGAACTGCGCGCCTTAAAATTGGAGTGACTTTTTTGCCATTTGGTCAAGGGGTGTCAGACCCACAACAAGAATGGAGAACCCCACCGCCACCACCATTATTCCAGTGGGACACGACCACAGGTTTGGTACCAACATTATTAGGTAGGTACGTGCTTCACCATTCACTGATTTTTGTTTTGGTTCTCTCGTTATAATCGATCCATATGTAGTAAAGCCTTATTTTATGATCATAAAATCTCATCCTGTGACAATAAGATCGACATGCTGTCACTCTGATTGATAACGGACTAAGGGTAGAACCACAAATGCCATCTAGGACTCAAAAATTTCAAGAAGACAAGACGTTAACCGAAGAAAAAACATCCAAATCAACAAAACACAACCAACACTTGACGCCCTACAACAAAAGTACGATGTTGCATGCACTTCGGTTTCATCGAGGCGCTTTGCTCCATACATGTTGTGGGGTGGTGTCGTCTTTCTTGGGTTTGATTGGTCTTCCTCTTCACTCCAAGAACCTACAAAACGGAGCAAACAATTAGAGCCACCCCGGCCGCACTCGCCAGAGGGCACTTCGAAACTCAAGTTAGTGCTTGAAGGAGACAGGAAATTAAGCACAATGCACTACTTAGATCTAGAATTGTGTAACTCATTAGGATTTATCCTATGGGAATTTATAGGTCACATTGTACTTGGTCTCCAAGTCCCACGTGCTCGGCATGAGGGTGTGACATCACTGATAACCGCTTCGAACACTTGACGTTGCCAATTATGATCCTCCATGTAGTGCTTCTAAAAGATTCTGGAAGGCTCTGCTCGGCTGCCACGTAGCCATCGCCATGTGCTCCCATAAACCTTTCTAATAGTCTTCCGCGTTGGTTCATGGGTCGGGACCTTTAGCCCAAACCGAAACCACCAACACAGAAGATATCCAACAGGCCTTTGGGCTAACACAAACAGTATGCGCGGCTTTAGCCCAGCAAAGTTCGGCTCAAAAGCATATATCCATAAAAGCTCACACTGAATGAGTTGGGTCTTGGGCGTCGGACCACCATCCTCATTTGGACTAGAGCCACAAGACTTTGCATGAGTTGCTCCCTGCTAACCAGCCCAAGCCAACCCTCATCGGATTCGGCCCATTACACCTGTGATATGTGAGTTGTTGCGTGTAGTCATGATCTAAAGATATATACGCTGTAGAATGAATTTAGTTAAAGTGGTTCTACTTTGTGAAAGATTTTTTTTTTGTTTTATAAGGGAAAAAATGAAAGAAAGGAGGAAGCAACACAAATACGACATATATGTTGCTAACCTTATTTTAGAGCCACAATATTTTTATAATGCTTTATGAATAATGTAGGTAGATAAACAAAAGTAAAAACCAAAGGAATTGAACCACAGCCCTTGAAAATGGAATAAAGGCACGGATGAATGCGCGCTAAAGGACACATGAATGTGGTAGCTACTTTTAGAATAGAATCCAAAAAATAATAATAACAAATACATAATAATGGTCCTTCATCTCATATGGAGAAAAAAAGGGGGTCACTTTTCAACATTTCATACGTTAATTTTTGTTGCCTTTTTCAAAGGGGTTAGGTAGAGACAATTGAAGCTTCCACAGATATTTTTACTTCCTTTTTTTCCTCCTCTGTCTCTCTCTCTCTCTCTCTCTCTCTCTCTCAATGAAATTGTCTAACTAATAAGCCATATAATAATTTTAATTATATCCAAGTGCTTCTCTCTCTATAAATACCCAATTATTGTTGTCCTTAAATAATGCAAAGTTCAACTCCCACCAATATGTATCACATGCATGCCCCTGGTGGTGGGCCCTTCAGGTCCCCATGTAGATCTAATTCTCTTCCAAATTACCTCAAAAGCTTAGGATTCTAAATTAATTAAAAAGGGTTGAACCAAATCACACTCTATATTAACTAGAGATCCTTTTTTTTTTTTTTTTTGGATGGCATATCACTGGATTTCTAGAAGAGTTTTTTTTTTTTTTTTTGCTCCCCTCGATCTTCATCGTGTCATAAGAATCCCACGAAATTTAGTAACTAGCCAAAATTCAAAAGATTTTGTTTGTCGAAATTTTAGACCGAAAGACAAAAAGATTTTGATTATTGGAGGGCCCTATCCAAATCTTTTAAAAAACACCTCAAGATTAATAACCTTTATTTGAGAATTTTACGCCCAATCTTCAAGGGGGCAATGAATGAACTTTTTTAATAGATGTAGCCATGTGGTGTGTAAAATGACAAATTAGGTAAGAAGCTCCAATCTGAGGGACATAAAGCAGTGTACCAACTCTCCGGATCCTATCTTTTTGGGTCGGCAGTTGGCAGCCGCCCGACGTTGCGTCATATGCTCCGGTTGCGGCTGAAGGGCTCCACCACTGCTCACATGGGCCCTACTCTCTCCTTATGGCAATTAATTTAATGCATAGATATTCCTGATTAAAAAACAAATTCCAATTAAGAAGGTACTGTATATATATAATAGTATCATCTATTGGTGTTCTGTAACCACTACTTTGTTACGGAACCGTTGCCTGTTGGGTCCTCCAAATAGATGAATTGAGATGGCCGGACATCAATATTTAGTGATTGAACAGAATTGCGACAAACATGATTTACTTAGTTGATTAACAATATCCGATTAACTTAATTTGTTGTACGAGAGATATTTCTGGTTATTTGAATTCTGCAAAGTAAATAGTTGGATCACATAGACTGGCTTAGGACGAGGCCGCATGTATGGAATGGGGGGCCTGTAGTGAAGAAAAGATTTATTTAGGGTATAATGAGCTTGGTCACACCAAATCAACCCATTAGCAAAACTACCAATTAGCAACTAAACATTTTAAACTTTAAATAAACATTTTACATATAAATTAAGATGAGTCCGAAAAACAAAAAGTCCCGAGAAGAAAAACTAGAGACTAAGAAGGTTTTGTGAAATCAAACTAACTCCGTGTGAAATGATTTACTTAGTTGATTAAAATATCCGATTAACTTAATTTGTATGAGAGATATTTCTCGTTTATATATTTGAGTTTGCAAAATAGTTGGATCACATATACCGGCTTTTTTTTTGAAGATTTCCGCATGTATGGAATGGGAGGCATTTAACAACATTGGACTGACGGCTCGGATTTCCCCAAAACAATTTGTAAAAGCATCAAAACACCGAAAAGCGCCTCAATCTGAAAATCATCTCACTTTAAATAAACATTTTACATAAATTAAGACTCATTTATCTGAATCGTCAATTGCAGATCGAAAGGCCGAGCTGAGCTCAATACACCCTTTAATAAGTTTGGCTCCAATTTTCGTATGGACCGGGCCCATTTCCCTTTTAAATGATGTACCATATGGTATGCCTTCCCTTCAAGTAGAAGAAAGTGAAATAAAGGCTATACAAATTATATTTCCCTATCTTCCTTCTAGAAACACATCCTTTTCTACTTGTTTCATTGTGGGATCTTGGTTAGGTAAGTGGGGGCCTACTATGTTAATTAAAAAAAGAAGAGTTTGTGCATCAACATGAATATAGAACCATAATGCAAATGCTTGTCTTTTTTATTCAAGATGATTCAGTTTGATTTTCCAAAGTATTGTTAAAAAAATTTTAATCTAGAGACTGACAAGAACAAATACAATATATTATTTGATTTTAAGTCAACATCCTAAATATGAAACCAGATTAATTATTTAATTAATGCAATACGGACGGTACCTAATTCATGTAATTTAAGTTGGAAACTGCAAGTACTATTACTAATACGCTATAATTAACAACCTCACTGTCACTAGGTGGGATTTGCTTGTCACTTTTACCATTGCGTCTTTGAGGAGAATATTGGGCACAAAAAGATTACATTTCGTGCTTGAACAAGTCTAGATTCCATTTTGGTATGAGCTGACGCCAATACTTAATCTTGTACATGAGACGGTCTTGAGCTAAATCTCGAGGTACGACCGTTTTAAGGCCCTCGGAAATTTATTTTGGTATTTTTAATAGTCTAATAATAAAGATTCCATCTTTAGGCCCCAAGAAGTCAGGGCCGGCCTCGCCTGAACCTAAGAATTAAATCAATTCCTACATATCAAATTATCAACATCCAGATTTGAACAAAGTGAAATCAATTTATTTAGAGATTCATGTTTAAGCGGTTTGGGTAGGGATTGTGAAGTTTTTGGCAGGAATAAACAGATAGACTATGATAAAGCGGTTTAGACGTCTTGACCGTCAATGTGAAAAGAGAACTTAGGACACCAGTGTGGTGTTAGCAACACCCTCCGATGCCGACATCATTCAAATTTATAGATATGTTGTGTAGTACATAGGACTCAATAGCGCTTGTGTATCAAAAGTTTTGTACCTTGAAGAATGAACGTAGACTTCTTTAATTTCTATCCTGCATAGGTTGGCTTCCATTAGGATTAGGTCTCTTATTACGTAAGGCTTATTTGTTGGGAAGATAAAAGGAGTGGGATAGGAATAAGCTAAGAAGGGAGGGTCCTCATCTGGTGTTTGGTTGGCTCTAAGCACCGGGATTGATTCTCCTTCGGATAAGCTAAGACCCTTGTACGGCTGTATCCCACACCCACCCCAATCATAAACTTATCCTAATGTGGTAATTATCGTTGTGCCCCCAAAGACTCTCAAAATCCTCTCTCTATTCTCATGACATAAGACTCTCAAAATAGAAATACTTGATCATGTTTGGGCAGGTTCGGGTTGATGTTACCCCACCCTGTTGCTCGCCCCAAAATATTTTTACATAATAGTCCACTTATATTTTTATCATTAAACTAAAAAATTTCTAATTATATATATATATACAGTCGGGGATCAAGTCGTCCCACATAAACGTCCACACCTCCCTTTCCCGGCCATATTGGATCCGAACCAAAGTGTTTAAAACGTTTTTTAAGGGGCCCATGCGAGGATTCATCCCGGAAGGGCTTGATCCGAAGTTTTGTAAACCCTTGTGCATTTTAAGAATGAACAAATCCCGTAGACTTCTTTAAACACATTTCTATCCTGGCATAGGTTGCTTCCATTAGGGAGATTAGGTCTCTTATTTGCAAATTTATAATTATCTTTAATAATTTTATCATTATACTAAAAAATTATATTTTTACCTTTATATTTCCTCATATTGTAACAAAAATACCACCTTATAAACCCAAAATCCCAAGCGGGACGGGGATGGGGCATCCGCAAATTACCCGGTCGGGTCAGAGTTGTGTTGTATTTTTCAGATCGGAGTATCGCAAAACCAGCGCCGCCCAGTTGCCATTGCTTAACAGAATAAGAGAGTTGCGAGTATGCAGCCTTGGAACCAATTGGCACGCCTAATCCCTTTAGGCCGGTGGACTGATGGCACGCCAACATGAGCATAAATGGCACGGCCCTCGGGCCGTTGAACTGATGGCTCATTGCCCCTCTCATGTCATGCTCGGCCTAATCAAGGCCGAGTAGCTATTTTGTGCCCGAGCATGGCACTTTTCTTTGGTTACCGATTCGATACTCATCGAAATTTCGCTTAGTAATCCTTGTAAACTCTCAAATTGAATCCTAAATTGACTGGTAATAGTGTGGATATCCAGATGATTACTTGTGATTGCTTTTTTCATGCAAGCAAAGTTGAATAGAGATAAAAATAAGTCAAAAAACATAATTTTTACACCTTTCTTTTTCAATATTACTCAAAAAAATTGAGAGTTCTAATCATAATTTTTTTGATCTTTTTGAATTTTCTCTCATCGAGACAAACCAATAATATACAAAAATTTATAGCAAAACTAAAAAACGCGAAAAAAAATCAAACGAAAAAAAAAAGTCAAAATAATTTATTAGGCCAAAAGAGTTCTTAGCAAACGAAAAAACAAAGTGTATCATGAGTGAAATTGTAGATTATTTATTGGGTAACACCTCGATCAGTGACTTTTTCAAATAGTAAAACCTCCAAAAGCACAATTACAGTATTTTATATGCTGAAGTTAGGTTAGATATAGTCAACTTGGGCGTGAAATCAACTTTGTCTTGGTCACGCAAATAAATTATATTATCATATGGAGGCATTAGAAAACAGTACTTGTCACATAAATGCACCTACCACTTTCTGGGAACATGGTGGGCTGAAAATGGCCCGTTTACAAAACTTATAAATTAACTTAATTAGCTTATTTTCTTAAAAAGAAGTTAGTGAATGGTGTTTGTTAAAAATCATAAATAATCACTTATTTGACTTTTCTAGTTTATTTAACTAAAAAAAAAAGATAAATTATTTAAATCTACAATTTGAACCTTTTTTTTTCTTCTTGTTTTGTTAGAACATAAATGAACAAAAAAAAAAAAATCTTAAAGTGAATAATTTTTCTTACTCATGATTTATGAGCAATCTAGACATTTACTTTATAAAAAAGCTACTACTCTCTCCGTCCCTTTTTAATTGTAGAGTTTTTCATTTTGGGTTGTCCCTTAATAAGTGTGTTTTGAAAAGTTAATGAGTAAAAGTTTGGACAATTATTGTTTTGCCCTTCTGCAAAGTTACTATATAAGAAAAGAGTTAATAAGTAAAAGTGGATGATAATTTAGAAAAAGGAAGGGTGTAAAGTGGAGATAAAAGTTGATGTGAATTGAGTAATTATTCTTTTTTTTAATAAGTTGGATTTACGAAGCGACGCACTTTAAAAATAGATGGGGGAATAGTTTTTTTACCGCTTATTCAAACAAATAAGATAAACTTTTTTTCAACTTATAAAAAGCTAGTATAACAAATAGTTTTACAACTTATTTTAATTCTTTAAAGTTAATAATCTAAAAAATTACTATAATATAAAAAGCTAACTTAAAAGTAATGGCAAACGATCGAGGCCAATGTTATCTATATTAGATCCAAACCCGAAATAGATATAACAACCATTACCTTCCAACCCTGGTTGTGTTCAATGTGTTTGGACCCACCCACAAGTTGGCTATCTACCAAATTGGGCTCTATTAATCATGTTTCAATTGGCTTAAGTCAGTTTTTTAAATTGATGTATTGTGAGAGAATAATCTGTCTTATAAAGCGTAATAAGTCGGTTTTGAGTTTAAGCCAGAAATTGGAAGCTATTTACTCACTTGGGTTTACGCCCATTCTTGCAGTAGTGTTCCCCCCTAAACTTTTCAACAAAATATTTCTTTCATGGCTCTGTTACACTGTTAGGGTAAATCATGATGTTGTGTTACGATTTGCCGTATCCGACGATGGAAGATATTTAGCACCCAAATCCCACCAGTTTTGGATAATTAATCATTTGCTATTAAAAAAAAAGAAGAAGTAATGATTAAGGAAATAGCTAGCTAGCTAAATCATGTTGTGTTATGCTAATGTAGTGAATTTACGTTGAAGAGGGTGGAAGTAATGATTTAAAAGAGAGAAATGTTATCATGTTGTTGGACAGGAAAACGGTTAAATTAAGGAAATAGAAAGTGAAAGTGCATGGGCTCCGAGGTGTACAAGTAGGATTGCAAATGAACCAAGTTGTTTGCGAGCAGTTCGTGGCTTGACTCATTAAGATTTGTTTAGTATTCAAGCCGAACTCAAGCTCAAATTTTAGACTAATTTGATAAACGACTCGACTCTCAAGATAGCAAAAGAAAAGCTGGTGGGGAGAGTTGAGTTTGGTGAGACATGATAAAGGGCAGAAAGCTAGGTTGGATAAGCATCATCTTACATTTATGAAGAGAGACAGAGATGGTTGGGCATGAATGATGTACTTCCAACTGTACCTCAACGAGCACTCTCTCTCAGGTTCAAAATCTCTGCTACTATCAATTTTTTTGGGTCTATATCATACAAAGATTTGCTTTATTTTAATTGGGGACTTTCCAAAGTAGTCAGTGAATAGGATCTACGTAAGCTAACCCAGATACTTAAGTTGTTGAAAAAGAAAAAGATGCATTAATAGGTTTTAGGTATGGTGGTTCTACTTGCGACGGTAACTAATCATGAGAGAAACACGGACCTAACCATTTGGGTGAACCCACTTATTTATTCTATCGAAAATGTTACGGACACAACATTCAGACACAACACTCACATAGGAGTGGATGTTATATATGTTCGGCGTTGTGTTTGTGGCATTTTTGTTATTTTATTTTCTATGTTTTTATTGGCTCGATAAAAGAAAAGCTAAGGTAAGAGGAGGGAGACACTTCCAGCTTCAAAGAAGAATAGTAGTTTATGGACACTTAAAGACTTTTCGGTTTTTTTCTTTTTCTGGAGACTGGAAACAGTCCCCTATCAAAAGCCAGAAAAGAAGACTTTTAAGTATGACCACGAAAAAAAATTGAGACCAAAATGATGAAAGTTTATCACCCAACATTTACTAGCCATTACTAACACTTATGAATCTTCTCAAACATCGGCCAATGGAATCAACACGGACTATTGACCTAAAACGAACCACATGACCTACAACATCTTTTTTCAATCTTTATTCAGATCCACGAATGTAAGTATGTACAACGGGCAAGTATGAATAACGGCTGAGACGGTTGTTTATGTGATATTTAGACATCCCTCATAAATACATCCTAAACAATTTTTTTAATGAAGCTCTAAGTTTTTTAGAGATATTTTCCCAATTGAAAATAAATAGAATGAAGCTGCCTTTAGTCATAGACTTCACTTTCCAAAGAATATTTGATGTATCAACTTCTATTAACCATAGCACCAAACCATAAAATGTTTCTTTGTACCCTTCTTGTTCTTGTTCTAGAAACTTGATTGCTTAACTACTTCAAGAAAACATTGAAAAGGCCCACAACCAGCTACACCCACTTAGAAGCTAGTAATATGCCCTAACATACCATAAGTTATCAATGTAAAATAAGTCCACCCATTGGTGTCAAAACGTCAATTTTTTTTTGGCATGCTACGATATCTAAAAGTCAAAAAACAGCAACGTTGCTGCACCAGCTCAGTGTCGTTTTGGCACAATCTCAAATCCAGACCATTGAATTAAATTCATCTCAATTTTCAATGCAAATCAAATAGGTTTGATGACATCGGAAAAATGAAAACGCCATCTTTGGCACTATGGATTGCAATGCCATTTTTTGGCATCAACAAATAGCAACAACACCTGGTGGCAATAGCAAGATAAATGACTTATGGGATGGACGTGCTAAAAAGCATTGTCTAGGACAATCAACAAACTGAAAACACCACGACCATGTCAAAACACGATGTGGATGTGGACAGCTGAATTACACCTTGTTCGGTTTAGGTCTCAAAACTCATCCTGCACGGTTTCCAATAAAATTTTCTTTCGATCTCTCTCTACTTATTACTTCCAAAATCCTCCCTCAAAACCCAAACCGAACAAAACCTTAGTCGGGCCACAGATCCAGTAATCGGGTAAATCATAGGGCCTTGCATGTTATGCACATAAACTTGGACCAACTGACCCAGTGGTTTATATGTGCACATTGACTAGCATAGCAAGTATAATTAGGATAACAGGAACCAACTTACCAAAACTTGTTCACTGGCAATTGAGCCACATTAGCAGAATTCCTGAATTTGATGTGGCCCGAAAAGTCGTTTCCACACCCCATCCCTCTTTTTCAAAGGATCCCTGAAATAAGACGAAAGATTCCGGACAAATTATATTCTTTGAAAACAACTTTTACATTCCTCACCACTGGGCAAGAATATCAAACAAACAATTACAAGACATACCTCCAACTCCAAGAAGGCTCATCATCTCTGTAAGCATAAATCCAGTGTTCCTGAGCCTGGATCAGGGTTTTGAAGTGATAACAAACAGTTAGCAAGAGATTGCTTTACAATCGTTTGTTAGCTACCACAGGCGATTCTACTTCATCCTCACACCAACTTTTATGTCCTCTTCCCGGTTTTAACTGTCCGATTGTGCAAATTAAGTCACATTTCATAGAATGGTTATGACATAGACACATTTGTTGTCCCAGACATTTTGTGCGGGCTCCATGCATGGGTATCTGGGAATTGGGATCACATACCCCACATAAGAAAAAATTGCAACCTGCAAGTCACATTTGATGGTATCAACTATCAACCTACTATTTCCATGAAACTTGGTTACGGATTACCATGACCTCATAAAAAATGGAGTGCGGTTTTAGGATAACCAAGTTATCGTGATTCTATGCGTGCACGCAGTCCTATAGAAGAACTTGCAAAGAAGATAATGAGGGAGCAGAAGCAGTCAATACCATGTACCATTTTCAGAATTTGTATATTCATGAGACCTGGTAAGATAATTCAAGCATTTCCTGTTTTGGAAACAGAATGAAAAATACTCCAAACTATTTGTTGTTCCGTTACAACAGTAAACACTTCCGAGAATCCAAGGGTCGGGACCCCCCAAGGAAAGGGCCACCACGACACCACTGGCTACCCAGAAAAAGAATGCACACATGTTAAGTTCAATTACGACACAATCGCTCTACAATCGCTCTACAACGCGGTGCAAATGTGGTCATATTTTTTTCTATGATAGCATGCATGTATCCTTATTTGCATTAAAGGACGACTTTGTACTTTGTAGCAACAGAAAACGACTTACCTGCTCTTTTCTTTGGCTTTTACCAGTTCATTTTCTTTTGGCAACTACCGCCAAGGCCTTGTCCATCAGTCCATGCCTTTCTTCAGCGGTTGGTTGGAATTCTTGGAGCCTGCTGGAGGCCATTGGCATTCTACTTCCCAATTGCATTTATATGTATCAGAATAAGTTTCCCATTTCCTAAAACTCCTAGCACTGATTTCATGACGGTCATTCTCCTATACATCAACTAATGGGAAACTCACCCTAAGATCAACCAACGGACAGGAGTTGGCTTCCTCATCAAGTGCATACTGTGACCCGTCTCTGTCTCCATGGCTGCTGCTGGTGGATCACTAATGGGTCTTGTCCGCACACTTGAGACAAGGACCGGAGCTATGATTTACACACAGAGAAGGCAGAAACCTAGAACTTGAAATTTTACATACTCACATGGACATTGAATTTTGAATTTTCCTCAAGTATAGTTTGAAATTCAAGCATAAAATCTAAGGAATAAATCTACAGGAAAAATATAACTGCTTTCTATTCATACTTGCCAAAATACACAGATACATATAATATGAAGTACTTGTTTTTCACTTTCGAAGTTTGGAGGGCCCAACGTAATAAAATATTTATATTTAATGTGCATTTTATACTATATGGTATATACAGGGTGATTCTAGCAAGGTATTATCTCTCCCCTCTAACCAACGGAGGGAAGAACCATTGATCATAGCGGGGTAGTATAGAATATTAGAATGGCGATATCAGATCTGTAGTGCTGATCCTTTTGTTCAGTAACATCAAATCCACTACGGGAAATGCATACTGTAAGACTATAAGTCGTCAGGGGTAGAGGAGGCCCTGCCACCACACCCACATACTTTTCTCTGTCGCTGCTGGAGACTCTTGTCATTGAGCCTAGTTTACAAAAAGACCAAGAAATAAAAACACATTCGGTAGAACAAGTGGAATATAGAGATGACACAGCAATTAAACCTTATCAGAACACAACATTGTAATGAAATCATATTTATACAACATCTTTTACAAGGAAATTAAAAACCAATAATCACTCATTTCTATGACATGAAAGATTGTACTCATCATTCTATGATATGACAGCTGCCAAATATTTTGGCCTTTACACTCATACAAGAACCAGAAAGTAGTTTTCAAACAAAACCCCGGGTTTATCTAGCGATTACTTTTTACCCTTCGTCTTTGATTTGCCAGAAATTTCTTGAGCAGCATGTTTGGCGATGGTTGTAGGTTTGATGATGCTCTTTGGGGTGAGTGCTTTTCTAATCTTAAACACAGCCCAAGCAGACCCAATACCATACCCTATAGCGTCAAGCCCTTCATGGGTCACCTGCCCTGCCTGCTCTCCATACCTGCAATGATACAGATACTTTCATACTTCTGAGCGGTATCAATGATATAAAATGCGTGGAAAAGAGAGTGGTATTTGTGTGATTCAGTGGCTCAGTTGAGGAAAAAGAACAAGGGGGGAAAAAACTGTGTTTCAAGACAGCCACAAGTAAACCGGAGAAAGCACTCGAGTCAAGATATGGCGCCCATTTTTATGCCAAAAATCTAGACGACTTGTTTTTTTTTGGCTCAGTAAAATCTAGACTACTAAAACATATGAAATGTTCATCCAATTGACTAGCCTAAGAATAAAATTGGGTGGCCATTGTCTCTTTGTGGCAACAAGCGGAAGAAGAAAAAGTTCAAGAACAATGAAACACGCCATAAAGATTCCACCGAAGGTTAAAAAAAAAAGAAAAAAAGATGACGTTCAACATTAATGTCTTATTAAACATCTCATATCAACAGAAAGATTCCACTGAATGCCAACAGCAACACCATAGAACCCAGCGATATTGCAAGAATGTTGAAATGCAATGACATTGGAGATGACTAGTATGACAATGATAACGATTGCGTATTTGCACATGATTATAAAGGCATGCAGTGAGATACCTATGGGAAACAAGTCCAGTAGTCACAACTGATGAGGTTGACATTACATTTCTTCCCGCGAGTTCAACAGCATCACAAACTCTATCTGCTTGCACAAACAGAAATAATCTCATGAGCAGGAAGCAGGAAGCAGGAAACAGGAAACAAAACAAACTGCAGTAGCTGCCACTAAAGGATAAAACCAGAAGAAATTCCAATTATTTAAGAAACCAACTCTGTTTCAAAGGTCAATTCAAAATATTAAAGACCTCTCCTCAAGTAATGACCACATTATCAGTACTATTATACTACTATATTGTGATTCCAATGGGTTAGGACCCGACTGGAAGCTCAACTTTAAATCGAACCGGTTGGGCATAACGATTGTTATTGCAGCAACTTTCTATCGGGTGGAGCAGAAAGAAACCAAAGAACCAGACACAAAGGAGAGTAAAGCACAGTCAAAAAACAGTTTTAAGTCACCACAGCAACTGTTTGCAACCACGGATTTGAAATCATAATGCTTTAAAGACAGTAGCATGTAGCATAGTCGTTCTATCAACTCAACAGTGTTGCATACTCTGTTACGAGATATCGTAAGAGTCTCGTAACAGAGTATGCTCAGTAGTTGAAAGAACAGGAAAACCGGATGGAAAGTTTTTACAATGAATGGGTTAGCCTGACTCATTATTTCCTGAAAGATTTATGTCTAAGACCTGAACTATAATCCCTAAAATTCAGGGCATAAGAAACTCAAAGGTCAGAGTAGTTTGACAGAGCATCCATACAAGAATTCTATTACAAGTCATTTTTACCATAGCATACAGCATAAAACACATAGAACTAGCAGAAAAGAATGTAAACTTGACCGAAGAGCCAAGGTGGTTTGAACTGATAACTTGATAAACAATCACATGGCTATTTCCTTGAATAACAAACTATATAGGAAGGTAAAAGAGCAAAATAAAGTGAAGTTGCACAAAACTAAATTAGAGCTCAAAAACATGAGATTGAGATGAAATACGCACTGAATCCATCCAAAGACGCAAGAACAATTTCTCCAGGCAGGAGACTGAAGAATTTCTTGCCTACTGTTGAATTCGCAATTGAGCTTGTGAAGAATCCAGAAACTTTCAGAACTCCAGAAAGGAATCCGGTGACTATTTTCTCTGACCTCTTTGTCATCCTCCTAGCCCTGAGAGAGAACATATGCTTAACTAAAGGAACCAGGTATAATGGTAAAACTACGGAAAATTGCTGTAACAACTACAGGACGGAGCCAGAAATTTTAGTTAGGGGGGTCAAAAGTTTGATCTGTGTATGACAGTTTATCTAATTTTTAATCCAAAGCATAACTAAATTAAGAGGTTAATTATATAGTAGATATACACTAATAAATCTAAATTTGCTTTACAATTGGTCCCATAGACTTATTATATTTTGAAAACAACGCATAAAAACCTCATTCGTAATACTATCAACTCTCAAAAGGAAGAGAATACATGTAATTTCTATGCATCTGAAACGAGTTGGGGCAATTTACGAATTTTTTGTGGGGTCAAAATGACAAAACTTGATTACAGACTATCAAATATTCTTACGAAAAATCAAAGTGAGGGGGTCAAGTGAACCCCCTTGTATCTACATGGCTCCGCCCATTACAACTAAGAAAAATTATTATCAATGGTAAGGTCACCACAGTGGTGACCATTTTTAGCATACCACGTCAGTTGTCATTGTTGGATTCTAAAACGCATGACATGTGAGGTCTATTCCACGAATGCATTAAAAGACAACTATAGTATAACATATAAAGACCAACCTTCTTATCCTCTTCCTGACCCAGGGATTAATTTCTGCGTCTGAACCGGGTTTCAACCTCTTCTTCATGAAGTCATGTCCCCATTTCAACCTACCCGCCGTCACATCCCCACACCACAAAATCCCCTTAATCACCTGCCCCGTACCACCCGCAATCATCTTTGCAACACTACCACTATAATCCTCCACATTCGGAGCCAACGTCGTCCAGTACGCCGTCGCGCTCCGCTCCACCTCCTTCCTCTTCTCCACCTCCGTCACCATCTCCTCCGGTGTTGTCTCCCTCGCCACCACCGCCCCATCCACCGTCTCCTTCACCTTCTGCATGCATGGGCGGAGCCAGAATTTTCAATACTTGGAGAAAACTTAAAACAATAGAAGTTTAAGGCAGATTAAGTGCTCTATTGTAGGGGAAAAATCACAAAAGTTGGTTCAAAATATAATATTCCTCATTGAGAAACCAAATAGAAGTACTTGCTCAGTCCCTTGACCGGTGCTCAAAATGAGAACTTCAAAAAAAAAAAAAAAAAATGGTACTCCTCCATTCCACAATCGATGTCCAAAATCAATATTCACAACCCAAAAAACCACCTAGATTTTGTAATCTATAATACTTTTTATGATTTTAAATTTTTTGTTCAATAGACCTAGTAAAACTAAGCGAGGTCTATCAAACAAAATTCGTATTGCATATGCAGAACATTAGAACTTATATCATATAGATAATTTTATGCGAGGTGTGAATAGCGATTCTGGACATCTATTTGTGGAACCAAGGGATTATCTTTGTCAAGGAAAATTTAAACTCTCTGATAAATTAAAACAACTCATCGAAATCTAGTGATTAGCAACAGATTTAACAAAGATAGCCCTATTGCTGGTGTGCGGCCCTAGTGGGCGCATCCGAGCTGTTGATCTTGGCAATCAACTGCTCGGAATTCATCTTGGCAATGAAAAGCTCGGATTTGCAGAGTGCCGATGGAATCTCAGCCGTTGAAAACATACCTGACGGCTCAGATGCCGCACCCAGCACTCCCCCTTCCCACAAATACAGGTGCAGAATATATTGTTCCATATTGAGAAATCAAATACGTCATTCTCAAATTGTTTGACCGGTCTGCAAAACGAAAACCTTAAAAAAAAAAAAAAATTTGCATCTTTGTCCACAAAAATTTGAACTTTTATTTATACATCAAAACAGTTTATCGTTTTACGAAAGGGACGAACAATATTGAATGAAAGTAGTGAAGAACTTGTTAACTGCATCTTTGAAGAAAATTTTGAACTTTTGCCGATAAATTAAAAAGACTCCTTAAAATCTAGTAGTAACTAGCAGCGAAAATTGTGAATTTTGTTAACAAATATGCAATAAGTTCGACAGTTGCCCTTACCTGCACGGAAAACGCACTGCAATGGTCCAAAATAGCATCGAAAGATTCCAATAACCCCTTTTGCCCCTTGGACGCGATCGTCACTCCGTAATTCAATACATTCTCCTCAGACTCGGGATTCCCCTCAACGACGTCGCTGCCGCCTTCGTCGTCGTCGTCGTCGTCGTCGTACTTGGAATCGGGTGGGACCCGTATAGTGAAGAAGTAATGCGAGTCGTCGAGTTTTACGGCGGCCTCGTCTTTGGCTAACGGCCATTGGATCTGGTCACCGACACGCGCGAATACTGCGACGACGTTTTCGCCTTGACGGAGACGGACGATGGTGAACTCGCCGTTGGCTAGTTCGACGCTCTGTTGCTTGTCTATGAGGTGGATTACGGTTCCAGGCACACTGATGAGGATTTCTTCGACTGGTTCAACTGATTGAGATTGGGAATTGTTAGGGTTTTGGGGGTCGTTATCTGGGAAGAGATTCTCAACGTCTTTCATGTTGAGAGATGGGTAGATAGAAGTGGAGGAGGAGGATTTTGTTGAAGAGGAAGAAAGAGCTTCTGGGTTGGATTGATCTACTTGTGGGTAGAGCGAATTCTTCGAGTTTTTGGGCATGGCTGATCAGAGAAATGTAGAAATTTCGAAAACAGGATTGGATTGATACGTTGGTGGAAGTTGGGACTTAGGGTTTTTATTTGTCGGGAGGTTTATCTTTAGAGTGGAAGGAAAAGGACAGGCCGTGTCGTGTCGGGTGGATGTGGAAGGTGCGTGGCGCGAAACGGATAAGCCGCGTAACAAACGTGTAGGTGTCTCCAACTCTGGAAGAAGAAATAAAAAATATAACGGACACCACATCGCACGCTTTCTTCGATTGGGCGCACATTAATAATAGCTGTTCAAACAAACACACTAATAATAAATCAGATAAAAGAAAAATAGAATCCTCAAACGGCTTACAGACACGCGTCATTCATCGTTCTATTACATCTGATGATATCTTTAAATTGGTAAATGATTATATGTCTAATATGAATATTATTTGATAGAACTCGATTAATTTTATAAAAACAATATTTTTAAAATTACATAAAATATTATAAATTATAAGTTTTTCATTTGAAAAGTCCGAAAATGTTGTTAATGAGAGAAAGTGTGCAAACACCACGTTTGCAAAGCTCTAGGTTGTACATTCTGAGACCCAACGGCTTAGATTCAAACTTTCGGATTTTATTTTTTTTGTTTTTTTCATCCGAAATGTTGTTAATGAGGAAAGAGAAAGTACTGATCCGAACCGTTGAATTTCGAAATTCACATCCAAGATCCGCGCGTCTACAAATGGGGTGTCACTCGGTCCGTAAATTAGTTATTCTTGAAGAAAAAACTCAAGTAATTCATGACTGGACTGCCAACTCGTCTGATAATATAGAAACAAAATTTCACTATTGATTAATTGGGGAAAACTCAATTAAAGTCAGAGCGGCGTGGCAACACCACATTTGAAGTTGTGGAGTCATGCAACCTCATAAAAAAAGGAAACTAATTTACTACTACTACTATATTAGAATTTTTCCTTACTTTACGAATGGCCTCATCGAAATATTATAATGACAATAAATAAATATCTAATCTTTGAAACCACCAAATGTTTCCAGAATATAACAATTGGAAGGGCTAAAATCATTTTCCACTCTTAAAACTCAATATTTTTAAACAACAAGATACCAAATCAAAGGGCTAAAAGCCTAAAACCCAGCTCCTCTTGTTGCATTATTACACTTATTCCGATTTGAAAATGATTTTCAAATGTCATTTTGTTCATAAGGGCAATCTAGAAATTCATCTCTTCAATATTTTTTACAGTTGTAATGTATATACATCTTAAAGTGCATTTATAACAAAATGCATGCGGTGAAAATTATTGGAGAGATGCTAAGGAAATAACACTGAACACAATCTCTCATCTACACTGGGTCTCGCGTAATAATTTTAAAAATGATAGGAAAATTCCTATCATTTTAAAAATTATTACCCTTTCAATTTTCATTCTAACCTAAAAACACGAAAAACCTCCATTAGAGTGTTAAGAATCTAAAATGCATTTAAAAAATGAATTATAAGCACACAACTATGTAATATTAGTGGGCTTAAGTCCTCGGTTTTATCACATCATTACTTTTATTGTTAATGTTTAGATGATATTAAGTATGGTCTTTGTGGTTTCAGGTAATTTAAGATATATTGTATCAGTTAATACCCAAATTTGACTCGACCACTCCTGTCTACTGAAATGAAAGAATCATTTTGAAAGCTTGAATTTGAAGATTTCAGTGAAGGAATCTGATGGCTGTCAAAGGAGTTGGAGGATCATGTGGTGTTACTTTGAACAAGGTTAAAATTGGTGTGTCGGCAACTTATTCCCTAGAGCTAAAATATCAAGCTAGGGGCCCATACTCATTAATTTCTTTTATTTTTTCCGGAGGAGCCTTTACCCATTTACTGTTTTTATATAGCCCAAGACAAATCTGTCTCATTCATTTTTATTTACTCCAAGCCAAAGTTCCGAGAGCAACATCTCTCTCTCTCTCTCCCTCTATTTTAGCTTTAGAATTCCTTTGGTTTTGGAGCTTTCGTCTTTAGATCTTGTAAAAGGATTCTCTTGTTTGGTACTTACGGAAATGACTACAATACACACCCATTAAATATGTGTACCATATACACTTACTGTATGGTTTATATTGTCTTACCTCATTGGCAAATCGCATTTTTTATTCTTCATAACTTTTCAGTAATGTGATTCGTAACATTTTTTATGATTCATAATATTTTGGAGCGTTTCGTACCTTTTATAAAAATAAAAAAAAAATCGTATCTTTTCTTAATCGATTCGTAACTTTTGTAGAGGTGCATATGATACACGCCCATATAATACCTCGGACTTTCTGAGTTATACTTGCAAGCGATTACCTTGGGCCCTATGTTTCGGGCTAGTCACATGAGATGCAACTTGTGATCGCCAATCTTTGTGGATGCAATCAACATTTATTTTTGATTTTTTTTAATACTTTTTATCGTACAATTAAAGGCTAAATAATCATGCAAGATGAAAATTGGGCCTAAAGTTTCCAAAAGAAAAACCTATTGTAAAGGGATGCAAAACTGGGCCAAACGTTTTCCAAAAAAACAAGTTTATTGTGGTTCAAAACTGGGCCTAAAGTTTACAAATCAACCTTTCTGTGGCAGTCGTCCTCGTACAGGCATCGATGCGCAAAAGTTCTCGAAAATCTTTGAATCACTATTTAAAACTTGGATGTGAAGATGAAGTTCGAAGAAATTCCCCAGAACAACCTCGTCGTCGTGTGGTCGATCATGGTTCATGAGCACGCAACACAAAACGGATTTGGGAAAGATCCCGCAAAACTCTTCTCTGTTTGCGAGTTTTAGTCCCATTTCAGCCTTGTGTTGGTTATTGTTAGCTTTGCAGATTTCGAGTGATGGCAAACCGCACACAATTTTTATGTGCTTATTGTCCATATTGGTTATACTCTGATTTAATTGTGAGTACTTAAATGGTTTGACGCAAAGATTTAGTTGTGATTTAGTAAATGGTTTGTGACGAAATCAAACGAAAATGCACTGTTTTTTTTTTGATTTTGGTAAATTAGGTCGAGTCGATAACGGACGTTTGCGAATTGGACAGAAACCCAATTTGGGAGTTTTTTTAGGGGCAAAACTGACTTTTTGACCCACCTTCTTCTTCCCCAATTTGAAACCCTAACCCTAATCCGTTGTTTTGCCAAAAACAAAAAAAATAATTCCTGATCTCTCTTTCTCTCTCTACCCTACCATGGCTCTGGCTGCTGGCGAACTGTATTTTGTTTTCGGGCTCTCTCTCATTTTTTGCTCTGTTCTTCCCCATTCACGTCACTCACCACCGACCAAACTGGTAAGGCATAGTATCTCCATGGGTCAAGGTTTGTGCGTCGGTGTTCTTCAGAATTTCGGTTTGATTTTCAAATTTCCTTTTCAGGAACGAATCTGTGAATATACTTCATGAATCTGATTTTGACGTTGGGGTCCATTGATTTGAAATTTTTTTGAATGAACCATTGAACCATTGAATGTATCCCTTCTTGGCCCATGAAGAAAGGCAGAATGTTCACCATTTTTTGTTGAAGTTTTGAAGTGAAAAGTGGGGCAGGGGAGATGTGTAGGGGAGAGAGAGAGAGATAGAGATCAGGAAATTATTTTGATTTTGATTTTTTGATTTTTTCTTTTTGCAAAGCAAAGGATTAGGGTTTGGGTTTCAAATTGGGGAAGAAGAAGGAGGGTCAAAAGTCAGTTTTGCCCCTCAAAAGACCCCCAAATTGGGTTTTCCGTCCAATTCACAAACGTCCGTTATCGATTGGACCTAATTCAACCAAAATTGAAATTACATGGTTCGTTGGAGTGCAATTGAAACTAGAGGAACTAAATCGAGACTCGGGTGAAACTACATGGACCATTTCAATAATTTTCCCTTTTTTTTTTGGTACACCGTGAAAAAAACAGAAACTAAAATTGCTCGAAAGTCACTCCTCATATGTCGCCATTAAAGTGGTAGATAATCAAGCAACTAACATATGGAGTTTGGTCCTCTCATCGATGTTATTCTTCCTCGATTTATTTTCAATGACAACGCGTCTACAGATACAGACGAGGGCTTACAGTATAGACCGCGTTCGGGCACCCACATGGGTCCTACACAAGTGATCCGATTTTGAATGAAACGGGAAATTTTGGATCAACTATTTATGCATGTGTTTGGGTTGGTGGCTTGGGACCATGGCGATTCTCGTTGAGTCCACTTGAAAAAAAATTTGTGTTTTAAGATGAATAAACGATTTGGATTACTTGTATGAGATCAACTGGGTCCTCGAGCGACGTGCATATTTAATTGACATGAGGGGCTTGATTTTATTATAGACTAAATATTTGGTACCCCTTTAGAATTACCGCAAGTTTCAATGAACTCTTTAAACAAAGTGTTATGTTGTTCAGTCAGTTCACTCAAGAATGTGCATGGTTTAATGGATATATAAAAAAATAAATCTCAACCCCTTTTATTTTATAAATTGACCCCACTGGGATCAAAGTGATGGGGTATACTTGGGAATAAGCAAGACCCCACTCTACAAAAAAATTATGTGAGAGAGAGGGTGTGGTGGGAAACAAAAAAGTTACTTCATCTGTCATTTTTGTTTAATGACACTATCCAAACCCTTAAAATTAATGACCCAAGTCAAGTCAGCCAGGTACTAGTGATTCCAAGACATCAAGATATGGTCGGCCTAGACATCAGAATCAAAGGACAAGGCGTACGTTGGAGATTTCCACACGCGGAAACAAGGGTGACTTAATTCAAAGAGATGAGGCAAAGCCACCATACTTGACTTTTGGAGCTCTTTGTCGATACAACCCTACAAGGCTACAATGCCATACAAACCTGCGCGCAATATTTTTTGTAATCTTTTCCCCCAACTTTATCATCATGCCTCATTCTGCTGAGAAAAAGCAATTGAGATGGGTTTTGACAAAGCAACTTGTATTTGGAATTGGATGGCTGAATTATATTCTCCTTCAAAGAATAGAAATTTGTGCCTGGAAGTAGGCGACTTTGCCAAACCGCGTAAACCTTGCCAAATAGGCAACTTTGCCAAACCACGTAAACCTTGCCAAACTACCTTGCCAAATAGGCGACTTTGCCAGACCACGTAAACCTTGCCAAACTGCATAACATTCTTGTCCCTCTTTCTGTGTATGAGAATACTCTGAAAGATTTGATTCCATGAAAATTTAATGTCATCTTGAAGGTGTTGTTCTTTTTTGCCCCAATAAAGCCACATCATTTTTACTACTCCTCCAACTCTTAATTTGTCTTCCCTTACCAATAACTTCCTATAATCGTAAGACATAGTCAAATTCATTAGGCTTTTCACCAGCCTAAAACTTGGTTAATGTTGATAGGAAAAGAAAACGTACAGTATACTAGTAATATAAAGACAAACTAATTTGAAAAAAGCTATTGGGAAAGCTGGTGCCAAACGAAACGGAAAAAGCATAGATCTGTACGTAAAAAGTTACATTAATGGCCGCCCCCTTTTCTTTATGGCAGAGACCCTTTCTCGATACGGAATTAAAGTGAGAAACATATTGTAAGGTGCTTTAACGTTGGACTACTCACAGGATATGATTATAGTCGAGACAATTAGCTTACATTAGTGCCAAAATTTAGACAAAGGTAGGGGGGGAAAAGGTAACAGGCCAGAAAAAGCACCCACTAAAGTTGAAGTTTAGTGGGATAAAATAAGAGAGCCAACAAATCCAAAAAGGCAAATCTAAAGCTAGTTGGCTCTATCCTGAATGACATCAATACCCATCTCAGTAGGGTCGGTTGCCTGGACTTCATAGTGGATACCATCTAGGGCCCTCCTCAATCCATCTTTTGATGTTGCGTATAACATCTTTGCTCTTATTCTTGATGCTGTTGGAGACCTAAAAAAAAAAAAACACAAGTTAGTGAAACAAGGCCTAAATGTGTCTGGAGTGAGTTCATGCGCTCAAGTCCCGACACGATGAACATGAAACATATACTACACACATCAAACGGCTCTAAACATATGAGCGTTTGGAATAGATACGAATCATTTTTCTTTTTTTCATGTACTTTGATTCCAATTTTATGTTGGTCCCAGATAATATTTTCATTTTAAAATGATAGCCCTATACTTTAAGTTGTAATTGAAACTAGAACAAGGTCTAGGGTTAACAACTCAACTATTTCTTCAATTTCGTTGTCGTTCAAGGGATGATTACGGTAGTAGAATTTGGTTGTTATTTGGACATAGTCACACAATTGCTAAATTCAACATCGAGTCAACAAAAAACAAAACATCAGGTACCAAAGAGAATTTTGGGTTAAATAGGGGGTAAAAGGCGTAATTTATTACTGCAAATATGCGCACACAATGTTTGAAAAAACAAGTGTGAATGAAATGGAATAAAAAGAGGAGACGGACCATGCAATGAAGAAGATCTTGGATTTCCGGCACTTGTCGACGGTGACGAAATCGAAATCAAACACGGCGTATCTGCAATCGTCTTTGGGAAGAGAGGCGGCTAGATCGTCATAGCTTTCTCCTGGCCCACCCACCTTATCGACGGTCACCAATCGTGACCCTTCATCTATCTTGAACACGATGTACCTGTGCACCTTCTTCCATTTCATCTCCATGAATGAGCTCTTGCACTCTTCCGTCACCCACATTCCCGTCGTCGCCTGTCAATTTAGAAATCAATCAGATATTCAAGCATATATCGATGTACATACATGTATGCAAACTGGCTCGGACATTTTCAGTTATAAAAAAAATATTGAATTTCTAATGCATGTATGGACTTTGTTTACCCAGAAAAGAAAACTTTACCATTTTAAAAGCCATGGCCATGGTGGTAGTAGTTGCAGTTGAAGCTTGGTCTTGAGGAATAAAAGGTTTGAGATTTGTTGGGGGAGAGGGTATGAGTGAGTATGACTGTTGGTGTGAACATATATAGATGTGCTCAGTTGAAAATGCCATTGATTTTGGTGTAAATTACGAGTTATGAGTCCATACGATGTATCTATGGCCTAAATGACAAGATTACCCTCAATCTGTAAAGTATTAGTACTAAAGTCTACACCAGTCACCCACTAATATCTTGGGAGCTGTGGCCACCCTGAACATGTGTGTGGATTGTCGAGGAGAAACCTGAATATTTTTTCATTTATGAAATATAGTAGTAATTTTATATGCATTTATGAATAAATATATACTCCAGTAGAAACTTGTGTCTCTATCCATGTATTAATCGTCGGCATTAAGGAAGTTGAAAATGAGGTGTGAAGGGTACCCTGAAAGAAGTATTCTATGTCTATGTGACATTACTTAGATCGCTGATGTGACGTCATGGTTCGATTCATCGTCCGCCATGAGTGCAGAGTATGGGGCCAAGGTTGAGCTGTTAGTGTCGAGTCACAGGTACACAAAATACTTTCTCGTTATTCCGGTCTATTCAGCTATTCTAGTATTTTTGCTTATTTATCGCTAGATGGAAGATAGTGGTGTGGCCATCGTGCCTAGGTAAGTGCCCATGCAGAGTTCTTTGTGTAGTTGACTCTATTTACCGAATCTGGGGGAGGCGCTGTGTGGTAGGTGTTGTGCGGCATGTTGTGCGGCAAAACTACGTCGTTTTGCTCATTTTTTTAGTATATCCAAGGGCCCTGTTTGGAGAGTTAAGTGTGGGGTTTATTTTGTGGTTCAATTTTAGGGGATTTCGGCTATTTGGGGTAGGGTATAGTGGGTTTAGGCACTTGGATAGTTTTTTCTTCCTTCAAACAAGACCCTTGGAAATGTGCACAAAAATCAAGCAACATGACGTAGTTTTGTCGCACAACACGGCGCACAACACCTACCGCATAACACCCACCCCGGATCCCTATTTACCTCACAACATCAATAAATAAATACTATTTAATTTGCCACATATAGAGCTCCAATATTCTCCCTCTTTTAAAATTAGAGCCCTATGTCACACATTCAGAAAGTAAACTTTTGGTGGCAAAAAATATAGTTAGTAAGAACATGTGTCTAGCATAAAAAAAAAATGCATACTTACTCCGTCCACATTTGTCATTTTTTTATTTTCTCTTTTTACCTTTCTTGTCTTTTAAGAACATCATCATTCATCATTACATTTTCTAGTTGATAGCTGTAATTTATTTCAAAAGATTAAACTAATCAAGGTTTTAGTACTTTTGAAAACAATCTTTTGAAATTAATTTTGGCACTTCCCAAAATTACTAACCGCATTCCAAAAAGGGAGTGCGAAAATCAATTCCATTGGAGAGTGTGGTTAGGAATTTGAGAGTGCCAAATCTCTGTCCAGATTTTTTTACTTCTGTTCTGGGGAAAGCAAAAAGTGCCCAAAATGTGTAAAGTTCTTCCTGTACAAGGCCTATCGAATTCTTTAATATCTTGAAAAATTACGGGAAAGCAAAATGAAATTTGAGCAAAAACAAAATGAAGTGAATTTTGTTTTTGTTTTTGTTTTTATGATGGAATGCACTCAATGCAGTATTAGCGACTGAAAACAACGTTTGTATCTATGAAGAGAATACACAGTGGTCCCATTTCGGATCGCACGCACAGATCCATCTCTCATTCCTTATTAGTCTTTGCGTAAAAGCAAATTTTTCATAGAAGACCCACCCAAAACTGGCCAAAAGCTTCTTGCCAACAGTGAACAAAATTCCCTTCATTTCCTTTGTAAACGCTAATGGGTCATCATAGGAACTTGGAGAGCCTCCTGTAATCCCCTGATCTCACCGTTCATATCCGCAATCAACAATTCAGATATATTTTTATATTTTTACTACTAAGAATACGTCTGTTAAATGAAACCATCGATTGTAAAAATGGACGGTTAGATCGGGGGACTACAACCTTGTAGTGCCTAAGCTCCCCAATTGTGCAGTATTTCATATCAAATGACGTTTCCCATTTCTCACGGGAAAGAAAAAAAAAAAGTAGGCTTACGAATCGCATGTAGAATTACACTAGTTTGTTCTTCTCAATAATCCTTTAATTTGAGCACATAATCTCCAATATTCAAATCCCCAAGCTCGAGGTTCAAAATTAACGGGGGCCCAAGATCAACGGACCACACATTGGCAAGCGCGCGCAGAGAGAGAGAGAGAGAGAGAGAGAGAGAGAGAGAGAGAGAGACCCACAGAGAATAACTGAAACTTATCAACATTCATCAACTCAAGCCGAGTAACCCTATGGATGTGAAAGGTCAGGCAGGCCTCTCACGGGGGTGGCCATTATACCAAGAATCTCAATCCTCACAAATATGGTGAAACACGTCTATAATCCATAATTCCGAACCAACTGTTTCCCTCATGTATGTAAGGATTCTCATTAGAATGATTCTGAGCAGTTACAAAGAGCGATGTACTCATCTGAAATTAGTGAGATGAATGGAACAGAAAGAACCTAAACATCATCCTGTTTGTTGCACATTCCACATTGGACTTCGGAGGCTGCCGAGGGCCCGAGAGGCAAGGTCTACCTATCAAATACAAGTTGAAAGCTAACAGGAGCTAGCTGCTCCATAGATGGTTCCTCCAAATCTTGAAACCTTTCACTATAACGTGATGCAAACTTTTCACTCAAATTTTTTTCTCATTTTATTGGGGAAAAAATCCAGCTATTGTACAAGGCAACAGGCAATTCTAAGTCAAAGAATACAAAATTAAAAACAGAATACAACACAAATTAAAAATAAGGGATGGTTATGCAATGAGCGGAGTTCTGAGAGACTGTCTATGGCTCCTACTGATGGGGAGATGAACATAAACTTCATGAACCTCCTGTTTACTCACCTCTCCCCTGTCCCTGTCTATGGCATAGCACACGTACACCGTATCAATAACATCGTCCAGAACATGCACAAAGTACCCAAGCACCACAATCAGCAGCACCCATGCCATTGCAGCCACAAAGTACGAGTCTGCTCCTAGATCGCTGACAGCATTTAGTATTGCCCAAACCTGCAGTCAGGAGCAGAATTTAAGGGCAGCCTTCGTCCGGTATAAACACTAGAGAAATTATAAGTTTTTAACGGAGACTTGGAGGTATATAGTTGCAGAGGTAACATAAACAAGAAGGATATCATTAGGTCATTTGCATAAATTGCAGAATGATGGATAGAAAGTACTACTCACCACGACAGCATAAATTGCAGAGAGTACAAAAACAATTCCAGCAAGTAAACGAGTGGAGATAGTCTCAACGAAAACAGCTGAGAGAAGATTCCTTTTCAGAAGTTCGTATGCCATCCTTGCAGAACTGCAATAAGCTTCACCAGTTATAGCCGCAAAGTTGATGGTGAACTTATTAACGAAATCAAAAGCTGCCAAAAGGGCATTAACGCAGCACTGCAGTATGACGTTCACCATCCCTTTAGCACCTTCTTGTCTTGCACTATCAACCATAGCGCGCACCACACGAACAACACAAATAAGTAATCCAGATAAACATACTGTTCCAGAGGAGGGGCCTAAGGCATTTCTGCAAGTGTGGACCCACAACAAAATAATAGTGAGAAAACAGTTGTGTTGCATGAAGGTACAAGAATATCCGCATTAAACACTCCATAATTTGCATCTACTAAAAATACAATTGATATGGATGAGGAAGTCCTTACAAAGCTTATCATCAACTAGAGTTTAAGGGTCCACTAATTGTGAATTTGTGATGTAATAAGTTTGACTTTGGAAATGACATCAGTAAAACTTCAGAAAGTATGAAATGGCGAGGAAAAACTTGAGTACCATCTCATGACACACCCATATAGGACCGGGTAGGGATCAATTTCCAGTTGAACGAAGGGATGTAATACATGTTTCATAGTTGTTGAAAAGGAAAGAATATTGTAGCACATGTTGTAAATCAATTAGGCAATTAGGAAGATTGTAATTAATCTAATTAGGTAGATAGCAATTTCCTTATTATTTCCTTGAGGGTACTCAGTTGACACCATTGTTGGCACCACCTTGTCTTCCTGAGATTGCTCAGTTACCGGCTGACCATGGTCTTTCTGAGACTGCTACTCGACCATCAATTACACAGGTATATGTTCGACGTTCTTCTGCTGCCGCTACTCCTGTTGCACCTCCGGATACAGCTTCTGTGCCCACACCATCTCCTCAAGCGTCTTCAGATCCGACAATCGATCTTCCTATTGCTCACCGTAAAGGTATTCGTTCTTGCACTTCCCATCCTATCTCTCAATTTGTGTCCTATGATCATTTGTCTCCCTCTTTTCGCGCTTTTTCTGTGTCTTTGTCCTCTGTTACTGTTCCTAAGTCTTATCAGGAGGCTCTTTCTCATCCTGGATGGCGTTCTGCTATGGAAGAAGAGATGCGCGCTTTGTCACTGAATCATACTTGGGATCTTGTTCCCCAGCCATCTGGAGCACATATTGTTGGTTGTCGTTGGGTGTTTGTCATCAAACACAATCCTGATGGTACTCTTGATCGTCTGAAAGCTCGTCTTGTGGCCAAAGGTTTCACTCAAACCTATGGGCTTGACTACACTGAGACTTTTTCTCCAGTTGCCAAACTCAATTCTGTTCGCATTATTATCTCTCTTGCAGCCAACCTTGATTGGCCTCTCCATCAGCTTGATGTCAAGAATGCTTTTCTTCATGGAGATCTCTCTGAGACAGTTTATATGGCTCAACCACCCGGTTTTGAGTCCAAGGGGGAGTCTGTGTGTCATCTTCGCAAATCTATTTATGGCCTCAAACAATCTCCCCGGGCTTGGTTCGATAAATTCAGCAGTACCGTCGTGTCTCATGGTATGACACGAAGTCAAGCTGATCACTCCGTCTTCTTTAAAAGGACCACCAGTGGTATTGTGATTCTCGTAGTCTATGTGGATGATATTGTCATTACAGGGAGTGACAATGATGGGATTCAGGTATTAATTCGTCACCTTTGTTCCAGTTTTCTCACCAAGGATCTAGGCAAGCTTCGGTATTTTCTTGGCATTGAAGTGGCTCGTTCTAAAGCGCATCGCTTTATCACAACGGAAATACACTCTCGATCTCTTGAAAGATACAGTTATCTTGGTTCTAAACCTGTAGCTACTCCTATGGAGACTAATCATAAGCTTATGCCTGACGATGGTGAGTTGGTTGACGATCCTGAGTTGTATCGGAGACTTGTGGGTAAACTTATTTATCTCACTATCACTCGACCCGATATCTCCTATGCAGTCGGTATTGTCAGTCAATTTATGACTTGTCCTCGAGTTTCTCATATGGAGGCTGTTGTTCGCATCTTGAAGTATCTTAAAAATGCTCCTGGACGTGGACTTCTCTACAAAGCGTTTGGACATCTTCGTATCGAAGGATATACGGATTCCGACCGGCGGATCTCCTGCCGATCGTCGTTCTACCATCGGTTATTGCACCTTTATAGGTGGCAATCTTGTGACTTGGAAAAGTAAGAAATAACGACCCGTAGCACGTTCTAGTGTCAAGAGTATAGAGCAACGGCTCATACCACTTGTGAGTTGACTTGGTTGCGTACACTTCTACATGAGTTTGGGTTTCCGTACATGATCCAACTCCGTTATATTGTGATAATCAGCCGCTATCCATATTGCTAATAATCCAAAGATTCCACGAAAGGACCAAACACATTGAAGTTGATTGTCATTTCATTCGGTCGAAAGTGGAGTCAAAAGAGATCGGCACGCCTTTTGTTCCTTCAAGCTCTCAACTTGCTGATATTTTCACGAAGGCTCTTCCCAAGGCTTCCATTGATTCTATTTGTCGCAAGCTAGGAGTATACGATGTATACGCTCCAGCTTGAGGGGGAGTGTTGAAAAGGAAAGAATATTGTAGCACATGTTGTAAATCAATTAGGCAATTAGACAATTAGGAAGATTGTAATTAATCTAATTAGGTAGATAGCAATTTCCTTATTATTTCCTTTCCTAAATTATCTTGTACACAGTCTATATATTGTGCCTCCTAGTGAGAAGAATACATATCGATTATAATCTTTCAACACACGAACCTCTCCCTAGGTTGCCACCATTTACAGGGACCCTTGAAGTTTCTTCAACTACACTGACATCCTGCCGATCAAAAAAAACTACACTGACATCAATGCCAGAGTCGCGGGTTAACCTCAATTAATGGACTATTATTTCTTCGACAACCAAAACTGAGGTATCATGAGTTGGTGTGGCCACGTCTCACCATTGCTATGTTCTTCTCCTTATATTCAGACTCAAACAAGGAAACTGCTTTTATTCATTTGCTACTGCTTGCAAAGAGGAATGTTTGACAAATTCATTTTTATTAACCTATATTCTTACATCCACCGACGGATATGAGACTTGTTTGAATCCTTGACTCGTCAATTATGGGTTGGAGGTCAGCCAGCGACTGTAAGCAGCTCCACTGAGAATGGATCAACCAAATTCTTAAAAATAGGTTGATAAGAATTCAACCAATGCTCTCACCTAACGGAAAAGTTTGATTTAAAAATATGGTTTTCAAACTACTCACTTAGAATGTCAATTTCTGAGACAAACCAAAACTGACCTCATGATAAGTTAATATTTGGATGGTACGCTTGTGAAATGGTGCATCTCATGGCCATCTCGAATGATTGCATATTTGGTTAATCCAGAGAATTACACGTTATGTAGGCACTTGAACGGTTTCCTTATAAACCTTACTACTACACGGAGACATATATAGGTATCGAAAGAAGTAGCAAAAACTATGAATGTCAATTTCTGAGACAATCCAATACTGACCTCGTGAAAAGTTAATATTTCGACGGTATGCTTGTGAACATATTTGGTTAATCCAGAGAATTACATGTTATGTAGGCACTTGAACTGCTTCCTGATAAACCTTACTACTACATGGAGACATATATAAGCATCGAAAGAAGTAGCTAGTAACCGTTGCGTCTCCATGATCCTAGCAAAAACTACCAATGATACACGTGTTCCGAAGCAGCTGATATCTCCTAAAAGATATTTATACCCCATCTATTGCCTTCGCAGAGCTTAGAAACAAGATTGTAAAAGATTAGCCTAATATCTAATAGGACTGTCAAAGCATCCAACTCAAAACCAATTGGCAATGAGTGGAGAGGCCGCCCATACTCATATACTAGTTTTCAAGGTGATAATTAACCAATGTGGGACGCATTCCAACACTCCCCCGCACATTCGACCCCAGGCTCGTGATAGAAACCAAAGGGGAGAGAAACAAACCAAGGCATTATTACTGAAATACATAATGTATATTTCTGAATGTACAAACCTACGTTATTACAAGTGTTTAAATAGGAGATGACAAATACGGAAATAACAAAACAAGGAAACCCTAAGATTCTACTAAATCATAAAACAAGGAAACCCTAAGATTCTGCTAAATCATTCTTTATTCCTAAGATTCTGCTAAATCATTCTTTATTCCTAAGATTCTGCCAAATCATTCTTTATTCCTCACATTTTGCTAATCATTCCTTATTCTTCACACCCCCCCCTTCAAACTCATGATGTGAGCCCGGAGAGCATCGTGAGTTTGCCAAGGATGTAAGCCAATTCCAACCAAAGTGCTTCCATTGATGCTGAAAATGCCAAACGTTGAACCGATGCAAATAAGAACCGAACACATAACGATGGGTTTACATCATGCAAATAAGAACCGATGCCAAACGGCTACGATGGGAGGAGAAAACCGATGCCAAAGATTTCGGCTGAGATAGGAGGAAGGAATGTAGATGCCGAAAAATCGGCTTCATTTTTCAGGAAAAACTACGATGGGTGGGGTGGGAGAGAAATGGACCCATGTTCGAGAGAAGACAACTACACCGAGTGGGGTGGGAGTGAACAAACCCGGTGTTCAGAGAAGAAATATTCAAAAAAAAAAAAAAAATCCAGAGGAGACCGAACAGATTCGAGGTTGTCGGAGGTTGCCGAGTCTTTGGCGGAGCTCATGTGAGGTTGCCGAGTCAGAGGGGTGCCAAAAAGAACAAAACAGAGGTTCAAAGTCGGAATCTGGGCAAGAACTGCTCAAAATAGAATCATCGGAAGCTGCCGGAGCTTAGGCGAGGGTCGCCGGAGTCAGACGAACCTCCGGCGAGGGTCGCCGAAGTCAGGCGAAGGTCCGTCAACAATTGGGGTGGTCGGAACATTGTCGGGGACATGAGTTGCTACTACTGATGCTGAAGTTGTTGGCTACTGGATGCTACTGCTGATGTCTTACTGTTGCTTGCTGCTTGCTATTGGAGAGGGAGAGAGACGACTGAGGGTCTGCCAGAGATGCAAAGAGAGAGGTTGATACCGAAAACAGAGGAGGGAGAAGAATTGATACAGGATCGAAACCCGCTCTTATACCATGATAGAAACCAAAGGGGAGAGAAACAAACCAAGACATTATTACTGAAATACAGAATGTATATTTCTGAATGTACAAACCTACGTTATTACAAGTGTTTAGATTGGAGATGACAAATACGGAAATAACAAAACAAGGAAACCCTAAGATTCTACTAAATCATAAAACAAGGAAACCCTAAGATTCTGCTAAATCATTATTTATTCCTAAGATTCTACTAAATCATTCTTTATTCCTAAGATTCTGCCAAATCATTCTTTATTCCTTAGATTCTGCTAATCATTCCTTATTTTTCACAGCTCGCACGTGGAGATGTCAACAAATGATCCAGAACATACGGATCACAACGAAATAAGGTGGAACTATGGCACAAACAAAGGGAAAAAGCCTCTTAAAACCTAGCTCTGATACCATGTTAAAGCCTCTTAAAACCTAGCTCTGATACCATGTTAAAGCATCCAACTCAAAACCATTTGGCAATAAGTGAAGAGGCCGTCCAGGCTCATATACTAGTTTTCGAGGTGATAATTAGCCGACGTGGGACAAATTCCAACAAGGACCAAACATTATTCAAATACACAAAGACTTGTTGTTGGATAGCACATGGAAACACACATTGCTATGGGGAAAAAAATTCCTTTGTTTTTCTCTTTTCCAGCATGATAAACAGATTATACTTCCTCTGGAATCCGGATCTTTCACCACCTCTAATTTCAATCATAACACTCCTTGCAAATGCAATCACATCCTTTCTCACACAAGAAAAACCATATAAGTCAATTTTTCATTGATCCCATTCACAATCATCCACATTGATATCGTGTTGGAACTTTTGTGTGATCTAAGCTTGGATGGACTTGACTCTTAGAGCTTTTCACAGTACTAATTATTCATCGTTATAGCCAAAAGGGACATCTGCAAGCTACATAGGCATGCAAGTCAAGAAATCGCCCTTCTCCGTCACTTTTCCTATAAAGCATCAATCATGTCCCTCTCCCTATCTGAGATCACTTAATAGTCAACTCACAACATGCTCATTGCTGACAATGCATGAGGATGTTTCATGACTCTTTTCCCAGTTTTACTTCTGACTTACTATGGATTCTACATAGCTTCCATTATATCTATCCACGTACATATTAATTGTCAATTTGTCACTATTATTCAATGGATTTCAAAGTAACATCCAAACTTTGTAAAACCACAATCTGTTGGAGAGAGATTATTCACACATGGGATCCAAGTTAAACTTATTTCACTCGTAAGCATCCAAAATTATCGCGCATCAAAAGAAAATTAATAACAATCTATCTGCAAATTAAATAAACTCCACTAAGAATAGAGCAAGCAACGAACGGAGCTAACATCAGCAAGAAATTACCTCAGGGAATTTCGTAAACTCCGCCTTGGACCCGAATCATCCTTGGAAAAGTACCAATGTGCAATAGTCCCACTGGTCACATAAACCTGTGCTTCCACCATTGCAGAGGCAGACCACAACATTGTAAGAATTGCCAATGCAAAGTACGCGGGAACCCAACTATCTTGCTTCCAAGCACAATAATACTCTTCGCTCTTATACCGCACCACAATCTTCCCATTCTCATTTGCAAATACCAAAAACACAACAATGGGCACATAATAAACAACCAACCCGAAAGTCATAGCTGGAAGAACCCCAAACAAACCCAAGTTCCTCCACAAAGCATGAGACGCAACCCCAATAATATTAACGGTTAATTCAACCCGGTGCCAATTCACCACAATTATCCACACAAGCACCCCAATTACTAAAAACACAAACACTAGAACTAAAATCCGGTAAGCCAATGGAAACGAATCGCCACAAGAAGTGTCAACTATACAGGCAACAAACCAGTATACGTTTATTACTACGGGTACAATGATGAAAAAGGGAAGAGATATGTAGACAACCTGTTTGGTGTAATGCTTGAGTAACAAAAGAACAGAGAGTACAAATGGGACGCTTAAAATGAAGGTAATCACGAGCGTCCAAATCAAACTAGTAGATAAAGTGGAGTTTAAAGAAAGGTAGTAATAGGAGGAATTAATAGAGAGAGAGGATTCTAAGACGCAAGAGGTGGAATTGGAGTCATAGACGTAGGAGGAGACAGAGGAGGAATTAGGGTTTCGATTGACGGAGGCGAAGATGCCGAAAGCGAAGGTGGAGAGGACGAAGAGGGCGAAGAGGATTAGAAAGGGAAGGTCTTTGATGGGGCGAGGGCCGTGTTGGTAGGAGATCTGGAGGTAATTGGATTGGTCTGGTTCTGGATCGGAATAATTGGGGGTAATGGGTTCGTGGATTTGGGATGATGGGTAAGGAGGGTTGGAGAGGAGTAGGGGTTGGGTTGGGGACGATGAGGGGTCGGAGGGTTTGTTCTGGTGGTCTTCAGTGCTTCCCATTAGAGAGAGAGAGCAGGAGGAGGGAAGGGTTGTTAAGAGATGAGAGAGGTGAGTGTGGGAGTCATACGATTGACTGAGAGAAATGAGCTGTGAGGAGGAAGATGATCATGGTGGATGACTATGCCTGTTATTCGACAGAGTAGACAAAAAGAAAAACAAAAGAAAAAGACAAACGTACGAGAAGTCGGCTTACACGTGGAGGAATTGATCATGTGATTGAGCAACAGCAGCAGCTAAGCCAAAAATTTGGCCAAAATACTTGGTGTACAGTGCATATAGTCGCCCTGTCACCATCAACACTCTAACAATCTATACATTTTAGTTTACCTTTTATTAAAATATTATTTTTTCGTTTTTTTAAAATAACATAATACACACACACACACACACACATATATATATATACACCTGTATATATCACTGCCGCCGAAGCACTGTTCACCGTCCAGCTCCCTCGCGGTCAAAGCTCTCACTGCCGTTGAAGCTCTCATCGCCGTCGAAGCTCTCACTGTCGTCGATCTTGGTCCCGCAGATCCAGAGCTCCATTGTCGTAGATCTAAAATCCCGTCTCGTCCCTTCGCCGTCGATAGTGCAACTTCCCATCGCTGTCGATACTGCAACTCCTGTCGCCGTCGATCTATTCCGTCGTTGCTAACACTTCCGACCGCTTGCCTCCTCCGCGGTCGTTATCGTCATCACCGTCGGCGTCGCCGGTTATTGGGACTCCATCGTCGCTGGCTGGGGAGAAGAGAGAGAGAGAGAGAGAGAAAATAATAAAAAATTTGATGGCTGGTGAACAGTGCCTGTCTAAAGATAGACAGATACTGTAGCAAATGTAGAGAAAATGTAGAAAAGCCATGGTAATAGACAAGCTGCTGCAACACCATTTTCTTCTCCCTCTTGTCTATTTTGCCCAAGTAGTGTATTTTACACTAGCTGATGTTCTTGCTCTAAGAGCAACTCCATTTACCAAATTGCCTCTCAAATCAGGCATGCCTGACTTCGGAGATCCGATTAGTCGATTAGTCGAGATGTGCTTAAATTGTCATAGGAGAAGAATTTGAATTTGTGCAGCGTATTAATAGGTATTTGACATGGTACTTGTATTGCTCTATTACAGTCGTTCATCTCAATAACTAATAGTGCGAATTTTAAATAAACTCTTCGAGATAAGTATTTAACTCTCATTTGGACAAGACCATCTCTGTTTCATCTCTTGCTAGGCTTGAAATAGCTATCATTTGCATTATACAATTTAGAAAGAAACTGGAGGAATAGTGCTGTTACCTTGGAGTGAAGCAGATAATGTAGCATGTCAAATTTAACCCAAGCGATAGAAGAAGGCATGTTAGCTCCTGTCATACGCTCAAGACATTATTATGGATCGGTGTTGGCTCAGCAAAAAAGAAGCTTGGGAAATGGTAGTGGATTACTAAAGCAAGCTGCTATCTGGGATTCTGGGCACATATATAGATAGAGCATCAATAGAAGAAGAAGCCAACAAGGGTTTTCGGCTTTTGTGAATCCTAGTATCCTACCCAATGTTTAGAGTGTGTTTGACTCATCACCGCGTGATTTCCTCTCTTTTTTTGTACAAATGAATCAATTGACATGGTAGAAGCCATCCGTCGTAATTGAAACACAGTAATGTGATCTTTGTCACCCCTCTGGTCAGGAATTTCTTTTATGCTAGCAGAAAGAAAGTCATGGTCAGGCCTTTTCTTTTAGTTGTTTCTTGAATCCTGAATTTTGTCTAGGAAATCACTTGGGCTAAACTAAGAGCTAAATTGCTTTTGTAAATAGGGCCTCATTAAAATAAGCACGTAGCCGCCAACTTAAGCTCTATTTGGCCCATTTATAAGCCCAACACTATGCTATTACCAGACTCGTTGTTTGTTTGTGCGAGCCCAAATTTCTGTTTCAATACCTTATTGGGTTGTGCTGACCTTTACCCAGTAGTCATGGTCCCAGAAAATCAAACGTTTTTTATTTTTTATTTTATCGGCACCCAGAAAATCAAACGTTAGTAGCAAAATTCAACAAGAAGGCCCTGGTTGCTGTTTGGTTCGTGAATTCAATGAGAGAAACAGAAAGGAAGCATCGGTTAGTGAATTTTCGTCACTCCATGCATGGTTGCTCGAAATTAGAAATAACCCCGAAAATAAATTGTGGATCGTTTCTTAAATTTCTCTTCCATTATTCAAAAGAAATTTAGTGTTTTCAAGTAAGTTGTTGCATTCAAATTATATGAAACCCACTTACCCACACATAGCACTTATCAGTTATCACTTCGGAATCTGGTTGGAAGCTGTTTGCAATAATAATGAACAAAAACTACGATACTTGGCTAAAATAAATGAACAATCCCATCTCTACGAAGATTGATTAGGTTTGCATGCCCTCACATTGTTGTGCTTATACTACAAGATAAACATTGAAAGTTACAAGTGAAATAAGATAGAAGTTATACGCATAGTATGTGCTTGAATCAAATGTGAGACCAATGTGTGAGGTCTCTATAAGGTTTTGCACTTAAAATTTGTGCACATATTATTTCCTTTTACATATTGAGTCATTGACAAGTATTATTTCCTTCTACATATTGACAGACTTATCCTCTCCTGTCCCTTTAGAACTGCAAGGTCCTGTCCAAGCAGTTTTTGGACCCTTCTCAGGTTCGTTTTAATGATCGAACCCGTTGATATTCTAGACCTCATTGAGAACTTTAGGCACGTTAAAATTCAAAATAATCCGATATCATAATTTAATGTGTTCTCAAATACATTGGCCTCTAGAAAAATAGATTTACATTCTGCGTATTAGAGCATCATCATCAGGGGCATCAAATTCCCTCGATGGCTAATTTGATGAGTGAAATGCAACAAAATTCCCCAAAATCAGGCTCAACAAATGTTTTGATAATTTGCAAAACTTGTAACTTTGCTACAGTACCACATCAATTTTGTTAAGCCACTATTCACCGGCTATTTATTATTTTATTACACTATATTCTCTCTCTCTCTCTCTCTCTCTCGTGTTCTGTGATCACCTTCTTTCTCAGCTTTTCTCTCTCTCTCACTTTTTAAAAAAAAATTTATAGAGTAAAGTATGGGTTGCACAACTCCCCAACGGGGGAGAATAGTTTTTTAGGAAAACATTTTTTTTAATTAGACTTGAAGGGAATAGTAAAGTTTGGATAGAGAGTCTGATTTTGTGAATTTTTAGATAAGTGACTTGCTAAATCATAAAAAGTATTTTTGAGGTTAAATTTAGTGGGGTTTTTTTTTTTTTGTGAGACTGATAAGAATGCCCTTAGCAATGTAAATCTCACGGGGGGAAATTGTACATCTCACAGGGACCCTTGGTTAGGTCTTTTATCATTTTCAAATCTAGGTCTAGTCGTTGAGATGATGCGAATCCTACCCTTTATGACTTATCGGTACCCTTACATAACATGAGTACATATCCAGTCTTGGATTTCTGGAGAAAAAATGTACTCCAGATTGTGCTTTTTTTTCCTTTTACAGTAATGCAAATTAAAAGGATTCTCTGTAATATCTTTTTCATTCCGACAAACACACAAGTTGGGCTGTACTGTACAGCTGCATTACCTAAAAAATGGACTAAAAAGAGCCTTGATCCTAACAAAAGAAAGAACAAAAACGATAATTCTATGGGTACCAATAATCTGAGCCATTCGTTAGTTTTAAAATAATTTTTCAAGTGACCTTGTTTAAAATCAATTCAATCATATAACCGTAAATGCTTAAACCAATGCACCATTTTATTTTATTTTTGAAAATAGGATCCTAAATTCTAAATAAAAAAATTGAAACATTTGATTACACAGTTACGATTATTCGGTTGAGAATTTTTCTTCCAACCACTTGAAAAAAATTATTTTAAAATTAATGAATGACTTGGATTATTTGTGTGGGACTCGAAAGTGAGCCACACGAACCGATTTGTACACCATCAGTGCACTTCTTATCAATACCCATAGTGCAATTGCAACAAAATAAGGTCTTCTTCATAGTTTTGTAACAAACTGTCTTTACTGTCATTTTTTAACTTTTGTTATTGATGTAATTGAGAAAATTATATGTATCGTAGAACGTGAAAAGACAATAAAAGATAATTTGTTTAAAATGAGAATTTTTTCTAATCAAAAGTTTTGGGGGGCGTGCTGCATGTGAAGAATGGTCTCTGCAACTTCATTTTATATGGAGTATTTTATATTTTCGACAAGAAAATGACATTCGATAAGATTTTTTTATTGTAATCTTATATCCCTTTCCTATGGCTCACTCGAAAAAGTTTTTGGGTGTTAAATGGTACCACGTGATAGTATCTACCCGCAATTTGAGCTGTCTAAATGTGTTTCAAGTGGTCCAAATTGATTCTCTCTCTCTCGTCTCACCCGACCAATGTCTCTACTTTTTTTCTCTCTAAAATCCGAATCGTCAAATTGCACCGTAGACAATTGAGATGTTGGATAAGCATCACTCGTACCATACCCACCCATCACTCGTACCATACCCACCCGTAATTGAAAAATTTCTCCCTGACAAGAATTGAATTGATTATGACAGAGGGAACATCATTTGGCAGTTTCCATGAAATATATTATTACCAATAATCTTCCCCCACAATGGAACAAGGGTCCGGTCCCCACAACTGTACCCTTTAATCAATGGTACTTGTGGACGGACGAGGACGGACAAAAAGGAGCAGGCCAACTTGTCTGGTCAATTATTCCGAGCAGCTCTCTTGGGATCAGCTCCCCTTCAGACTGCTCATCAACAAAATCGATCCAAACTTCAGTGTTTGATCCACAAATGTGATCTGAATCGTTCATCACATAATACTTGCTGATATAGATATTTACAAAAATTAGCTTGATCGGTTATTTATCAATATACAAACGAATTGTATAAAACGTATAATATAAGTTTAAAATTATATAAACTATGCATTTATACAAATTAATATTGTTACCATTATTGATAATTGATTAAGCTGATTTTTTACACCTATGTTGTTCTTAACAAGAACTATAGGATGAACAATTTGGATCACTGTTATGAACCCATAATAGTACCTTAAAAATTAAGCTTGGAGGAATTTGGTGAGTAAGGTATGGAGGGGAGCTGATCCCCGACTTGCTTTCTTTTCTACCCAATACTACCAAACAATCAAGGCCGTTGCTGTCTCTCTCTCTTGGGGAATTTTCTGGAAATGGCTTTCCTTATCAGATTTGGTGAGTTGTCATATCTCAACCATTCCCCGAATCAAAGAGGGGATATGGGGGTCTTTGTGATAAGGTGAGGATTGCATCCCGGAAAATGATACGAGTACACCAGATGTATACTCTAAATGCATACGATCTTGAGGTGGGAAATGAAAAGAAGCCTAATGTGGGGCTAATTCAAAAAATGGGTCTCTCTTCATTCGCCACCTCAGGGTGGTGTGCATTTTGAATGCACATGTAGTATACCCATAACATTATTGTTGCATCCCAACAAGTCAAGATTTAGATGTAAAATGTTGTACTCTTAATCCCAACGATAATCAATGGGAAATGCTAGAGGGTGCCATATATATAGTGCACCTGTTAAGAGTACAAAAAAATACAATTTAAAAGTACATTTGTACTTTAAAATACATCTTTAAGTACAAGTGTATTTTAAAAGATGTCGTGTACATCCAGACCGTTTGTTCTTCCGGTGGATGGTTCAAATTTCACATCGGCACGTTTACATCCAAATCGTTCATTGTACTACTAAAATTCTATAGTTTTAAAGACGTAATTTAATTTTTCTTATGTATTTAGTCATTTGTGTGAAGCCAAAGTAAATAAAATCTGTACGTAAAATCTTATGTATTTTTTTGCACTTAAATCTTAGAGCCGCCCCTTGCGGCTTGCGATGTAAATGATTTGGGGGACCCTGCCGTCCCTTGGGGTCGGTAGGGGGTGCCGACCTCATCCAACTGTCTGTTTCGTTTCGCATATCAAGGGCTCAGATCTTACTTCGCTTAAGTGTATCCGCACTGTTTATTATTTGATGCGATCTGAGCCCTTGATGTGTAAAATGGATGACTTAGATGAGATTAGCAGGGCCTATTGACCCGAGGGACAGCAGGCCCAGGTCCGATGTAAATGGGCATCTGTTTAAAGAGTGCGACTCTTCTTTTTGTTTGATTTGTTGGTTAAGGTGACGAATGAGGATCATGATAAAAAAAAAATAGAAAAAAGGTCTTTTTAACCATCGTTTTCATGCATTTTAATATGCTCCAATTTGCAAAAATTTCAACATAATCTTCACACAATATCGAGAAAAACTTGGCTGCATATAAGGGATGGACACGTGATGTCTCGCGAATTTTGACAGCTTAAAAATGCTTTGGACAACTTAAGTTGTAAAAATAAACAGAGAGAAAAGAGAGAATAATAAATTTAGAACATCCAAAATACATTTAGAAGACTATGACGCGTGGTCGGGCACTACTTGGTCATACCCACACACAACAGAAGTTTAGGCCCATTCAAGCAGCAATCAATTGAATGGCTTCACCCTCTTTAATGAGGGGGGCCGACGAGAAGTTTAAACTCTTCTCGTGGATTATTAATCTAAAAAATCAACACGAATTTAACAAAAATTCAAAACATATGAACAAAACACGAAAATAAAAAAAGCAAAAAAAGTATAGGAGAATGGAACAAGTACTACCTCCGTCCCATGAAAAACAAAATCACTATTCACAATTCTTATAAAATTATTTATATTTTTGAAGTAATAATATTTTATAATTTTTTAAAGGTGCAAAGAGTGATTTTGGGGAGTACAACATAATTATGTGAACAACAAAGCCAATCCTGCAAATAGTAAGTCCGGAACTCTGGACGGTCTTGCGAATAACAAGTCCTTTTGAAGTTCGCTTTTACGCCACGTTTGAGGACCGGAGATGATTTTGGAGATGTGAAGCTATGTATGCGTAACCCTACAAACACAGATTGGAGATGTGAAGCTAGGCATGTCGGTCGCGGAGAGAGAGAGAGAGAGAGAGCTCAAGTCTGTCTAAGGACTAAGAAGGAGCTGCCGAGCCGAGGTTCGAGATGATCGATCGCCTCTCAAGTCTGTCTGGAGAGTGGAGGCTGGAGTAACCCTAAATGTGCTGTCTAACACGATATATATATATATAGGTAAAATTTCTTATCCACACTCTCGGATTTAAGGGAAAAATGGGGTTTTTTTGTGTTGCAAATTTTTTTTGGAAAATCCGATCCGTCCAATGTGTTCAAAAGGTGTTTTAAAGGGTCCACGCGAAAAATCTTCAAAAAAAATACCGGGAAGGGCTTGATCCAAGCAGTTTTCGCAAAAAATGTAAATATATATTTTTTGCGAAAACTGTTTGGATCAAGCCCTTCCCGGTATTTTTTTTTGAAGATTTTTCGCGTGGACCCTTGAAAACACCTTCTGAACACATTGGACGAATCAGATCGTCAAAAAATTTTTTGGATCACAAGGTGCGGAAATTAAAAGTCCGGATAAGAGACGGACCCTATATATATACATATAGGATGGCGATCTATAAGGGGCTAAATGTAATTAACATATACTACATGGGTAAATGTGTAATTAAATATTTCGGTTCGGTTCGGGTAATGGTTCGGGTATCAGCTCAACCCAGAACCGAACCGAACCGAACACGTTCGTTATCTCAAATCCGAAACCATACCTGTACCCGCGGGGAATATTTCGGTTATGGTTCGGGGAAAAAAATCGGTTACGGTTCGGGTACCCATCGGCTCGGTCACGATTGCCATCCCTAGTTGCAAGTTGTACCAACACTTGTCTCCCTAGATAAAACGACTAGAATCACGCCCCACGGAACACAATTGTAAACTGCCTTAGCGGACTGAACGTACAGTTGCCCCTCTCTCTCCCAGAACAAATATTAGTAGAAGTTTTTGTTTGTATCCCAAAAATTTGGTGCGAATCCTAGAAACGGGATTCTCAATGTATAACACAAATGAAACTTGAATGAGTTCTGTAATATTAACAACGGGGATGTCTGGATTCGATAAATCCATTTCAATCATACTAAAATAAAATAAAAAATCTAACAAACATTTTTTACTACTAGAACAAAACTTGGTTACGGAATCATGATCCGGACACTCTCGCTTTCGAAAAGGTTATATATGCGGATTGATAAGACATTGGACTTATATACCCCAGGGCCGGCCTTGGAAGAATTGGACTTATAAAAAAAAAAATGAAAAAAAAAGGCCTCCAAATATTTTTTACCACCAAGTCTGTAGGCCCATTTTGGGTTTTTTCCGTGTTAAATACATGCATATAGTTTTGAAACGGTGTTTATCGACTTTATATTTAGTTTTTTCCGTGTTTTTTCCGTGTTAAGGGCCTTCATTTTCAAATTTCTTATAAAACTTATAAAATCTTGAAAAAAAAAAAAAAAAAAAAAAAGAGGGGCCACCTATATATGTGTATCATCTTATCGCAATTCGCATGACCGCATATTAGCATGTGTGTCTACTAGCGCACTAGTCACGGTGGGATAGGGTTGGGCATTTCATCCGCCCCGTCCGAATCCGATCCGATCCCCGATCCGAACGGATCGGCAATATGGAGATCTGTTTGGAGATTGGATAGGATATGGGGATTTTTTTGAAAATGTTTGGGGATTGGATAGGGGTGGAGATAGGCATGTCCCGCCCGAATCCGCTCCGAATCTGCAAAATCCCCGCCCCGTTTCATTCCCCCCGAATCCCCCCGAAATATAGGGGCTATTTATGAATTATGAAACTTTGGGGTCTCATGATTTTCTTCAAATATATGGCTTTTAGCAAGTGGAATGATTTAGCGTGACGACATGTATTTCCCAATCATTAGAAACATGTTTTTCTAATGATTTTTGGTTTTTTTCTTGCTTAGGTATATATTTTCCCTGTGATGGAACCTAATTAATTCCATCAAGTAAAAGTGAATTGAATCAAAATGTCAAAGACATATCAATAGATGTGGCCCATTTAGTTTCCATCTTCGAAAAATCTCATTTTAAAAAATTGGAGGGTTTTGAAATGTAAACATAATGGAAAACATGGAATTAATGATGTTTTCCAACTGCAAGTTCGGAAAAACAATGTTATATGTTAATATACAGTATTTTGTTCGGTTCACATTTTATTTTAGGGAAAATGATTTGTAATTGGAAAAAGAACTATTTACTTTTATTCAGGGAAAATGATTGGATCCTAAATTGGGGGATCCCCGTTCCCCGTTTGGAGCGGGGATGGAGGATAAAAATAAATCCCCGTTGGAGATTGGATAGGGGATGGATATGAGTAAGGGGTTTGGGGATTGGGGGTGGAGATAGTAGTCTCCGGCCCCGATCCGTCCCCATGCCCATCCCTACGGTGGGACCTTAAGAATCTAACTTATCTCCACGAGCAAATCTTATAAAATCTTATAAAGGGTGAGAGAAAAACCACAAACAAATCTAGATGGAAAAAACCACAAACAATCAAGTGGTCTTGGAGAAAATCAAACTCATTAGATATTTTTACGTAATTGATCTAATCCGTTCGATTATCATTCAAAATTCAGAGTCCTATAATACGAAAGAATCTTCAAGATAATTTAAACAATTATGCGCTTGGTAACCCATTGATAAGCTTTCAGTAAAAAAATTATCTTGATTGGACATCAATAGTTATGAAAACACTAAACAATTGAATTATTTTGATACCTATCGATGTACGATCAAGATAATTTTTTTTTTTATTGAATTCTCTTCTCAACAAGCCCTACAATACGTACGGTTCAAATTAATGGGGCACCAAGCACACAATTTTTTAAATTTAATTGAAGATTCTTTCGAATTATAGACCCTAAATTCTGAATGAAAATCAAACGGATTAGATCAATTACGTAAAACTATTGGATGAGTCTGATTTTTTCCAAGACTACTTGAATAAATATTTTAAAATTATTTAATGGTTGGAATCGTTTGTGTGAAGCCCGAAAATAGGTCCCCACAAGACTGCATTTCATGAAGCACTTGGAAAGCCTACCAAAACATTGCCGTTTTGACTGCACAACAAGCATGAAGCACCCCGCGTCCAAAGTCTCATATGACATATTTTTTGTGCTACTAATAGATAGTAAATTTTCACGAATAGCCGTTTCAATCATGAAATGAATTTAAAACTGACTCATATGGCCTTAACTGGAATGCAGAGCCCTCTTCCTTTGTGATTTGATCAACAGCCACATTTGTATTTTCTATAGTTCAGCAAATAGCGGAGTAAACTTTGTAACATAAAATTGATCGTGACTTGCTTGACAGATCATTATCATTGAGTGGCTTGTAACGCCCCGAAAATTGGTACGTTAATAAATAAATTTCATAATTTATTTAAATAAAAATACCAACTTCATTAAAATTCCAAAGAATACTTAATAAATTTTTAGCGAAAACTAAAAGTAAACTAACATATTACAACTGAAATAAATTGAACTCTAACATTGTCTGGAAAAAAAAAACTAAACATTTATTTAAAATCTAACTGAAATAAATGATAGAGTCATCTAGCTAAAATCTATTGATAAAGTCACGGGTCCGCCACCTGATCCCCATTTATCTGCTCCATCTCCTTGAAATCAGCAGACAGCTCTTCATCTCCTTCTGTACCTGGCGTTGGGGACGCCAGAGCCACAAAATGTAGCACCGTGAGTGATAAAATTACACTCAGTAGGGTGCCCAGAGCTACCCCGTTACTAAAGTATGCTCATTCAACATTTAACAACATTTATAACACATAACAAGGAGATTTAATAACACAAACAGTAGGTGCTCAACAAGAAATACTTAAATAATTCAATAGTCATGTACTCAATTTCCATTGGAACTCACATCCCTTATCAATTCCGTTGATTAACAATTTGATATCATTTTTCATCTTTCAATTCATACTTTTCTTTTCCTCAATCACACACTATCCATCACCGGTTTCCACCCACAATATACCTTAGGTGCCCGATCACACAACAAAGCTACCTCGGGGTATACTGTGCATGGCTCACTCCCGGTCACAACATCACCACCAATTTTTATCCGGCATCGATTCCCACCCACAGTATACTTCCGGCGCCCGATCACACAACAAAGCTACCAAAAAGTATAAACTGCGCATGACTCAAGACACATACCGGACACGTCCCAACCCCAAATTTCGCGATTAAATTCGTTCATCCTTATACATTAAACATTTCGATCCAAACGTGCTTAATGATTGGATTCATTCATCACGGGAGTCATTATTTACATAAGTCCAACATAACAAGAAAATATTACAATCACAAAGTTAAAGAAAAACTTATCATAACATGTAAAACGAGAAACTTTCTCAATTTACTAAAAATAGCAAAGTAACTCCATAAATCACGAGATTTTACAGAAACATTAAACTTTAAGCTACGAACAGATTCCGTGTTTTACTAGGGTTTTAAATAATTCATTAAAGAGGTCGAAATTAGATTTTATAGTAATTTGTAATCTGTCTCGTGTTTCACTACAACATAAACTTTGAAAAATCATATAAAATTCTACGTAACTCGGATAGAGACGAGTTCTATATCAAAGTTGCTTAACTTTTCAATATCTACAACTTTTCAGTTTCGTATTTTTCCTAAATCGACTCGAAAAAGGTCCGAAACTTCCGAACAAAATACAGTGCACGAGAAACTCGTTTTTCATTGTTTCAATCTCGTTTTACGCCTTCGTTATCATAACGATTCGACTTACTATCATATTTACATATTATTCGTCTCACATATATCCTTACACATTTATGAATGCATGAATTAACACATAAGCAGCAAAACCAAAGTAAAAGTTAAGCTCTCGAAACCCTACCTCTTCTCCGATGTTTTAGCACAATAAAACCAGTGATGAACTCGAGGATTGCTGATTGATCAACGACCAAAGATAACAGGAATTGACAGCCAAAATTTTTAGAGTGAGAGAGAGAGAGAGATTGATTTAACGTTGAAAGTGAGAGAAAGAGATATGGGTGAGAGAAAGAGATATGGGTGTGAGAAATATATCGTAAGAGAGTTTTGTAGAAAGTGGGAAACTAAATAGGAGAGTTATAAAGTGCGTGGGATAAGCGGAGAGATAATAGGAAGGTTATAAATTTTAAAACTAAAAGGATAATGAGGTACAACAAATAAAGTGTATAAATAGGAGAGAGGGAGATAATTGTTGGGGAGAATAAATAGGAGAGATAAGAGAGAGAGATATACCTAAAGAGAAGATAAATAGGGATTTTGTTTTCTTTAAAACAATAAATCAAATCCAATCAAAACGTATTTATCTATTTTTTTGTACTACATAATTATCTAGTTGGGGGCCGGTTCCAGAGACACAACTTTTAACACAACTTTTGACACTTCATCTCAGCCATCTAAATGAATGGTTGAGATTAAAACAAAAGAAGAATTACTCTCTCTCTCTCTCTCTCTCTCTCTCTCTCCTCCCATCTCCGGCAATCTCATCTATCCCCTCCCCATCTCCGGCAACCCTGTCGTCTTGTTTGTCTACATTTATAAATAGTGAAATCCCAAATTACCACATCATGAACTATCTCGAATCGCTGCTCAATCTCTCAATTTCTTTTCACTCACTATTGAATTTTAAGGGTAATAAGCGGTTAACATCAAAGTCACCACAACGGATTTTCTTACGGAGAATGTGGGTTTGCCATTCAAAGCTCTGGTTTTGAGAAAATAGTAAAATCAGGCTAGTATTTCTGTTTCAGTTAATCAAACCTCGCTCAACAGGTACAGAATTGAAGCCTTTTTCGCATTTTTGTTCTTAAAACCTCGCAGCATATTTCTTGTCTTGAAATTGTTTTGATTTCAATTATTGGACCTTTGTCTTTAATGGGAGAAAGAGGGGTACTATACAACTGGTATGTGTTTGCAACTTTGCATATGTCCAAGCTCTGTTTTTTAAAATCTAACCCACGCATGATCTGCGTTTGGACTTGATTCTCACTTTGAGGATTTTGGATCCCCACGGGTTTTGCACTTCTGTTGTTGTCGTTGCCGCCGGAGTAAGGAGGTGAAACCCTTAGGGGTGGGTCGGGGAGAGAGAGAGAAACAGAGAGAGAGGGACAGAACAATTCTTTTTCGGTTTAATCTCAGCCATTCATTTAGATGGTTGAGATGAAGTGTCAAAAGTTGTGTTAAAAGTTGTGTCCTCGGAACCGGAGTTGTTAGGGAAAAACAAACAACAAATTTATGTATGTATATATCACTAATAGATAAATCATCCAGTAGTTGAGGAGAAATAACTAACTACTCTAATTTATCCCTTAACCACAAATAATTGAATTAAACTTATTATCTCTTTAATCTATACTCCGTATTATATATTTATCTACTAGATAAAGGAATTCAAATTAAAATATATTGTTTTCAAAATAAAAACAATTAAAATTCTATTAATATAATTCATAAAAAAATCGGGTCTTTACACGGCCACTGTCTAGTGATTACTTCTAGTATTTTGAAGCTGATGGAAGAGTGGATGAAACCCGCAAAGTAACAAAAGTCAGTGATGTTTCATGGAAAAAAAAAAAAACAATATTACGGGCACAGATTCTTTCTTTCTTTCTTTTTTAATCCAAATTCCATTGTCATAACCATCCGACACTTACATCAGTTTTCATCACAAGAACAATGAAAAGGATTAAACAATGAAAACATAAAGGCAGACTAATGACTAGAGATCCATACACGAGACAAAACTCTCTTCTCACCGACAACGAGGTACAGGGCACGAGGAGTTTGCAATCAAGTCATACAATCCCCTAAAACTGAAGGACGTCCCATTCAAAGATATCACTAAGCACCGATGAAAACCTCCACGGATTCATTATCCGAAAGCTAATGCCGGTTTGTATGTGGCAAAGAGAAAACCAGCAGAGCAGCGAACCTCGAGCACACAATGGAGCCACTCCAGAACAAGTCCTCGCTGACACAGGCACAGATTCAAATGGCATAAGTAAGGACACATAAATGTAAATGATCATCCAGTGTGTAAGAGTTTCATAAGGTAAATATAAGACTCACACACATCAAACAATTTGAAACACATCTATGTTAAAACTTGCGCATTTTGACATGTACAAGCATCGATAATTCAAGAGAACAAGTTCTTGCATTATAGATTGAATACTGCTTCAAGAATTGCCAGAAGTTCTATTTGGTTAGGACTGTTGTTGGTGTAGATTGATAAGGAAATTAGTGATACAACGTTTCCAAAGCCAACAACGTAAGAATAGTCTCTACTTAGGAAACAAAGGGAAAAAAATAATAATAATCAATTCTGATTACCACAAACGCTTACAAAATAAGATAAATAATATAGAAGATAAAAACGTGAATGATAATGAGCACAAAATTCTGTGCGTGCACGGAGGTGCTAACTAGTATTGCAAGTTTCCAATCGTTCGCGCTCTTCTAATTCGTTGAGTATGCAGTTTGAATGGAAGGCGATCAATTTTGATTTGACAAAAACTCTATTTGCACATGAAGAGTCAACCAAACTTTGAATTAAGCCGAACCTCGCAACCAAACTTTTAATGGAGGTTTACAAAAATTAATTTTCTTTTGTTTCGCATGGAAGGCAATCTCGATTTTTGCCAATTTTGGCATCACGAAACTTCGGATTACGTTATTGTTCCTTGTAGTGTAGGCAATGTACTTTTGGATTGTATTATTTTCACACGATTATGTACATGTGATCTACTTTTCAATGTTGATAAGGTTATGGAACATGCCTTCGATGGTATTTTGTATGGATTATTAATTTTTGCAATGAAGAACGAATTCTCTTGCTTTTTGATATTAGTTCTTGCGGAAAAAATTAGTGAACTAGTGTGTGGGGAAGTGACTAATATAATTTATTAATCAGCCCTTTTTTTTAAAGAACTTGTACTAGCGTTTTTAGCCGCTGCTAAAAGTGTGTAAGGTGTTACTAAAGGTCGGTCTAGTTTGTACGAAGCCTATACCAGCGGCCAAAAGCACTGGTAAAACTGAGTCTACACCAGCGTTTTTAAAGCGCTAGTAAAACTTAGCCAACACCAGCGGTTGCAAAAGCGTTGGTAAAATAAATGTTATACTAACGCTTGCCAAAAAACGTTGGTAAAGGGATACAGCAACGGGTAGACGCCAGCAGCTTAAACAAGCGCTGGTTTGCAAGGTCTATAGCAGTGTTTTAAGGCACCTAAGCCAACGCTTTTGGCCGCCTGGGAAGATCAACTTTCTTGTAGTGATATTGCAAGAAATATTGTAAGTTTCCAATCGTGCTCTTCTAATTCGTCGAGGATGCAGTCGGAATGGAAGGCATGTCAATTTTGATTTGACAAAAACTCTATTTGCACATGAAGAGTCAACGAAACTTTGAATTAAGCCGAACCTAACAACCAGAATTTTAATGGAGGTGTACAAAAATTAATTTTCTTTTGTTTCATATAGAAGGCAATCTCAATCTTTGCCAGTTGGGAGAAGAAAAAAAAAGACTCCGTATTATAAAAAGATTTCTCGTAAATGATTTGGGTCACATAATATGCTTATAGTTGGAGTACATCTTTGTTGATGGAAAATGATGTATCCAAATGATTTGGGTCACCCAAATGTACATAAATGGATTTCATCTTTTGGACGATCTCGATTATAAACAAATTATTCGCGTGAATAGTTTAAACTATTTGCCCGAATAGTTTGTAAAAAATCGGGAACATCAAAAACGCTTTTGGACGGTTGAGATGGAGTGGTGTGCACTTGGGGTACCTAAGTGTGGTGTACCCACAGACGGGTTCTTTGCTGATAGCTGGAGTACATCTTTGCTGATCTCTGCCACTCTGTGTACAACAATGTACCTATTATTATCATCGATGTAACGGAATCACATGTGTGTGGATAACTTGATGAAATGATGCTAAAGGTTTCTTGACAGGGGCGGACGCAGGATTTATCATTAGGGGGTTCAATAATCTACAATATTTAGTTCCTTCGTTTCATTTTGATGGTTCCCTTTGAAGTTAAATGCAAATTTTCAGATAAAACATTAAAGTATTTTCCTACACGCGAATTTCATACAGGATTTATCATTAGGAGTGTGTTAAAATGATGGAATCACAAAAAAAGGAAAAAATCAGGGGAGATTCGGTGAATTATTTGGGTAATGTTGCAAATATTTCTAGCACATTTGGGGCAAGTAAATTATTTGTGGGGCAAGGATCAAAACGTAAAGACAACAAGATATACTCCCGTAGGGCAAAATTACAAAAAAAAAAAAAACAAAAAAATATGCATAGCCTAGGGAGGATTTCAGGCTCAGGGGGGTTAGTTGCCCCCCCTTGCCCCTACATGGGGTCGCCCCTGTTTCTTGATATAGACTCCGTATTATAAACAAGATTTCTCGTAAATGATTTGGGTCACATAAAATGCTGATAGCTGGAGCACATCTTTGCTGATAGAAAATGATGTGTGTACACCACACTTGGGTACCTCAAGTGTACACCAACCCATTTCAACCGTCCAAAAGCGTTTTGGACGATCCGGATTATAAACAAATTATTCACGTGAATAGTTTAAACTATTTGCGTGAATAGTTTGTAAAAAATCGGGAACATCCACAACGCTTTTGGACGGTTGAGATGGAGTGGTGTGCACTTGTGGTACCCAAGTGTGGTGTACCCGCAGACGGGTTCTTTGCTGATAGCTGGAGTACATCTTTGCAGATCTCTGTCACTCTTTGTACAACAATGTACCTATTATTATCATTGATGGAACGGAATCACATGCGTGTGGATAACTTGATGAAATGATGTTAAAGGTTTCTTGATATAGACTTCAATCCACCCCTTCTCTAATTCGCGGGAAAGTTATCTCTGGCCCTTTATTTTTTGTTTGATCAAAGGAGATTGTCCCAAGGGCTACGTATAAAGCCATTTGGCCTAATCGCCACATCTCTATTGGCCTTACACGTGTAGAATAGTCCGGAGCGTTCCAAACTGAGACAACGTCTGTGGTTATCCGTATTGATTGGAGTTATCACTCAACAGTTACAGAATTCCAATATTCTAGCAAAATCAGCAAGATGGGGTTATCTCTTATGATTTAACATGTCTCCACACAAGTCTTGTCATTTTTATGCTGATATAATTAAAATGATGTATCATTCTATCATGAATCCAGCAAATAAACTAGGCTTAATTGTAAGGACACCCCCTCAACTATCACGTTTTGGCAACATGACCCTCTAAACTAAAAAATGTGCCAACATAACCCCCTCAACTACCAAAATCAAGCAACATCACTCCCTCCTTCTAAATCTGTTAAATTTCTAGACTGAAATATATGAAAAGACTAAAATACCCTTGTTATATTCACTTCTATTTTTACATGATATTTGACCCTCAATCTCAGCCATTCAATTCAATGGTTAAGATTAAAACACTATATCTCTCCACTCAAGGTACCAAAAACACCTGATAACTTTCTTTTTCCTCTTCCATCTGCCACCACAATCACCGACCATTACCAAACTCTCCCTTTCCCTCAGCCATCGCCATCAAACTCGAGTACAACGGAAGCGAGATCGACGATGGCAAAATCGAACTTGCCAGCAAAGCACAAAACAATCATCACCAGACCACCTCGACCGTAGCCTTGCTCGACGAATCCCTCCAGTGTGCTGCCTCCCGCAACGGCGAAGTGTTGATGTAGAACGCCCTTACTCCTCTCTGCAACCTCTCGGCCCTGCGGAAAAAAACCCCAATTCCAAGCAGTGCAGAGGCGAACCAGAATGAATCGCTTTGTGGGTTTGTTGATTTTGTGGGTTTCTGTCTAAACGAGAACGAGAATGAATCGCTTTGTCGACCCCAAACTCGTCAGATTTGCACCTATTGAGGGGATGAAGGTGGAAGGCAGGAACCAAAGGCGAACTGGACCGAGCAGTGACATCGTCGACGAGACGCCGACGCCGTTCATGGAGGGCCGGCGAAGGATGATGGGTCAGCTCTCGAAAACTCCGTCGAGTATGGAGAGAGAGAGAGAGAGAGAGAGAGAGAGAGAGAGAGAGAGAGAGGGGGGTAAATTCGGGCTGGGGCAATTTGAAGGACAATTTTGGATTAAAATTTAGTTTTCCATCCAGTTTTTTCATTTTCCGTCCACAATCTTCAAATTTTTTAACGAATTTGGATGGAAGGGGTTAAGTTGCTTGATTTTGATAGTTGAGGGAGTCATGTTGGCACATTTTTTAGTTGAGTGGGTCATGTTGCCAAAACGTGATAGTTGAGGGGGTGTCCTTCGAATTAAGCCAATAAACTAAATACAAACCTTCTACAAAGTGTTAGAATTGAACACACGAACAACAACACCTGCAAAAACAAAAGTCAAGGAATGGGAGGGAAATGTAACTGAATAGAAACCACAGCGTAGCGGGATACGATACATCGACGGAGTTCAAGAGGGGGGAGGTGACACATGCCACGCCCGGGTCCAAAATTTTGAAACGCAACTATTTTTTGGTATCAAGCATATTGATGAGTGATTAATCGATGAAAGTGTGAAATTTTTGGGTATTAAGTATGTTGATGGATGATTAACCTATGAAAATGTGTACCATTTCGGACATTAAAAATAATTAATCTTACACTTGTATCTTTTTTTTATACTAATTACTCCCTCTGCCCATAAAGATAATCAACTACCAATGAACCTCCAATTTTCAGATAAAAAAATAAAGCACTTCCGTGCATGATTTCTTACATTTCTTGACACAAAATTAAATAACTAATTAAGATTTTCATTTAAAAATTACACATCTCAATTGGCCTTACACGTGTAGAGCAGTCTAAAGCATTCCAGACTGAGACAACGTTTGTGGTTGTTCTAGACTGATACAAGATGCATGAGTTTTCTGTATGATTCAAATGCACCAAGAGTGACTTTTATAGATCTCCATGAAAAAAATATCATTTTTATAGTTTAGCATTTCATATTTTACTCTAACTTTTTGTACTGTAATCTATATAAACAAACAGGACATTGGTTGAGTTCAAGAAAATAATGGAATTTTACAATCAAGTTGTCCATTAATAGATATAAAGTATTGTAAAGGGGTGCCAAAATTTTCGGTTTCTGGACAAAAAGTCAGCAAGTATGGTTAGCTTAACTTTTGAGCTTTTTAGTCAACTACTAAAATAGTGTAAAAAACAGATTGTTGTTTTGTGGAAACTACAGTGTGGGACAAAGGAAGGTCATATGGTGGAGGTTGTTCTGCAAAAGTAACTCTGGTAACTTTAATTATCAAATTTTTGTTCCCATTATTTATTAAAATAGATGTAGCATTTTCGGGGACTGAAATAGCTAGCTCATCCTTTTGTTTCAGGCTTGCGCGATTGCTTGTACCTGCCATTCCTTGCTTGCGCTGAAGCTGAAGTTGAAAATTTTGGATTACAATATTTTTGAAGTTTATCAGTTGCAACTTAGGATTATGATATTTTGAAAACTTGGAATTCTCATATTTTGAAGCGTTGTATAACTTTTATTTAACCACTAACCACCTGGGTGGATGAATTTATATGTTATTATGCTTACGACTTATCACTTTGGAATTGGGATGAATTTTTGCACATGACTTTTTATTCGGTGGTTATTAATTTATCATGCTATATGTGTTTGTCTTGGTGCATGAGAAAATTAGGGTCGGGGTGGGTAAACCCGTTCCCCGACTGAAGCGGGAATAGGACAAGATTTCTATTACCCGGTCGGGGTCGGGTCAGGGTCGGAGAGGGGTGCCATTTTCGGGTCGGGGTAGGGGTATATCAAAACTCGCCCCGTTGCCATTCCTACTTTGGTTTTTTTTTGGTTTTTTTGGTTTTGTCCTTATTCAAATTTTTTTTGCATTTGTTAGTTTTCGGTCGATTTGTTGTGGTTTCTTGGCTCCTCTCTACGAGAGAAATCTAAAAAGTATAAAATTATTAGTCAAACTTAAAGTTTTGTGAATAAAGACGAAAAATAAACCAAAATAGTTTTTTTAGCCAAAGAACCCCATAGAAGCTTAATCTTAGCTTTGACATTTCTCACTTTTTCTTACTTATCCACGTGTAGAGCTGCACTGCTACACGTGCCCTTCTCCACGTGTATATTACCACAAAGTTCCACGCTTTGTCTCTATATAAGTACAATCTATAATACTCCTCCGTTCCAATTTGTTGGTCACCTTTTCTTATTTATAATCTCTCAAAAATTGTCAATATCTTCTAATTTATAATACTTTTTATATCCAATATGGATCTTGTTTGATAGATCTCAATTAGTTTTATTAAACAAAATTTTTGAAATTATAAAAAATGTTATAAATTGTGAAATATTGACAATTGTTTGAGTGACACGAGCACCCAAAAGTAACCATTATTTTGGAACGGAGGGAGTAATTTGTTTTATTTAAAAGACTTTGGGTAATAAAATTAAGTAAAATTTATCAAACAAGATCCATATTGTAATTCATTATTGCTTAAAAATATAAATAATTTTTCGAAAGGTGAACAGTGTTTTGGGACATCCATTTTTTGGACGGAGGAAGTAGAAAACAAATACTAATAAGCTATGTTTATCCAAAGAAATTTCAAAGATTTGATTTGGATATTACATGCATGATTTTCAACTTGTTTTTTGTTTTTTGACTTTTTGGATTATGGTTAAAATGTATTTTGAATATAGTTGAGTGTTTTGAAAAAATATGCAGAATGTATTTTGCAATAGGAGTAGTGTTTGAGAGATATAGGCATAATACATTTTGTACGTCTTTTTGTTAACCACAATGGAAAAAATAAAAAATGAGAAGCCAAAAAGCTCATCCCACTTTTATTTTTCACTTCTGATGTCCAAATCACAAAATTCAGAATACATTTTAACAAAATAAGTTTTCTGTTTTGCAGCCAAACAGCTGAAACTCAAAAATGTGAAAATGAACATGTGAAAGTAGGTTGCCAAACATGCCCTTATATTATAGTTTATTTTTTTAATATGTGTGTGTGTGTGTGTACAGATCCTTAATTCTAAGCGAAATATCGGTACATTGGATGAAGTACTTACTGTTATCCAACTTAAGCTGATTTTTCGTGAGACCATTGAAAATTTATATTAAAATTTATGAACGGTTCGAATTTTCTACGTGAAACCCATGGGCCTTGGTACAAAACATGAAAGAAAAACATGAAACAAAACATGAAAACACATCCAATAGATGAGATCTATCAGGTACGCTGGGCAAACAGTGTACCGGATGGATCTCATCCATTGGATGTGTTTTCATGTTTTTCTTTCATGGTCCAAACCTTTTCCTGAAACCCATAAGTGAGCCTCGCAGGGTGATCTGTGCACTAGAGATTCGTATACGTAAAGTTAGCGATAAGTTAAACTCAAACTATCAACCCCTAAACGGAAATCGCTGAGTTGGACTAACGACTTAGTTAAATAAATAAATAAATAAAGTGCCAGATGTTAAAAATACAAAAAAAAACACAACCTAACTCCAACACCACCTGCAAGTGGAGTGGAGTGCAGTTGATGTCTCTCTTATACTCTCATGCACATGGGCAGAGTTCGATTCCCGTAAGCACCCCTCCCCTCCCCAAGTCCCTTAGGATAGAGTAGATTAGGATTAACGAATGGTGAAAAAAAAAAAAAAAAAAAACCACCTCTCTTCCACCCCTCAACCAGAACCTCGGGAGATCGAGCGATGACCGGTACTTGCTCGTGGCGATCGGGATGGAGAAAATGTCTGGCCTAAAACGCCCCAACCTCCGCCAAATATCTCGGCGAATTTGCCATCGATGCCTTGGATCTGAAGCTGGTTCTATTACCCACAGGAGAACATCGACCGATCGGGTATGGAGAGATGGCGAGTCATCCAACGAGGAAGAGGTTGAGGTCTCGCACTCGATGTTTTTCTTGGTAAAGCATCGTCTTTGGCTAGAGTCCATGGTTATGTTAGAGAAATCGAGAAAAGTGCCGCAGTGCTGAGGCTGCTTTTGGTTGCATACTTAGTGTGGATTTGAAGACTGCTACAATTACTTCAACTGGGGCTACTGCCTTGAGGCAAAATGTGTTTCGTCCACTGATTGGGTTTGTGGGGGGCACATCCCTCTTTTGCAAGGGCATACTTTGTTGTTTCATCGTCCGGGATTTTTGCAGGATTTAGAAATTGGAGTTTGGACCGTAACTGGATTGTGGTGATTAAAAAATCCATTGAGCTTATTGACAGTGTGAAGGATTCCCGTTCTATGATGTAGGGGCATGCATCTCCGACAATGGTTTGGGGGGTGGTTGGCGGTGAAGGCAGCGATGGAGAGAGTCAAGACCAGAAGGAGAGAGGGTCAAAGAGCATTTCTATTTTAATTTTTTCCAATCTTTGTTTTTATTTTTTATTTTTACAAGTGGCACTTTTTTTTAATTAGTGTATATGTGGCGCCATGTGTCGAAAAATAAAGAACCACATGGCCGATTTAACTGAGTCGTTAGTCCAACTCAGCGATTTCCGTTTGTGGGTTGACAGATTTAGACGGTGGGTGGTAAATCGATTAACGGAGTGATAGTTTGAGAGTGCAATTGAATTTTATTGAAGTTGAGGAGTGTATGAAACATTGATGTTAAAGTTTGAGTTCTTTTATTTTGAATTTTCCCTAAACTTTATTTACCATTGCAAAAATTGTAAAAGCTTAACGAAACTATCTTGTATTTTTTAAAGGGTAAAAAAAAAAAAGTATCAATAGTCTAATTTTTTACAAAAAAAAAAATCATAAATGCATTATTATTATTATGGGACAACTATCATTATTTTTAGAAACTTGCATTTGCATTATGCACGTAAAAAATAATGTATTAATGAGTTTTCTTTTGTAAAAAAATAAAAATATTTTTTTTCTCAATGGAATCCTTGAATTGGTCTACAAAAATTATCCAAAAAATTTCATGCTTATAGTTTTTTTTTTGATATTACCTCTAATGCAAAAAAAAAAAAAAAAAGCGCGCGGATAGGTAAAATATCTAAAATTATAGAGAAGAAAAATGAGTCTAGTTAGAGCTTTAGATTTAGAGAAAGAAAAAGAAACCTAAAAAAGTAAAAAATAATAATAATAATAATAAAACCACCAATGCAAGCAATGAGCTTAAGTGATTATTAATACTTTTGTTTTTATTATCAAAATGAAAAGAATATCCTATGGGAACTAAAAAATTAAAAAAAATAATAAGTTTTGAGTCAAAGAAAAGAAAGTTTTAAGAAAAAAGTAAATAATTTAGTTACTTTTCTCGCCTTTCAAAATTTTTATGCAATATAAACTCAAACAAGGAAAAAAAATAAAGTAAAGTTTGAATTTAAGGGCATTAACGGCATTTCACCATCAAAGTTAACACCGTTAGGCATTTTTTAACGGCAGGGGAGGTATCTGCCAATTACTTTGTAAAGTAGGGGAGGGCAGTGAAATTTCAGAAACCTCAGGGGAGATCTCTGTATTTGTCAGAAACCTCAGGGGAGGTAAGTGAAATTTACCCTTTTTTAAATGAAAGCCATTTACATATTATTTTCACAACCTAAATTATTGATCCTTCAAATGCTATTTTTTACCCCATACGATATACATCAACGGTGGTTAGTGGGTACAGGCCCGACCATGTGGCTAGGCTGGGATGGCCCAAGTCTAAGGCTCACCGAAAATGGGCTTTTTTAGGGCCCCCAAGTATATAGTATGTTAGTATAGGTATGGGTTTGGTTTGATCCAATATTGTTAGAGCCTTAGAGGCCCACGAAAACCACTTATTCACTTAAGCCCATTTGATATTTGAGGCCCAACCAACTTCCATATTCCCTCTTTAATTATTTTTTGAGGCCCACAAGGACAACAAGTATTTCAAATTCCCTCTGTGGTCATTTCGGTTGATTGTCTCCTCCAAAACTAGGGATTTTGACCAGAGAGAGAAAGAGAAGATGGGTCACTCCATCATCTAGAACGCGCATCCCAAGAACTACGGCCCTAGATCGCGTACCTGGTGATTTCTCATTCTTGTTTTTCGATATTCACTCTTGCTTCTGTATAGATCCATACTCTTTACCAGTTTTGTTGAGAAAGGGAAGGGGTCAATCAAAATACTTTCATTTTGGTACTTTCCTCTCCATTTCTCCCAAATTATAGAAACCAAATGAGTGATTGGAGAGAAACTCTAATCCTTTCTCTTATTGTCTCACCAATTCAATCTATCCAAAAGGGCTGGGGTATTTGATGGATTTGAATTCATTTGGTTTACGATGTGTGAGATTGTGTGAGTTGATGTATGTATTACACACTTACACATGGCTGATAAAAACTATCTATATTAGCCAAGTGTACACACAGACATACTGACACAAGTACACAACCCCCATTGCTTGCTTTAGTATGTGTTTCCCAGTTCCGAACTTTGTTTGAAATTACATGAGATGTTGCATAGAAAAAAAAATTATATGAAGGGCCTCAAATTGAGGATAGGGTTGGGGCCTCAAGAAACACAGGGGCCGGCCTGAGTGGGTAAGTTAGTTAGAGCATCTCCACCACTTACTCAGATTTTTATCCAAATTTGAGTAAAAAATTGAGTAAAAACTTGATTTGGTATGGAACACTCCAATGGGAAAAAGAAAATCTAGGCAAAAATTTGAGTAAAAGTCTCATTAATGGCATTGTTGTAAATTTGAGGGGGAGAAAATAGCCTTCAAAATTTGATGTTAGATTTGGTTCTCACCAAATTTGGTGAAGGAGTGGAGTGAGATTTTTGGTGATTTTTTACTCAAATTTGAGTTTGATGTAGAATTTGGGTAAGGAGTGGAAATGCTCTTAGTGAGTTAAACAACCAAAGGTGGTTCGATGTCTCTCCATAGACTCGAACCCCAGACCTCCTCCTTGACAGGTAAGGGGTACAACCAGATGTGCTATAAGCTAAATCTGGGAGGGCTGCTGTGTGATAGGTGTTGTGCGGCAAAACTACATCGTTTTGCTTATTTTTTGGTACACCTCCAAAGCTTTCAAGGGCCCTGGTTGAATTGTCAATTTTGGGGGATTTAGACTCTTTGGCCTCGTTTGATTCGGGTATTAGGAGGGTGGGATTGGACTATTTTTGTCCAATCCCGCGTTATCCCTTGTTTGGTTCCCGGAAAATGGCATGGGATTAACAATCCCGGGACAAGTTTTATCCAATATGTATGGGATTACACAATACCTGGGGGGGGGATTGTTTAGTCCCGGATAAAAAGAACGCGGAAGGGAAAGCTGGAAGGTGATTTCGAAGGTGATTTCTCTCGAGGGTGATTTCGAAGACAGAAGACTCGAAGGTGGATTCTCTCGAAACTGGGTTTTGATTCCTCTCTGAAACTGGGTTTGCATGGGATTACTGTGTGTGGGTAATTTCTGGACAAATTCATGAAATCTGGAAAATTTTCGGACTAGTAATTTTTGTTACGACCAACAACAGTTTGCTTCTTCTTCGTTCTGATGGGTTCCGACCAAGCTGCTCGACATACGATGTACGATCCAGAACCAAAGCCGAGAGTTTGCTTCGTTCTTCGTTCTTCACCGATCGATTATCAATCAGGTTATGCAACGTTATCATCTCACCGATCGATTGGGTTTTCTGGGTTTTCGATTTACTGGGTTTTCTGGGTTTTCAATTGGGTTTTCTGCGTTATCATGATTTTCTGGGTTTTCAATTTACACGATTGGGTTTTCTATTTACTGGGTTTTCTAGGTTTTCGATTGGTTTTTCTGGGTTTTTGATTTGGGTATACTGGTGTGATTTTCTGAGAGATTGAGAGAGCATGCTAATCCCAAAAATTAGTTTGGGGAACCAAACACGAGATTGACCGAAACACGGGATATCCCGATGTTAATCCTACACGAATCAAACAAAGGATTGAGTGAGATTCAGTACTAAATTAGTCCCAGGACAAATAATCCCGGACTATTAAACCCAGGACTACCAATCCCACCAATTTTAGTCCGCGAATCAAACGAGGCCTTTGAGTTAGGGTATAGTGGGTTTAAGCATTTGAAATTAGGCACTTGAGGTTTAGTGTTTAGGCAATTTGTAGTGGTGTTTTTTTTTTTATTTTTAAAACAAGGCCTTGGAAATTTAAGAGATGTGCCAAAATATAAGCAAAACGATGTAATTTTGCCGCACGACTTGCCACACAACACCTACAGAACCCCCATATCCCTATAAGCCAAATCTTATGTTATTTTTTCTTCCTTCGTTGCGGTAAAAATAAATTAAGTTTTCGGAATAAATAATTTACCCAATGACTTCTACTATTCGTGGCCGGGGGTGGCCGTGCCAGACCTCCTCTGTATAGTTCGGTACATGCATATATAATACGAGTAATTTTTTCCTTTTTATATTTAATGTTAAATCAAAAGTGTCTCTTCTCTTCTTTATAAATAGCGTCACCCAAACTTGAAGTGAAAATCACTTGTCTCTGTACCGCCCATTCAATTTCCTTTTCTAGACGAATTGGTTCCCAAAAAAAGCAAAAATGGGTTTCACCCTAACGCCGCCCACTCCCGCCGCGAAATGGCTGGGGTTCGTCACGGCCGTGTGGGTCCAAGCCATATCAGGCAACAACTACACCTTCTCCAATTACTCCGACGCCCTCAAGACTTTGATGAATCTCACTCAAGTCGAACTCAACAACCTCTCCGTCGCTAAAGACGTCGGAAAAGCCTTCGGCCTCCTACCCGGCCTTGCCTCCGATCGCATCTCCACTTCTCTCCTCCTCCTCATCGGTGGCATCGAAGGGTTCATCGGTTATGGCGTCCAGTGGCTTGTGGTGGCTGAAATTATCAGTCCTCTGCCTTATTGGGCGGTGAGTCAAACACAATCTCACCTTCTTTGTTACGACATTTAAATCTTACGCAACTACGTACTTCCTTCAATATCACATGAAAAAGTTTCAATCTTGATTCAACCCAGAATCTCACCTTCTTCATTGAAACACTTAACAAACCCTTTCTTGATTATTAGTACATAAACCCTTTCTTGATTATTAGTACATGAAAAAGTTTCAATCTTTACACAGAACAACTTAACCCTCAATCTCACCTTCTTAATTGGGACATTCAAACGATCACTTTCTTGAATTTTACAAGGGAAAGTTTCAAATCATGACCCACAATCTCAATTTCGACATTGTGACATTTTAGACAAGCACTTTCTTGACTATTACACATGAAGAAGTTTCAAACTTTACCCAAATTTTGTTTTATTTTTTATTTTGGTAATTGACTTTACCCAAAATCTTACCTTCTTCATTGAGAAACTTACAACCCCTTTGAATGAAGTAATTTGATGTGGAAAAAAAGAGAGAGAAAGGATTAAAGTTTTTCACCAAATCACTTATGTGATTGAGTGATTTGAGGAGAAGGGTAATTTAAGGAGAAATCAAGAGAGAAAAAAAATGATGTAGGAGTATCAGTTAGTGATTTGAGGAGAAGGGTAATTTAAGGAGAAGTCAACCTCTCTTTTTTTTTTCTTTTTTTTTCACAATCAAAATCGCACCCTTTCTCACAATTCAACTGGGCTCATATATATTAATCAACAAAGTTTCACTCTTTTTGAAGAGCACATAATTCCCTTTATTAATTGTTGTTGAAATTGTGCACACAGATGTGTATATTCCTCTGCTTAGGAGGCAACAGCACAACATGGATGAACACAGCCGTCCTCGTAACCTGCATTCGAAACTTCAGCAAAAACAGAGGACCCGTATCAGGAATCCTCAAGGGCTACGTGGGTTTAAGCACAGCAATTTTCACCGACTTATGCGTGGCCCTGTTCTCCGACGACGCTTCAACTTTCCTCTTCATGCTCGCCGTCATCCCGTTAGCCGTTTGCATAATCGCCGCCCTCTTCCTCCGCGAAATCCCTCCCTCCTCCACCGCCGTTGAGGAGAAAGAAGAAGTCCGTTACTTTGGCATCACCAACGCCCTCGCCGTTATCGTCGCCGTTTACCTTTTGGTTTACGACGTTTCCGGGACCCACAGCAGCTCTGTTTCTTTAGCATTTGCTATTATTCTTTTAATTCTCCTAGCCTCCCCCTTGTTGATTCCAATCTACCTTTCGATCAAGAGCCGGGTTCGGTCCGGATCCGGTTCTGTTTCTGACGTGGAGGGTCAAGTAACTGAACCGTTGTTATTGGGCGAAGAAACTGTTGAAGAAACAGAAAAGAAACCAGAGGTATTAGGTGAAGATAGTATTATTGTTCAAAAGGTGGAAACGGGGGCGGAAGAGGAGGAGGAGGTGGTGGAGAAGAGGCAGCCGGTTATCGGAGAGGACCACACGATTTTCGAGGCGTTACGGACGAATGATTTCTGGATTCTGTTCGTGTCGTTTTTGTGTGGGGTGGGGACGGGTTTGACGGTTATGAATAATATGGGGCAAATCGGATTGGCGCTCGGGTACACAGATGTATCCATATTTGTGTCGCTCATGAGTATATTCGGGTTCTTCGGGCGGATCATTTCGGGTACGGTTTCGGAGTACTTCATCAAGTAAGTTAAACAATCTCCCTAACTGATTGAATATGTTCATGTCTTATTCATGTTCGTTGCTTTGACGTTTGCTAAAATGGTTATTATAGGAGACTTGTCCCTAGGTCCATTTTTCTGTTACAAAGTACACATGGGAATGGGATGACTCAAATCCTCATGGTTTTGCCAAACATATGATCTCATCAATTCCCTGGGATCATATTTTTGTAAATTTTGTACGATAAATCACCCATTCATCGATTCTCCTAAAAACTGTAAATTAAGAGCTCAACAATTTAACAAACGATCACTGTGCTTGAAAGATTTGTCAAGGGAATACAGTGTCTGAAATAGGACTTCGCGGACTTCACATCAATGCACAGAGAGACGGTTATACAATTGGACTAGGGATTCGAATGTTTATGCATACTTATAGAGTGAAATAACAACTCTAATACGATTACTATTCGTGCCAAAATTTAAATAAAATAAAATAAAATTCAAAGTTATGGGGATGAATCTAACAAGTAACAATTTGTATCAAGTTAATATTGGAGATGCTTTTGATGTCGGTGTACATATACTATTGATGCTGTTGATGCATAGGTAGCAATTTTGTTCAGAAGCCTTTGTCTATTTTTTATACTGTAGAGTGTAGATGATTTCATGCCAAAAGTGTTCCATAGCTTCTTAAACTAGGGGGTTGAGCTGTTGAGAGTTGAGAGAATTGGCAACCAAGTAAACTGGTCTAAAATGGCAACCAAGGCAAGTGGTGGCCTAAAATGATGAGTGCAAGTGAGCTTTGTCAGTTCTGAATGTCTGATGCTGATTCCCACAGGCACTAATTTCTCTTTTCAAACGCTAATGCTTTGGTGGGTTGATTTTTTAGGGTCTAAAGTGGGTGAGCTCTATGGTGATTGGTGGGTGGTTGCAATCACATTTAAGTCGGTAAAAGTTTTATTTAAAGAGAAAGGAGTTGCCATTCAAGTTTATTAAAGGCTTTATACCGTCACTAGGACAAGAAATTTACTTTTGAAAAGGAAAAAAGGGGTGTGGGTAGATTTTTTAGTAAATGTGAGAGGGAATTGTTGCCTATGCTTAAAGGGTCCCTTTTGGGCCTCATAAAAGAACATGGACCCACAAACCCTGTTTTTTTGTCTCTAGTTTACCTAATTGAGAATGGATAAAGATATGGGTACAGAAAAAAGGGACCCGAAATTGTACCGATCGCACACGGGGACCCACTTTTGGGTCCCACACGAGTGATCCGAACCGTTCATTGTTCTTAAAACATTTTCCGAGGGGCCCCACCAAATTTCAGCTCAATCGAACGGTTGGAAGTGCTCCAACCAAAGTCCCACCGTTCCAACCAAAATCGGTTCGGATCACTTGTGTGGGACCCAAAAGTGGGTCCGGTCCCCGTGTGCGATCGGTACAATTTCGGGTCCCCAGCTTCTGTACGCGTATCATCGTCCAATTGAGAATCTATTGCTTCGATAATGTTCTAAAAATTACATGGCGTTTAGTTGGCGGAAAAAAAGGCGCTAGCGTTTAGGTGGGGATTAGGCGTCAGATAACAGGAACGCGGAGGCATTGAACTTACTAGACATTTAACTACACCATTTTATACTGATCTGATTCTCGTTTTTTATGTAACAGGATAGCAGGAACACCAAGGCCTCTTTGGAATGCAGCTTCTCAAATTCTCATGGCCGTTGGTTACATTATCATGGCTGTGGCCTTGCCGGGGTCTCTATACATCGGCTCAATACTTGTCGGAATCTGCTATGGGATCCGACTTGCTATCACTGTTCCCACCGCCTCTGAACTGTTCGGCCTCAAATACTACGGTCTCATCTACAACGTTCTAATCCTCAACCTTCCGCTTGGCTCCTTCCTCTTCTCCGGCCTACTTGCTGGATACTTGTACGATGCGCAAGCTACAACAACCTCTGGAGGTGGCAACACTTGCACTGGGGCACATTGTTACAGGCTAGTATTCGTGCTCATGTCTGCTGCTTGCATAATTGGGTTTGGTTTGGATATTTTGCTGGTTATTCGGACAAAGAACATCTACGCCAAGATTTATGCAAGTAAGAAGTCGAAGAAATCAATGGCTGCATCCTAACCAACGATAGTTTAATAGAAAAAAGAAAAGATGTATGGGATTGATTGATGCGAAATTTACTCGATGATATCCCATGGTTGTTGTAACCGACTCAATTCTTTTTGGTATCAGTTTGATGTGTTCTCCAACAGATTGTTTCAATCAGCTATGGACTGTTAGATAGAATAACAGATTGGAGCCAGCCAAGGTTAACTTGGGCTCAACCTGAAATTTCATGTTATGGGCTTGCACTAAAGCAGTCTGTATCTGTTAGCTTTTTCGCTTTTTGTTTGGGCCAGACGAAGAGATTTAATCTGGTCGTTACTTGATGTTATGGGCTGCCCATTATGACTACTCTGCATATATAAATCCCAAACTGTATCTAGGCCAAGACAAGAAGAAGAAAAGAATGAAAAAATCTCGGTAAGAAATGGGCTTATAAAGAGCATCCAAGCATTTTGCTCAAATCTCATTGTAACCGCTAACAATTAACTCTTAACGTTATATCATCTGGCTATAAAAAATAAAGTACCAATGAAATCCCTTTCTCAATAGAATTATCACTCGTTTGAAAGATGTTGCGTTCAGTTCTTTAAATTTGGTCCGTCCATTTCATGTTTTATTTTTGGTTTTGATCATGTCCATGCATCTTTTATGTGATTTTTTTGTATTATTTCTCTAAAGAATAATTCAGTCTACGCGAAAAATGAAGCGTTTTAGTGAGTTGTGGACTATGTAAGCAAGAGTGTTTTGTAAAACAAAAAATACTATCCCAGTTCCCGAGGGAGTGACAATTTCGTGTTGAATTTGAATAAGTTTATGTAGGTTTAACAAATACACATGCCAAAGGGGGTGAATTAATTCAACTTCAGAAAGATGGTGACCCTTCTGTCTCTGTTTCTTGTTTTAGCTGCAAAGCTAATGCTACCAAATACATCCACTTCAATGACAAATTGACATTTACTCTCTCTCATACGTGGTCCCTGCATTATGGTAAGACAGAGAGAGAGAGAGAGAGAGAGAGAGAGAGGCGTGCAATATTGAAGTCAATGAGTGATCTACTCCGCCACGCCTAGCAGAGGAAGGCCACCCACAGGCTCTGGGCTGTCTCTTCTGGACCAAAAGCCTTTCTTCAGCCGGAAGTTAAAAAAAAAAAGCTTGTACTCTTGCTGCAAAGGTACATATTCTACACTCAAATTGGTCCTGAAATGAATGCAGGCTTTGTTTGTTCCCCAAGCCTCACTAGTGGTAGGTCGACCATAGACTCATCTACTCGAACGTTAGACCTCTCACCTAGGTACTTAGGCTCCCTTCAATCCCACTGAGACAAACGCCGGTTGGCTAAATTTCTTGAGTTTGCCCACGTATAGAACCTGTGGAATTGTATAGTTGTGTTGAGAATCCATTTCAAAAAAGAACAAAGAAAAGAAGTTGTGACGAGAATAATAGATCACGGAGGTTGCAGGGTATAGTTTGGCAAAATAACGGAGACGTCGATGAACCATTGCGGGGAAATGGGAATCATTTCCAGACTTAGATATCGGTGAATCATAGGATAAGAAATACAAAATCATAGGATAGGTTCCAAATCTGAATACGCGTATATATTGTAGGAATAGGATACCTGGTCGTATCATGGGATTTCTATATATATATATATATAAAAAAAAAAAAAAAGGATACAATACGTATCGTGTATCATAGGTTTTAACAACCATGCTCGGGATGGTTTTTTGATTTTTGGGAATATCAGCACAATAAGGTCACTAAAAATATACACAGTTATTTGTTGAATTGGCCCATCACCTCCTGCGTGTGAAACTCTTTGTCCAAAAAGCACGGGCCATACCTAATAGTCACATAGAACAGTGGGAGGTCTTTTATTAGTCACAGGATTTCTGTCTTGGAATGCCAGCTTTGCTCTAAATCTGTACTACTGAAAAAGAGATGCACATCATGTTGTTTGTTTCCTAGGAAAATGGCACCAAAGGTCCAAATCGACTCAGGAAAACGTCAGAAGTTATAATGCAATCAACACAAGGGAGAGAAGAGGCTCAGTGTCATCTGGGTAGTATGGGCTTCACAAATGGACACAAATGGAAACGTAATGACTAACTGTAAAAAGTAAGAAAACAACAGAAATATAAAGGCTGAAGCTCATACATCTATATAACAAAACATACCTATATGTACAGTCACATGTATGTATCCGAGTGTTCCAATTTCAGATTCTGGCATGAAAAAATGCAGCTGTTGCGTATACTGTGACCGCCACCACTAATGGGCAGGCACGCGGATTCTCGTACTTTTTTTTTTTTTTTTTTTTTTTTTTTGGGGTTTGGGTTTGGAGTTTGGAGGTTGGAGGATGGATGTCAGGTACAGCTTGCTCCATGGCACCTCGATGTGCTTCTCGTACTCCCCCTACTATTTATCTTGTGAACTTTGATCCCTCGTACATACATTTCTCTCTCTCTCTCTCTCTCTCTCTCTCTCTCTCTCTCTCACTCTGCAATTCTTTTGTTTCTAGAGTTTGTTGTAGACCACAAGCTTCTGAATGTAAGTACGTATAAGGGTGGTCACTCACACACTCCATAGATATGCTGGGTGTTCATTCTTTACTTGTCAGTGTTTGAAGCTGATGTGAATTTGAAGCAGAAAGAGTATGGAAGGCCCTTTTTCCTTCTGCATTTGGGTTCTCCTCCTTTTCTATGCCCCTTCCTTCGCTTCCCCATACGGTTCTCTCTCCCTCTCTGACTTACATTCACACTGCACACTCATTTTGAGACATCCATTTTCCTCAATATTCTTTATTTGGCTTTTCAATCTTCTTATTTTTTGCGTTACTTCACCGCAGATGGGCCCCTGTATGATTCTTCTGCCTACACAAAGGTTAGTTGTAAATGGTGTGTAACAATTTGAGATTTTGTTAAGCAATGCATCTTTTTATTGCTACTTTTTGACTAAAATAGAGAAGGCAAAAACAAGTGAGCTTTTTGGTGCTAAAGAAAAGCCCATTGAAGTGTAAATGTAACGAGTCCTTTTTTGTGGTTTTACTTGGTTAAACAGTGCAAAAGGCGACCGGAGGAACCGCTTTACAATGGAGGGATCCTAAAAAATCAGGTACTGGATGTCCACCCAATTGTTGATGAGACTGGAAGCACAGATTATTGGCCTGCTTTTGTGTTGCAAAATCTCACCCAAGGCACTATTTACTGCTTCTCCAGTTGAGTGTTCACCTTCATACTTTCCGAATACTATAATAGTACAATACGATGAAATTCTATTAATTACAGGCATTTGGGTTATTTTAGAAATATCTGCATACATAAATAGTGGCATGACCAACTAAGATGCAAAGATCATGCGAGCCGGAATTTCTATACCACCACAATATGATATAAATCTTTTGCAGTGTCAACAATTTCGTGAACTCTTTAATAGCCTATTTAGAAGAAGGTACCATATTTCTGAAAGAACCAATGGTTTACGAATTGAAATAATGGATCAAATGTCCTTTGCATAGTTATATTGGATGTCCAGTGGACTCGGGAGAAGCCATTTCGCCGAATCACAACTTCTTCTACAAGTTTTGCTGCCCATTTGAACAGCCACTTGGTGTGGTTCTACCAGCATGCTTGGTGTTGCTAAATTTCTCAAAATTGGAGTATTGCTGACCATTCCTTCACAATCAGAAGCTAACTCTTTAACAGTAATAGATTTACATCTGCCATGCCAACAGAAATAAAGCAGTTTTTTAAAAAAATCTATTGAAAAATTATGGTGTGATAAATCCTTGCATCTCAACAGGTTGGGTGAAAATAAATGGTGCAAGTTCAGCTCATGTGAGGGCAAGCCTGATGACTGAACAGACAATCAACAATTGCATAGGGACGGTTGTAGCTAAACGTGGATGCTGGTCTTTCCTCAAGGGTGGATTTGAATTAACTTCACCGTCCAATTTTTCTCTTCTGTACTTTCAGGTGGATCTGTATTTAAAATTTTGTTAGAATGTATGTGGTTTCTTAATAAAAGACTGATATATGTGCAAGATCAAGAAACTATAACGTCTAAACTTAAGCGATTAAGTCGTAGAAATTAAGGCCCAAAATGGTCAATTTTTACGCATTGTTTTGCAGAATTCTGATGACAGCAACATGAATATATCCATTGCAAGTGCTTCTTTGCAGCCGTTTACCAAGGAGCAATGGAGAATGAACCGGCAGGCTAAGATTAACAGTGTAAGGAGTATATGAAATTGACAAGTTGTTATGAATCCTGAAAGTTTTACATCCAATACTCTTCTCTCATATTGAAAACATAGCAATTTGGATTACATGGTTTAAGGGAAACATCTTAGGAAGAATCACCATTATCCCCTCCTCTTTCGTTCTAGGAAAGGAAGCGTGCAGTAACAGTTCATGTGTCGGATGGTCATGGAGACAAATTACAAGGAGCAGAGATTTTGGTAGAGCAAGTCTCAAAAGATTTCCCATTTGGATCTGCTATAGCAAAGACCATTCTTGGAAATATTCCATACCAGGTATTAAATTCAGCCTACTGACTCTTTTTCATAGACTAGGAGAAAAACATGAATTTTGTTAGAAAATATATCTTTTGAATTGGTTGGGCACTAAAGTTGATATATGCACCTATGCTAACCAATATTTACACTTTCCATGATTTACTTTCCACAAAAATGCTTCAGAATTGGTTCGTTGAGCGATTCAATGCAGCAGTTTTCGAAAACGAACTCAAGTGGTACGCAACAGAACCTAAACCAGGGCAGATCAACTACACCATATCAGACCAAATGCTGGAATTCGTTCGCGCAAACCAAATCATTGCAAGGGGACACAACATTTTCTGGGAAAATCCAAAATACACGCCAGAATGGGTACTAAACCTAACTGGTTCAGAGCTGCAATCAGCTGTCAGCTTGCGGATACAAAGCCTAATCAGCAAATACAAAGAGGAGTTCGTCCACTGGGACGTCAGCAATGAAATGCTTCACTTTGGTTTCTATGAGCAAAGGCTAGGCCCTAATGCCACCCTACAATTTTTTGAGACAGCACATGAGGCGGACCCGTTAGCAACGTTGTTTATGAATGAGTTTAATGTGGTGGAGACTTGCAGTGATGAGAGTTCCACTGTGGATGTGTATGTTGAGAGAATGAGGGAACTGAAGGAAGGTGGAGTGGTAATGGATGGAATTGGTTTGCAAGGTCATTTTTCAGTGCCAAATCTTGCTTTGATGAGAGGTGGGCTGGACAAGTTGGCTACACTTGGGCTTCCCATTTGGCTTACTGAGGTTGATATCAACAACAAATTTGATCACGAAACTCAGGTTAGGAAGTTCATTTACCACTTTGGCTTTCTTTACTTTTTACCTTTTTGATGCAGGAAAACATGCAGAAACAGAATGGTGAAACAAGAAACATTGCATAAAAAAGAATGGGAAAAAAAAAAAAAAAAAACATAGATTAAGCTAAGGAAGGGTGCAACTTCTCTCCAATCCACGCGTCAGGAGGCCTATTTCAATGATCGATGATAGACGACAAAACTTTCAAAATTGTGTTTGTCGTTCTTTCTTTCATGAAGATTTCATATGACCTATCGACTATGGTTATGAGTTTGTTGTGCTTTGTTTTGATCCCATGATCTAAACCAAGAGGGCTAGAAAAAGATCAATTCAATAATCTCTCGTAGTGGGCCCAACAAGGCCATCTAAGTGGACCTGAGTGAAGCAATATTTAAGCATGAGACATTACGACTAAGATATCAGCAAAAAAATATACAACATTGGGTCTAAACAACTGCACTGAAACAAAATCTGCCTTGACGAAAGGAAGATTCGACCAAACATTGGTCTTCTAGGTCGGTTTCGCCTGCATCAGAAGATGCTGGTATTACTGTTTTTCTAGAAGGGGATTATAAGTTTAGGCAAGCAAGTGTTCATGATCACTTTTTACGGCCTAACTTTGTTTAATTTTCCTTTTCTCTTCCTCATCTTTTGCAGGCTACTTATCTGGAAGAAGTATTGAGAGAAGGCTTCTCCCACTCTTCTGTAAATGGGATTATGCTGTGGTCTGCCCTGCATCCATATGGATGTTACCAAATGTGCCTAACTGATAATGACTTTAATAACCTTCCCACCGGCAATGTAGTTGACAAGCTCCTAAAAGAATGGCAAACAGAGCTCGAACAAGGCCAGACAGATGAACAAGGTGCTTATAGCTTCTATGGCTTCTTAGGTGAATATCAAGTGACTGTAACATATGGTAACAGATCTGTCGAGTCAACTTTCTCACTATCTAAAAGTGACGAGACTAGACATTTTAACATTCAACTTTGATTTTGTGACACAGTTGTGGTCTGTCGAGGGCATCACTATAGCCGATTGAATCTACAGAACATACATTGATTCAATGAATGATTAGGTGATCACATTCTAAAAACAGCAGTTTTGACATACGTATTTGATGTAAACATTGATTTTATCATTTGTGAAACTCCTCATAGGCAGTTGCTGAAAGAAGGATTCTCACACCCTTCTGTGAAAGGGATAATTCTCTGGACAGAACTGCATCGATAGGGTTGTAACCAAATGTGCTTAACAGATAACAATCTTCATTACCCTCCTAACTGGTGACACAGTTAATGAGCTCCTCAATGAATGGGCATCGCTGTTGCAGATTGTTCATTAATCGTTCTACATCATAATTATAAATGAAGATGACTGCCCAAGGATACAAAATTAGGGAATAGGGAAAAAAGGCATTTGTAGGAGGCATGAGTCTAAGAATTGGCCCAGGGAATTCTTTGATTTGTCACATAACACAACATGCACAGCTCAATTGTATTTGGATCAAGACATTTGGACAAAGCATGGCATTCCATCTTTCTTAGAAGATAGGTATGATCAGTATGGTGGAAGATGAGTTTTGTTCCGAAGATGAGATATTTTACATGCCAAATTGTCAACATGTGTTCATACTGCATTCCATTATTGAGACCAGTCAAAATGATCTTAGGAACAAGGTTCTGAATACCATACTAGTTAGAGTACCAGTTTTCCTACTGTACCAGTACCGGTGAGATATCGGGTCACTTTCGGATTTATCACTATTAATGTTATTCTCCAACATCAAACAATTTAGCATCGCACATAAGTTTATTGAAAAGAAAAATAAATTTAAAAACAGTCCGGTACCGTTCGGTATTGACCGGTACTGAAAAAAGAAAAATAAATTTAAATAGTCCGGTATTGTCTAGTATTTTCTAGTATTGTTCGGTACAACCGGTACTCATAGGTACCGACCGGTATTTGAGCCAGAACGAAATCTAAGGTGTAGGGTACTGGATTTAGTCAATTCCGGTAGAACGGGATTCAAAACCCGGCTCAGTAAACGCTTTATAGACAGTGTGTATAACCTGTATAAGCTATAGTGAAAAAACATTTGTCAAAACTTGTAGCACATGTTTCTGCTCCTCCAGAGTCTCTTTTGGACAACAATAATGGCTCTCTTTTCGTTCAGTGAGTACCTTTCACATTTGTATTTCTGTCCTTGAACATTACTTGTACACTCCATCTTTGGGAAAATAATTAATTGCTCCGGTTCTACAAGGCCTCCGAACGCTGCTTTAGGAGCATTGAATAATCACTTTATAATTCTATCTTTCAGTCCTATTAATCCGGTTCCAAAATGAGGTAAATGACCAAAATCACGTTGTTGATTTTTTTTTTTTGTCAATCAATAGGTGTATTATTGATACGAGAAATTACAAAACATCCAGAGACGCTATTCTACACACCCAGTCCGGGAAATCCCTTTCCCAAGTGATAGGAAGCTCACCAGATAGGGCATACTTGGCTATTTCATGAGCCACCCTATTAAAATTACGACGAACAAAAGAAAAAGAAATATAATGAAATAGACGAACTAAATTAAGAACATCAGCAATGACTACGCCCACACTAGAACTAGGACACGTCACTCCTTGAAGCATCTGAATGATCCCTTGCGCATCACCTTCCATCACAAAATTGTCCCCCACACGATCATGCACCACTTCTAAGGCACTCCGAAAACCCAAAGCTTCTACCATTTCTGCCACCCAAAGCTTCTAACGTTGTTGATTGATTGTAACTGTTCTGAACCAATAGATTGAAGATCAATTGCATAACAATGAGATTTGATAGAATTAATTATCTAATCACTTTGATACCCTTTGCTTTCGGCTTATGATAAAGATGATTAATGGATTGGACCCACTTAAAATTATGAGGTCTCCCACAACTTCGATTTTTTTCCTTCCGCCGTTTCTAGACCAAGCATTTGTATAATTTATGAACAGAGAGTTAGAAATTGATGGTGGTGGGAGGGGAGGACCATGGTACTATTTATTTTCTTCGTTCGTTCTTTCTTTTTCTTTTGTCGCTCAAGATCAACGACTTGTCGTCTGATCTGAGAGGGTTATGTCTCTCGCTTTGTGAGAGTTGTTAGTTTCGTCTTTGGACGAATTGTCGTCTACAGATCGGGTACTTTCAAGTGTGGTTGCTTTTACAATGGTATCTGTGCCAACAGTGTTCTTACCCGACATGATATCGCTGGCAAGGCAACTCGTGGTGGCTTTGAAGATCTGTAGTTTTGGGAGTTCATTGGTGCGAGAATGTTTGGTTGAAGTTCATCCGATCATCTGGGTATTCTTTGTCTTTTATCTTTAACTTTAGCACTAAGTCTCTTGGAGATCTTTGATTCAGATATGAATCTTTGTAAGTCTTGCTTTGCTTGCGTCGGTTCCATAGAGTGAAAACATCGATTAATGGATTGTGCGTTTCTTGTTCTCTATTAAGTTGATTAGTTTGGCTTTGTCCAAGATCTTTATAATGAATTTCGTTTTTGTAAGTGTCGTTGGGCGTTCATTAATATAATCTTCTCATTTCCGTGTCAATAAAAAAAAAAGTTAGAAATTGAGAAGATCACAAAAAGCAAAATTTGTTCTTTGATTTCCATATCATTGATCTCCTTTCGCTGTTGAACCGCTCCACTAGTCAATATTCAAACAGAGTCTTGCGGTAAAATGTTTCAACAAAGGTATCATAGTGGGCCAGCAACTACACCATCATCATGAGGAAGCTAGCTAAGATTTAGCAAATGAAAGGGAAAATTGATTCCATTCAAACATCACAAATTTTTTTTTTTTTTCCGACGGTCAGGATGTCTTGTCCAGGCTACGCACATTTTGAAAGCAAGTCATCTACGCCAGAACTAGTGGATTCACAAGAAATTACCTTTCCGTGGCTTGACTCCAAAAATCGAGCTCTGATCAATTGTGTAGGGAGTGAACACACGAAACAATCATCGCGGCTATTCTTCACTATCCATGTTCACATCCAACGGCATAAACATAGCAGACAAAGACAAAAGCTACGCAATACTTGCGATTCCCGCAAAGTGAAATCCCTTCTCATACTTGCCCAACAATCCTAAATATACGTTCACATTATGCTCACTTTCTTTAGCAAATCTCTTTTTTTGATCTCATGTCCTTTACATCAACCAGCAATTGAACGAATATGAGAAAAAAGATCCAACCCCAACAAGAGAAAGCAAAGGCTCGCGTCCAAATTTAAGAAAAAAATGAAAACACGATTTTACTTATATAACATTTAGATTTTTTTGGAGAATTGAAAAGTGGGTGGTTTACAAACTGGATTAATCTATCACCATCTAATACAACCAAAAAGGCAAAACCCCATTCCTCAAACAGCCATTTGCGATGATAGAGTGAGAGAGACTACAAAAAGAGAAAAGAGAAGATAAGAGAGAGAGTTGCATAGGCAATTAGAGCTGAATGCAAAGCAGAGGGAGAGATTGTCCTGGTTGAATCACCCATGGCCAAACGAGCTAGGTATGTCCCATCACCTAACATAGCTTCAGAAGCAGATCCAGACCCTGAACCCGAACCCATCGTATCTGAACCTGACCCCATCGTATCTGAACCAGAACCCATTGTATCTGACCCTGACCCTGACCCTGACCCCGAACCTGAAAAATCCATACTTCCTGACCCTGACCCTGACCCTAGCCCTGATCCTGATCCTGACCCTGACCCTGACTCGGACCCAGACCCATCTTCAGTTGTGGGTGGTGGTGGTGAATCTTGGGTAGATTTTTTACTGCAGATAAAGAGAAATGAATACACGTTAAAATTACTGCAGCATAAATGATCTCTGCATCGTATGAGCAACCAAAGTCAGGTTTTTTGGTGGGAAATTAATGGCCCTCAGTCAATTACATTTGCATTGGTAAACACAGTTTACACAGCTAAAATCAATAAAACTAGGCCCCCCTCTAGTAATTAATGGCCCTCAGTCAATCACAATAACTAAACAAAATTAACTTATTCTATTAATTTAGGTGTGTAAACTGTGTTTACCAATGAAAATGTAATTTGACTAAATGGGGCCTAAATACATTTACATTTCCATAGCCCAAAAAATCCAAATAAATAAGCATAGAGAACATCAAGCCTAACAAGACTATCGATACCCGAACAATATGATTACATGTTCCTCTTTATGCATTTTACAATATTTACAGTTTAAACCATGGTTGTAGATCCGGAGAACAAATAAAAATAAAGGAATATGAAAGGGCCAAAGGAAAAAAAACATAAATGTACACTCTGACACACATATGGACATCACATGTTAACACGCATCATTGTACATAGGGTAAGTCTGTAGTTCAAAAATGTAAGAAAACATAAAAAATCAATACACAATTTATTTGGAATGAATCCAACCAGCTCATTTTCAAATTCGAGTTTTTGTTGGTGTTGTGTACGTAGCAGTGCTCAGTTTTTGTTAGTGTTGGGCAATGAGTGCTCTCGTGGATTTGGTCACACAATGTCACTCGTTGCTTGCGACTTGTGGGTGAGATATCGAATGTCATAAAAGACTTAACTAAAACCCTTCCTAACACCAATTGTTTTAGAATAGTTGGTGAAAAAGCGGTCTGACAGTTCATCAGAGATACTTCTCTTTGTTGTTTTTATTTGATCACAACTTCTCTTTGTTTGTTTATTGCCCTGCTTTCTTTATCCTCGTCATGATTCGTCCTAACATTACTAAAGTTACAAAAAAGAATTTACGGAATGATTTCTTTACAACACTTCTTTTGAAAACCAAATATTGTAGTAGTAGTGAGTCTAGTGACTTTTTGATATTAGGTTATTATAATTAACAAAAGCAATCTTGACTTCTTTAAGACCATACAAGAAATAAAAACATTACCCTGTAAATATGCATCATACAAAACAAAAGCAATTGTCTAAAAATAAAGTGAAATTTATCACTACCCAAGCAAAAAGAATGCAGAAACCAGAGAACATTAGAAATGTTTACCTTGGCATGGAAGGGCAAAATGTGATCGTATAATCAGCACCTGTACAAGTAAACGTGCTCGTAGGATCATCATAAGCGTAACTATACGACCTTGGACAAGCCGACTTAAACATCTCTGAGTAAACCGATGGCCTACACTTGGCCGGCGAATTGTATGCGCCACTACAACAGTACTCAGGACTCCCAAACGCCTCACACGCGCTCTTACATGCCGCACCGTCACTCGCTCTCAATTCCATCGGGCATTGCGAATTCAAGTCGGTCACACACCCTGTCGTCGCGCACATACCCGACCCGCCACTCGCTTCCACTATCATGGGTACATTGTACCCGTCCACAAGGCTTACATCATAGAAATCTTGCCCTCCTGTACCTGTTAAAAAAGTGAATTGATAAGAAGCTAGCGGTTCTGCTTGCCCTCCTGTACTAATTAAGCCATTGTCATAGTACGCCAAATAGAGAACATGCTAGGAGTATTTCATAATATCATTCTAATAGTACCTAGAGTGAACTCGGCAAGAGTGGCCGGCGGGCGGCTCCAGCGCCGTTGCATTCTACTTGGCCGGAGCCACAGTCGGCGGTGGAGCAGGAAGTGGACGCGGATCCGTCGAAGTTGCACCCGGTTCGGCCCCAGCACCGGCCCGACCAGCCTGTTGGAGCTTGGAATGCGCGTGAGCTGTCAGTGGGAAGCTCAAATCCTGTGCTGCCCAGTGTGGGGCTGCCTGCATTTGCTAGGATTCCTGGCCATACTGTGTATTCACATTTGTTGACGAAAGTGAATGTAGCCCCCCAAACACCTGAGATTTGAACAAACAGAACCACATGAAGATTTTTACGAGCACAAAAGCTTTAATCTTGGATATATACCATGTATTTGAGACAAAACCCAGATGAAAAAAATGCTTTCTTTTTTTGACAATTGAAAAAACAGAGCATGAAGATTTTTCTTATCATACAAGCTTTAATCTTGGGCATATATGCAGACCCAGTTCAGTAAACATGTATGTGAGAGAAACCCAGATGAAAAAATCCAGTCTTTTTTAGAACTACAATACTTACCTCTTGAAAGCAGAAACAGAGTGAGGGAGAAGGTGAGAATGAGAGGTGAAGGGGTAAAAGAGAAGAGATCCATGTAGGTTTATTTCGATTTCTTTTTTTTAGGGGGTTGTGATTTTCCTATTTGTTTAAGCTAAATGGGAGTGTTGAGGAGGAGACACAGAAGAGGGTTTGAGCACTCTGGGTTAGTATTTGTTTGGGGTTTTCTGTTTATATTTTATGGAGTGAAATGGGGGGATACAGTACTGCAGAAGGGAAATGGGGGAAGATGCAGGGCTATGGTGAGCCCTGCTTTTGGCTTCTCTATGCTTCTCCTGAACCCAGGTAGACGACAGTGAGAAATGAAGGATGGAGAAGAGAGGTTAGCTTTTGGGGTTCAACGCCCCATATAAACAAACAAAACAAAACAATAGGGAGAGAGATGGGTTTTAGCCAGTGTGAGTGGAGCAATAAAAATAAAAAAATAAAAATCCGTATCAGTACACCTAGTGGAGGGAATCTGTATGCAATGGTGCCCCCACTTGGCCAGATCCATTAATGGATCTTGAATTTATGTACTTACTGCTGGTGTTAGGGTGGGTCGGGTGGGCCTGAGCCAATGCCCCGGGATGAATGGGGTGGGTTTTTTTGAGCAACTGAACACAGATTTGGGGTAGTATTTGTTACGTGCTGTTGGTGTTTGGGTTGGTCGGGTGGGCCTGAGCCAATGCCCCGAGATAAATGGGGTGGGTTTTTTTGAGCCACTGAGCACAGATTTGGGGTATTTGTTCACGGACTTGAAGTGAATCCAATAACTGTCCGAAGGACCAAAAAAAATAAAAATAATAATAAATAAATAAGTGAATCCAATAATTGGCGTTACAAGGGTGGGATTTGGGATTGCTTTTATGCAGTCTCGCGCATAGCAGATGTTGTGCACATTTGAGCTGTCCGTTACTTGGATGGACAAATTTCAGTTTTTATCTCTTGACGACGACAACGAACTGGGCGCGTAATTGTGCGAGGTGAAATTGGGTCGTCGTCCATCCGAAAGAACGAACGATCCGGATGTGCACAGCACCTGCTATGCACTGCACTGCACAGCAGCAACCTCAAGTCCTACTGGGTGTGAAATTGGAGAAAAAAGTGTTGAGGTTTTGCCATTACATGCATTTCTGTATGCCCTTATGTGATACTTTTTTTCTCAAAATCTGTTTCTCCTTCTGTCTACCCTCCCCGATTGGAACGACCCTCCCTCTCTGGTTTCCCTTCCTCGTCCATTCTGATCGTTTCACGATTGTGATTGAAGAAATGCTAGCATTTGTATTTTCCTATGCCCTTCACAGTACTTAATTTGTCGGTTTTCAATCTTCCCTTCTAATTACCCTTCCCCGTTCGGTTTGATTGTTTCACGATTGTGGTTGACGAGATGCTTATATGTGTATCTCCATATAAACCTTTTGTAGTACTTTTTTCATTCTTTTAGTCTCTGTCTGTTCCAATCGTTTCACGATTGTGGTTGAGGTGATGCATACTTATGCGTTCTTGTATGTCCTTTTGTAGTTATGTTTTTCCCTCTCAAATTCCTTCCCCGATCGAGTAGGCAGATCGGCATCCCATTTTCATCTGATCTAATCGATTCACGTTGTAGTTGAGGTCTTGTTTGGTTTGACTTAGGTTGACTACTTCTCTATAGACCCTTCTTATCCTTATTTTTGCTTGTTTTATGTTGTATTGGTTTCTCCTCTTGTTATCATTTTGTTGGTGCTTCTGGCGTTTAAATGGTGCTTAGGCAACTTAGATGCTTGTTTGACTTGCTGGAGAGCTTAACGGTGGCTTCATGTTCTTGTGGTGCTTTTGATGGTTGTATTGGTTATTGGGGTTTTCAATACTTACTTATCTTGCCGGGATGGATAGAGTGGCATTTCTTCTTGGCTCTTGGGTTTCACACAGTGGTTTGGGGTCTTTTGCTTGGGTGGTTTTTTAAGGGGGTTGTTTTAACAAATATTGTAGGTAAGATTTAGCTAAGGGAGACTTTTCTAAGTGCACTAGGTACTCCACAACACATTCCATTCTCCACGATTGCATCTTTTTCGCAAATTCTCTATCGATATTTGGAGCTCTATAGTTGGCCTTGGCCATCTTGTTGCATGATGTCTACCCGTGCCACAGAGCTCTCACCTTAGGTGCTTCAGACTTTGGTTTGTATTAGACACTTGGTTGTATCAGTTAGTGAGTTCCTGTTTGGAGGATTCGTCAATGGTGGAGCTATGTACATGACGACTGATTATAGATATCAAGCATGCATTTTCCTGGCAGTTTGATCTCTAGAACAATATCTCGGAGGTTGTATCCTTCTTTCGTTTCGGTTGTTTACCTGTCTTTGTTGTATGTTTTATGTCCTTTCAATTTTCTTGTATGTTGTAGACTACATCTGTGTGTTTACTAGTCAGGTGTTCTGGACCATGAATGAAGGAAGCATCATAATGAGCACATAAATTGATTTAAGTCTCTAGGTCTGCCCTCTTGGATGCCTTTCGGCTTTGATTTGGGGAATTTTTTATAGCAAAACTAACTTCAAAATGATAGTTATTTGGTACTATATTTAGTTTTAGTTTTTTTATGATTCAATCCGTTGTTTCGAACAAAAACTAGTTCTGTTCATATTAGTTTTTGCACCAATAAAAAAAAATCCATTTGAAAGTGTGAGTTTGTGAGAGGGGGAAAAATATTGTTATGGAGAAGGAAAATAGAGGTTCATGAATTGAAACATGTACCTATTCGATAAAGAAACTAAATTTTTTCCTCTAGGCTAGCTAACTCAATAATTATATAAATCGGCATAGTTTTCCAAAAGATTTTAGCAACTCAGTTGCTAAAATCATGGTATTTCAAATCATAAAATTAATTGTTTTCGAGTATTATTTTTTGAATTTTTTTACACCGAATTAAAGCACACGAGGAGTACTTTAATTTGGTTCGGAAAAAATCGAAAAACGATACACGGAACCACTTCATTTTTTGATATCAAAAAATTGATTTTAGCACCTGCTGAACTCATTTGCTAAAAGTATGGTTGATTTTACCAACTGGGTTGCTAAATTTTTTTGGAAAACTATGGCTAAATATATATTCTGTACCTAGGTGTACCTATCCGGGACCCTAATTTTGGGCCAAAATTCGGGGGCCTAAGTCAGCTACCTTACACAGCTTAGCTCAGGGCCGACCCTAGGTGTAAGATTGGTGAAAAAAGGGTTTTGCCATTGTGTGCATTTCTGTATACCTTTTTTAGTACATTTTTTTTTTCAAAATCTGTTTATCCTTCTATCTTCCCTCCCCAATTGGAACGGCCCCTCTCTCTAGTTTCCCTTCCTTGTTTGTTTTGATCGTTTCACGATTGTGATTGAGGCAATGCTAGTATTTGCATTTTCCTATGCCCTTCGCAGTACTTAATTTGTCATTTTCATCTTCCCTTATGATTCCCCTTCCCCGTTCAGTCTGATCGTTTCACGATTGTGATTGACGAGATGCTTATATATGTATCTCCGTATAACTTTTTCGTAGTACTTTTATCCTTCCTTCAGTCTCTGTCCGTTCTAATCGTTTTACGATTGTGGTTGAGTTGATGCTTACTTATGCATCCTCGTATGTCCCTTTTGTAGTTCTGTTTTTTCCTCTCAAATTCCTTCCCCGATTAGATCGGCAGATCGACCTCCCCTCTTCATCTGATCTAATCTGATCGATTCACGTTGTGTTTGAGGTTTTGCTTGGTTTGACTCAGGTTGACTACTTCTCTATAGACCCTTTTTTATCCTTCTTTTTGCTTGTTTTATGTTGTATTATTTTCTCCTCTTGTTATCATTCTGTTGGTGCTTCTGTCATTTGAATGGTGCTTGGGGAGTTTAGATGCTTGTTTTACCTGCTGGAGAGCTTACTTGTGGCTTCATGTTCTCGTGGTGCTTTTGATGGTTGTATTGTTTTGAGGTTTTCAATGCTCACTTTCTCCTCTCTAAACATTAAAATAGAAAAGTTATTATCACAAAATGAGTTTCGGTGAATAACACCTAAAGTCAAAAATTTAAAAACAAAAAACAAAAAATGCAAAAAAATAATGTGTCAAACACCCCGTAAATGTGTTAAAATATGTTCTGCTTGCATTAGTATAATTTCACACGTTTTATTACTTTATTGTTTCAACTGTCAAAGGTGTCCAGGCCAACACAAACACACTTCAACTAATCATCTTAGCTGTCTGGTCAAAAGGTAGCCTATTCTCATCAGGACTAGGGCTTCACAGGAAATTATTTGCTTGCGATATGATCCCAACAATCGAAACCCCTATCAATTTCGTGGGGAGTCGAACTAACCCTTTGAACTCTACGTGCCTTTTATACCTTGACCAAGAGGTGTTTTGGCTAAATAATAAAGCGGGATTATATTTTTTGTTCTTATTTAAATTTTTCCATTTGTTGTTTTTGCAATGAATTTTGTGGATTATTGGTTCATCTCAATGAATGGAATTTAAAAAGTCAAAACATTACGATCTAAATCTCAAAAAAGTTTACTAATGACAAAAATAATCTAAAAAATATAATTTTTTTGGAATGTTTTTATTTTTATTAACAAAATTTTCAGTTTATATATATATATACACGAATTATCCTGTCAAGGATCCCGGAAATCCCGGATTGAAGCGTTTTGAAGCATTTAGAAAATGTTTTTGGAAAATCCGAGCCGTCAAATTCAAAGGTGTTTTTATTCTTCAAAAAAATATTTAAGGGGGCTTGATCCAAGCATTTTTCAAAAATGTACATTTTTTTTGCGGAAAAATGCTTGGATCAAGCCCTTCCCGGTATTTTTTTAAGATTTCCGCGTGGACCTTGGAAAACACCTTTTGAACACATTGACGGTCGATCGTCAAAAATATCGGGAAGGTGGAGTCCCAACTCCGGAATATATATATATATATATATTAATAATCCCAAAAATTGACGCAAAGCACCCCTAAAAATGCATTTAAAAAAATATAGACAAATAAATAATCCAACTTAATTATTTATATGTTGTAGCGTTTTCCTATTAGTACTATGGATGGAATGAAAACGGGTCCAGGGGTCCTCAGTAGTGAGGTTATTCTACTAAATCTCAAGAATGAACGCCATTTTAATCCAAACAATGAATGACTCGAATCATTTAGAGTTTAGATTAAATTTGAAATTAATGAAAGGACAAATTAGCCTCGCTTGAGCAACTCCAACACCACTCTCTACTCTACTTTTTTTCGGGTAGAAGTGACATATTGAATTTTTGTCCTTTTTCCTCAAAAAAGAGAAAGGACATCCATTAGCCACTCTCTACTATTATTTTTTGCTAAAATTTCCCATAACTTTGTAGTGACTTAACTTTGTAGTGACTTATCTCATTACAGCGCCCCAAATCCAAATGAGAACACATTGGCGAAAAACAGGAAACATAAACAAGAGCCCACTAACCCAAAAAAACAGAGCCCTATTAAATTCATTAAAAAAAAATAAAAAAACGGTAAAATTTAGCACGAAAAGGTTGAATTGTGAAGGCCCGCACACTCAAATGCTGACGTACAATAATTCCTTTTTAGGGTTTACTTTCACATCCATTCACCAAACGTATTGATTGATCCACGTCATTTCATACAGTAAGTTTGCCATGTAAACAGAAAGAAAACGGTCTATTGAGCCACGTGGCGGGTGGACCAGGAATTTATGCATCGGGATGCAGATTATAGTGGCCTTTCACATGGCTTTGGATTCTCTTTTCTCTTCTTTTGATGATATCATGATTCTGCAAACCTTTCATCGGCAGCTGTAACCTTTGACCAAACAGCTCCTGTCGTTTTAATAAGTACCGGGTAAAAGCGCAATGTAATAATTACCCATATTTATCAAGTTTTTCAAAATAATTCCTTCGTTTCCCAGTAACCCTGTTTGTTTCCCAGTTTAATTTTAGTTTTAGTTTTGATGAGATTATTATTTTTCTTATTTGTCTCTCTATCTCTCTCCACTCATTACACCTTATGACATCATCAAAACTAAACTAAACTATCTAACTAAACACAACCACTAATACTCTCCGGTTATCTACAGAAATTCGGTTCTATCTAGGATTTCGTGGTAAACGAGCTTTGAATTTTTTTAAAACAAAAACGTGTACTTTTTAAGTTTTCGGTTTGTGAACCGAATATTTTTTTTGAAATTGCAATTGTAATATAAAATAACTATGAATTTATTGTGACTATTCGAGTCATTAATTTAAAAAGCTCAATCTATAAATTTATTTAATTTGTTCTAATTCCTGACTTTAGTCATGAATTAATTTAAATCAGTTTTTAAATTAATGTATTATAATAGACTTGTCGCGTAAAGGGCAATAAATCAGTTTTGAATTTAGGCCAAAAATTGGAACAAAGTTTGACAGATGTTTTGACCAAGAACTCAACTAATTTGAACAAATGCAACCTTTTTTTTTTGTTTTGAAAGCGAGCAAATGTATCCTTGAACCAAAATGTTAAAATTTAGAATCAAGAATGACAAATTCTCCCCATCTTTGTGCTAAATTTATACTACAATTTTATTTTTGTATTAAAATCGACATCAAATTTTATAACCCTCAAACTTATCTCATAGTCATAACCTTCAAAGTGCGAGAGAAGTGGTTGCAAATCAAAAAAATAAAATAAAATGGGGCTCATGTCAAAATGACACAGTACTAGTTGCAAATCAGAACTTGACAGAGTTTTATTTTTTATTTTTTTGCACAAAAAAAATAGCATAAAATAAAAATAGGCTAACTGAATATACAGTCTACAAGGGGCATACCCCAGGGAAGAAAAGAAAAAAAAAAATGATGGGGTGGCCAAAATTGCTACATGGGGTAACTTATTACTGCATGGGATCATAAGAGCATCAATAGCAGACTTAACAAACCCACTTTTAAGTTCAGTAGAGAGCAAACCCTTGAAAAACATGACAAAATTAATCAGTCTCTACAAGAAGCCTCAACAAAATATGAAAGCTACAGGAACTTGACAAAGAAAGGGAGTGACTGTTCACTCATTTCTTTTATTTTATTATTTTCCTTGCATCTCTTCTCCATGTTGCTCACTCACGTGAACAGCTCTGCCAAGGAGGCACTGGCTCTCGCACAGCCATGGAAATCGCACACTAGCCGGAAATTGAAACCACCAACTGGATTTGATTGGTGATGGGACAATGGGTTAATTACAGGTGTGACGGCGGAACGTTGGAGTTGATTGGCGAACTGCATTTCATCAGACTTGAGGGGAACACACACACTACACACACAGAGAGAGAGAGAGAGAGAGGCCAACAGAGGAGATTAGTTTTTTTTCTTTTTAGACTTGAGGGGAATAGTTTAATATGCTAAAGTTTGGATAGAGAGCCTGATTCTGTGATTTTTTTTATAAAGTGACTTGTTAAAGTTTAAAAAGTGTTTTTGGTGCTCCTAATAAGAATGCTCTACGTGGCCAAGAGGCTAACTATCAAAATATTTCCAATTCATCCCAAAGAGGGAGAAGAAACATTTTCAAGAATGGATAAGACAATAAATATTTTTTTTGTGCAATATGGATCTTGTTTGATAGTTTTTGATGAGATCTTTTGAACAATTTAAAAAAATTGCAAAATTATTTTAGTAGTTATATTATTTTTAAGTTTGAAAATTGCACGTAGTTCCGTATGAAACCAACTTTATGAGACGGAGGGAGTAAATACCGTCTCAGAATGGGATTCAATTGAGACTTCAACTAGTTGTCCACCAGGCTCAAGATCATGGGACTTGTTCCGAGCAAACTTCACATTGTAAAGGTCCAACTCTCCTTCCAAAGTGCTACAAAAAAACTGATGTTATGACTTGAAACACACGAAGGTCATCAACCTAAAGGAAATTATTCCAAGATATCTTCCTTGTTCGGGCATGGCAACCAACAGAATATGAGATACATGGACATGCAGATACACTCACACACAATAAAAAAGCTGAAACTAAGGGCCAGAGGACAGCCACCACCTTTCCCCGCCCCCCACCCCGCGGGCTAAGCTTACCCAACACAGTGGGGAACATAAACCATTCAAGCTTAGCTCACACCTTGTACCAAATAGGAAAATAGGGCAGAGCCAGATCCCAGAGGACAGCCCCTCCGGATAGGCTCACCTAACACAGTGGGAAAGCGAAAAATACACCGTAACAAAGCCCACAAATCTATACAGTGGTCAGTGGGGAACCCGCGTGAATTGAAAAAAGAATAAACAGCTAGCTGGACAAAACGAGGCAGCAATCAGCAATGCTACACCAGAAGGCAGTTAAGTTAGCCTTTAAGGAACAAGGGAACCTGGATTTGGATAAAACAAGCAAACAACAAAAAGAAAAATTCAGAACCTGCTCTCGTTATGTACAATTTCTTCTGCACACACGATAAATAAGGAAAAGGGGTTCCGATAGTATAGTGCACATCATCTTTGATCGTCTAATTATTAAGTCTTCTTAGAGAATGGTCATGTAGTGCTCTAGAACATTTCAATACCACATATTCTCGAGGTGTCCACGACTCAGTATATGCAAGGCCGGAGGTAGCCCCAAGGCCCACAAGACCTGGGCCTAGGGCACATAAAAAATGGCTCAAATTTGGGGCACTCCAACATTTGGTACAAATGAGCTTGACTAGAACACTTTTTTGGGCCAAATAAAGAAAAAATCCACTATTAGTTATATAAAAGAGTCCAACCATTGTGACCCAACATTTAAAAGAAGCCTCTAAAATTGGGGAGTAATTTTCTCATCTTCTTGTTAGAGTTTCGAGTAGGTTTGTATTTGAGATTTCTAAATTGACGCAAGTTCTTGAGTTTTTCCAAGTAACCAAAAAGTTGTTGATTAAATTTCAATATTTTCTAGCAGATAAAGTCGTAATATTAATTCCAGCATATCAAATTTCTTACTTATTATAAGTAGTTAAATGAGCCATTTTGACCCAAATTTTTTAGAGGAAACTGAAAGAACATATTTGGGTAACACTATGGTTTAGCATTGGCATAACAAAGGAGTTTTGATCCAAATTTTGTTTTTAAAAAGGCACAGGACTGGAAATGCTCTAAATCATGTTAAGTTTAGCTTGTATTAATTCCCTTTTGGACGGGGAGATTGTAGTAACAAAAACGCAGAAAGTTCGGTTGAGGAACACAAAAATTTTTAGGGCACATTTTTTTAATTAGGCCTAGGGCACCCAAATACCTTGGGCCGGCCCTGAGTATATGGTACTACAATGTTTCAGAGCACTAGTGGCGGAACCATAAATTTAAACTGAGAGGGGCTGACTTAAAAAATATATTTAGAGTTTTCAAAAATTTATTTACTAAATAATAATAATCCTATATATATTATTATTAGATTTTTTAAAATTTGAGTGGGGCAAGACCACCCGGGCCCTATATACTTCCGCCCCTGCGGGGCACCACATGCCTATAGGACTACTGAGTAATTACTCTCTTTGAGCTGGGCTTTTCCCTTTCTTGCATATAATAGTGGAGTGGAGTAATTGCTAAAAGAAGATAGTATATAGTATTAAAAAGTGGTCCAACTCTAATTGAAAAAATGAAAGTTCAGTGCCGGGCTTCCACTGGCTCTATTCCCGGTCCCCAGCAGAGGCACCCGGAGAATTCTCACATGTGAGAGGGGGGTGTTTTTCTAAAGTTGATTCCTTTGTTTTCTAAAGCTGGTTTGATCTTTTTGGAGAATTAGATTAGTAATTGGGTGGACCACACCACACGACCGGATTAACCATCTGGTTTACTTTATGAATAAAAGTGATGAATTCTGTGATTAAAGAAGAAAGGCCAGTGAGAATTGTTGTTATTATAACCAATTCTCTTGCAAAAGTGAACTCATCCCCACCACCCTTTTTCCTACAAAATTGAACTTTTTCAGGAAAATTGCTTCCTCCTTTTCTGTTTTTTGTTTGACGGCTTTAGCTCCCTTTAGTGGCTGGCACTCGCCGCGCTTATAATTTGTTGATCGAAACTGTTAGTGTCGGCTCATTAGTTTTAGAGGTTTGGAACAAACTTATTAGATGTGGCCCTCCATGTATTATGTGCATAATAAATTTTAAAAAATAAAATATCCTGGAAATTGGGAAAACTCTTAAAATTGAAAACTAGAAAGAAAAATAAGAAATTTCCAATTGGAAACAACGTAAACGGAATATACGCTAAGAGTAATTCGTAATCTAATTTGGCCGAAATCCACCATTAGTCATGACTTAGGGTGGTGAGTATTAACTGCAGTGCGATTTTGCTTCAACCCACCAAGTTTGAGCCTATTTCGGACTCGTCAATAAATTGCCGAATTTGGCAATTTTCAATTAAAAGCTGTGTGGGCCTCCGGTGCTTCGATCGGTCTAACTGATTATAGAATTGAGCAGTTACTTGTTCTACATCACAACCTATTTTTAACATTTTTTAGAAACCCAAAGCGGTGGCTTCATTGGCTTATGCCATGATCCGGCCCTGTAAACTGTACAATAAACATGAAAAAATGCTTATGACAACGCAAGACATTTTAATAACATTCCAAAGAAGGAGCCAAAAGGCGAACCTATAGGATTTGATACGCAATGAATTGTGACTCTGGCCCGACTGTGATTGCACCAATGCCTAATCCCGACATTGATTGCATCAATGCCTAATGTGCATTGACATTAGGGTTATTGAAATCACTTACATCGAACAGTCCTATTTATATTGAATATTTCCTCGAAAAGGAATTCCCAAAATCAAATACAGCATCAATAAGTGTTCTTTTGATATAGGAGTTGGCAACAAGTTACAAGACCCTTGCTTGGCTACGGAAGTGGATTTGTGGTGCATGAGATGAGGGTAAGTACGTACTACGTTACGATGGGCTGAAATGAATTAGTACATAATTTACACTAATTTCACCTAAAAATGTATTGTAGTACGGCATTGGATCCAGTTTCTCTCTCTTCAAATTTTGTTTTCGATAGGCTATCTTTTTCGTAGATTAAACATTAGAGGAACTAAATTGGAAAAGAAAATGACATTTACAAGGTAAATGTTTTCAACTCCGGCCCACATTTCCAAAAATGAGTTTAATACTCCAGCTGGACTTCTTTTCAAAAAAAAAAAAAAAGAAAGAAAGAAAGAAAATGAATATAAGTTGGGCTAGAGTGATTAATATATACCCCAGCTGGACTTCATTTTTTTTTCTTTCTTAAAAAAAAGGATGAACGAAAAAGAAAATCACTTGTCCCAAATGGGGAGGGAGACCTCGATTAAAAGGCCCACGACCTTTTGAAATGAATCTAAGTTGGGCTATTCAAAGAGAATCTAAGTTGGGCTATTCTAAGCGAATCTTGGCCCAGGAAACATTCAAACAGGCAAGACCTGATTTAGAAAGGGCCATCTTGACCAAGGTGATCTGCCAGAGGAAGGCTGCGAACTATTTTTTTTTTGGGCGACTTGTTCAAAAGTCTTAGGCAAAAAATTTGTAACCCCGTTAATCCACCAAACAAGTTTATAACATATTCAGTCCTAATATCTTTTTTTTTTATCATAAAAAAGTTTGTAGCATATGAAAGTGCCAAAAAAGTTTGTACCTATGAAAGTGCCTAAAACTCTAGGGTACCCTATGAAAGTGCCTAAAACACTAGAATACCCTATGAAAATTCCTAAATCACTAAAACCATATAATAGGAAAGTGCACCCTAAAACCTAAACTCTAGGGTACCCTGTGAAAGTACCTAAAACCCTAGGGTACCCTATGAAAGTGCCTAAACCACTAAAACCATATAATAGGAAAGTGCACCCTAAAACCTAAACTCTGGGGTACCCTTTAAAAGTGCCTAAATTCTATAAAAAAAAAATTCATGGATCTTAGCCCTTGTAAAATTTTAACATAGACTAAATGCCCAATAAGTCCACACTTCCGAACCCTAGAACAATTAACCCTTTTTTTTTTTGAACCATAAACATAAAACTTATCATTAACTAAGGTTGAGTTTTTTTGTTTGATTTTAGATTTTAGCAACCCAGTTGCTAAAATCGACCATGATTTTAGCAACTGGGTTGCTAATTTTTTTTGGAAAACTCAGTCTAAAGCCCAATATTACAAAGGCGACTCCGCGCAAGATTATGAGCCTCACTCACCTCTTGGCGGGTGGCCTTAGATACAACTACATAATCAAAAGACGAAACAAGATCTAATATATCCAACAAAATATTTCGTACAGAAATAGCAGCATCCATTATACAACAAAGGCCATGAATGACTTCCATACTATCCGTCAAAATCTGCACCCTCCTCAAACCATGAATCGAAGCCCACCTTAGCGCTTGCAAAACTGCCAAAGCCTCCACACCTGTAGACAACACAGCATGAACAAATGTGGATCCTTGATGAACCAAACCTGGCAACGCCTCATCAAAACACCACGCAGCTACCCCACAACCAGGGGCGATGGCCCAGTGTGTTGAGTGGGGTCAGCCGACCCCACGGAGGAAAAAAAATTACTACTATTATATATATATATATATTTTTAAAATTAATAAATGAACCCCCTCCAAAATTTGTGTTGAACCCACCAATACACCCCCTCCAAAACAAGCTTACACCGAAGAAAATGAAAATCTCATAGAAATGTAGAAGAACTTGATTACAGAACTCAAATGTAAAATCCGAAATTGGGAGAGAGAAGGTCTCAGTTTCTTCTTCTTGAATTCTGGATGATGCTTAACAGAATAGCAAGCTCCCAACCGACCTCAACAAGATGAGATGTCAACTAACTAGCTTCCTGGAAAAAATACAAATTACAATATACACCTTCTATTTTGACTAATTACAAAATAAGACTAATGAGTCTTCTTAACAAACACCACAGGTGAGAAAAAAAAAAAGAAGAAAAAAAGGGGCGATTCAGGTGAAGAGTTGGGAAACGGTCAATCACGTGGCAGTGTTCACTGGTGACCGGCGTTGATACTACTACTTTATCACTCAAGGCAGGAGTTGAATTTTTGCTTTCTAGACATAGGTCGAGTTTATCAAGTGAACGTGGACAATGATATGATGGAGGGAGAATGAGAGGTGAATTAAATGGGCTTAAAACTTTGATTTTAAGGGAGAATGAGTAAGCTTTTATGTTCATTGCTTTGCTCATCAACTACAATTAGCTCTTATAGCTGTTGCTAAAAATCCACATTCATGTGGCTAATTTTGTAACTGCAATGACACTAGTTAAAGTGTCCAAACAATGATTGCAAACGGTGAGAGATGATGGATGGAATTTTCTACTAGCTGAAGTAGATTTATTTTGTGACAAACACGATATTCCTTGCCAAACATGGAGGATGTATATGTTGTTCTAGGGAGACCACAAAATAAAGTTCTTTTAGCTAGCAGAGGATATCGTGTTTTTTCGGGCCCTAAGCCCACCACTGTTGGATATGTTTTTAGTGCGATATTTTCCTTTGATAAAAGTATTTGATGTTTACGAATGACCCCACGCTTCCGAACTCCTGGAGTCGCCACTGCCCACAACACCGCTCCCTCTTCTAAGCGCCATCAACCACTCCTTTGCAAAATCGAGTATCCTGATTCCTCACCCAAGCATCCATGAACAAAAGCAGCTTGCTGCCCAGATCCACAACTTCTACCAACGCTCCTATCACCATTTGACTCACGAGTCTTCAACAGCGCTTGCAAATTAGAAGCAATATTAGACAAACAAACATCAAATGTAGGAATAGTACAAACAAACACTGCCCTGTTTCGAGCACACCAAATCTCCCATAACACACACACCGACTCACAAAAAGTCCCACCATCAGGAGCTTCCTTAAACCATTTAGGAAACCAATCAGCAAACCCGCCCACTACCTCCAAAATTAAAAGCTAGCCTTGAACAGCGCCAAAGCTTTTTTGCAAAAACACAATTTAAAAACACATGGTCTATCGTCTCCTCCTCAGCCCCACATAAATTATCTCGCACTATGCTCCTTCTACACAAACCATCCTTTACTGCTAATATACGGTGGACCACCTTCCAAACAAAAAGACTATACTTCGGTGGCAAGTTAAAAACCCAAAACTTTTTCCAAAAATCCGGAGAACACCTACCCACCCCTCCTGAATACTTTCCATACACTGCTAAAAAATAGGCCGATTTAACCGAAAAGCTACCATTCCTTGAATGACCCCAATAAAGTCTATCTACCCTCCCTTGACTAGGAATATACATAGCCAAAATTCTCCTAGCAACCTCGCTCGGGAAAAAGACTTCAACCAAAGGCTCATGCCACTTTATCCCCCAAAATGGATTATCGCTCCCCACAATCCACTCATCCTTGAACACCTTAATAAGCTGGCCATTCCCCACTTCCCACTTCAAACCCTTGACTAATAAATCCCTTCCCCACAAAATACTACGCCACCCCCAAGAACACCCCGCCAAAGGCTTGACCGTCAAAATACCTTCATGTTTACAATACCTACCCAACAATACACGAGAAACCAAATTATCCTTATTTTCAAATAACCTCCAAGCCACTTTTGCTAACAGAGCTTGATTGAAACAATTAAGATCGCGTAAACCCAAACCCCCTTGCCCTAGGGGCTTACACAAATTAGACCATCTCATCCACGAAATTCCACCATCCTCATTCTTCCCCATAAGAACCTAATGATGACACTCCGAATCTTCGACACAAAATAAGCTGGAGCTCTAAAAACTGAAAACAAGTAAACTGGTATCATGGACAATGTGTATTCAACTAAAATAAGTCTCCCAGAAAAATCCAACACCCTTCTTCCATCCCGCCAACCGACCTTCAACTTTGCCCAACATTCTTTTGAACAACTTGCCTTTCCGCCTGATAAAATCCAAATCCGCGCCCAAATACACCCTGGCTTCTCAACAATCTTAACCCCAACGGCCCGTTTGGATGCCGGAGATGATTTTGGGTGGATTTGTAATGAGGGTGGATTTGAAGGTGGATTTGTAATGAGGGTGGATTTGTAATGAGGGTGGCCCCACCTCATAAGAAGGGTGGATTTGTTAATGAGGTGTTTGGATGGTATTTTGAGAAGGGGGATTTGAAAGGTGGATTTGATAGGATAAGAGGGCAAATTACCTATTTGCCCCCAGTTTGATTTTTTAATAAACTAAATGGATTAATTTCATTATAATAACAAAAAATACATAATAATTAAAATAAATACATATTAAATACAAAAAAAAAATCAACCAGAATTAGAACAAAAAAAATAATTTCCGGGAAAAAATTAATAATTATTTATTTGTATATATATATATATCATATTTTATTATTTTTTTGGTAAATATTTTTTTTGTTGAATGGAGAGTAGATGGTAGTTGAATGGTAAATGTTTGGTGGAGTGGTAGATAGATGATTGAATGGTGGGTTTGTGGTTGAATGTTTGATAACATTTTCTTTATAAATACCAAACAAAAGTCATATTTTTTTACAACCAAATTTTGAATCATAAAAAGAAGTTTGTATTTCATATGTGTTTTTAACTTGGTTTCAATGGCACGTCATGGTTGGACCGAGGTGGAGGAGGAAATTTTGCTGCAGTCCCTTACGACCCTTGTAGATCAGGGTGTTTGGCAAAGTAATTTTGGATTTCGTCCCTCCTATTCAGAAGTCCTAAAAAATCAGATGCAAGCTTGTTTCCCTGAAGCTGGTATTACAAAAATTCATATTGACGGAAGATTAGGATTTGGAAGCGAGATTTTTGTTATATTAATCAGTTACGTCAAGTTGATGGAATTGGATGGGATGAAAATCAAAACAGCTTGGTCGTGGAAAATGATGAAGTTTGGAACGAATTAGTCCAAGTAAGTACCAAGTCAATACGCAAGGTTTATTTATTTAGTTCTTCTTATTTAATATATATTTAATATTTTGTTAAATTTTGTAGGGTCGTCCACAATTTGCAAATTGGAACGTGAAAAAATTTCCCAATTATAATCGATGGCAGTATTGTTTCACACCTCAGAACGGTGGGCAAGATGGGCAAGATGAAGATTGAACCAGTTGGATGTGAATCATTTTTCGAGAAGTTCCAAGTCTATGTTTTTTCCGTTCATGTGTATTTTTTTTCGAGCCGTCTAATGTATTGCAAGTAATGAAGTATTTCTTTCAGAATTTATGTTAACTTGGTAATGAAGTTTGCATTTCAATAAACGGTTAAGTTTACAAAAACTTGAAACGTAGAACTTCATTCAGTATTCATAAAAAGTGCCAACAAAATACAACTTACAAAGCGTAATAAGAAAATTACAAGAAATGATCAATTTCCATCACTTCGGGAAACATTGACTTGGACTTCAGCTTCGCCCTCCCAAGTATTGTAAATCCCCGGCCGATGTCCAATGAATACAACCCAATAGGACTCTTGACCTACCATTTTGAAATCTAAACGGGAAAAAACAGTGATAAAATTAACAAATAGATAAGTGAACTTATATATGTCGTGGCTCAGATTTTCAATGGTGCCGGCACACATTGCACAAGTCTAACAACAATTTATGTTGCCAAACGGTTATACAACCGTTGACCATCATAAATTGATCGCCAAGACCAGTGTTTTGCCTAATTTTTTTATCCAGAAATATCCTCATAGCCGTGCACGACGATAAACATTTCGCATAAGGGGCAGCTACCAACTTGGACCCACCAAGTAACAACTACCATCCTAATGCACAATAAAACAATTTTTATGACAGTTTTTCATGCAGTTTTCTGGGTTTCAGTGCAATGTCCTTCGCCAAAATGGCAAGTCAATTACATATGCAGGTGCAAATCATGCATCCAAACGGGGCCCAAACTCACACACACAGTATTTCTGGCTCAGGTTTCCATCATCGCCAACCTAAAAAGCAGCCAACCAAACTGATCCCACAAATAATGTAATAACCCAGCCTATCTACAAATGAACCAACATAAAAAGCACCCCACAAAACTGCATAACTGTCAACAAAAGTGCCAACATATTACCATAATAACAGCATCAAAGTTGCCCAGAAAACTGCATAACAAACTGTCAACAAAACTGCATACAAAACTGTCCATAATAACAGCATCAAAGCAGCCCAGAATAGTCCCAGAGATGTCAACAAAACTACCCAACAAATGACCATAATAACAGGATCAAAGCAGCCCAGAAAACTGCATGGACGAACTAAAAACTGCACAACATATGACAGCCCAGAAAACTGCACTTGAAAGTGTCAAAAAAACCCCATAAAATGCAACCTAATATGACATCAAAGCAGCCCATAAAACAGCATTCAATGGTGCATAAATCTGCCCAGAAAAAGGGAGTCAAGGTACCCACAAAAGAGCAAACCTCTGCTCAATGAATCCAGTAACAGAAATGCCCAGATTCAAGCACAAACACAGTGGCCAACAAGAAACAACTGCCAAATAAACATAGTAAACCAGAAATGTGGATCAATTTGGCCACACACACACACACACACACTATAGAACAAGTTCAGGAAAACACAGCCCAGATTAGTCCACAACAACTTGGCAAAAAATACCCTCAAACTGGACACCAAACTGCAGCAACAACAAGTGCCCAGAAAAATAACCAATGAGAGCTGAAAATAACCTGCACTACAAGTCCCAAGAAAAGTGCAAAAATCATGTTCAATAGCCCAGGTTCAACTACAGAAAACAGGTTCAAGCCCAGAAAACATATTACTGAAATCAGGTTAAGTATAGAAACCATAGTCCAATGAACACCAGGTTCTAAAGAAACCCACAATAGCACAATGCAAGCAACAGAGTTATAACAATATGGATTTGTGGTAATCGGCTCAGAAAAATCTCATCATTGCCTAATATGTTATTAATGTAACTCAATCTCTTATTTTAGGGCTCAGTCATCTCATATAATCAAACGTCGTACTGTTGGCTGCATAAAGGTTGCCCCGCCAAAGTAACAACAAAATGACAATAACATCCCCACCCATTGGATTTGCATCACAGCCCAGAAAACACCATTTAACTGCTAAAAAAACTGCACTACAACTGCCCAGATCGACCAAGTGGCCAAAAACACCAACAAAGTGCAAACAATAGAAGCTCAGAAAACACCATCATAGCGGCCCAGAAAACCATCAGAGCTCAGACTTTTAAACCATCACAGCTCATATTTCCATAAACCATCACAGGTATCAAATATATACCTAGAAGACAAAGAAAGCCAGAACTGCATGAGAGCTAGTAAGGCCAGAAAAGAAAGCCCAGAAGACACCATTTTCAGGTAAAAACAGTGACTAAAAGTGCCTTGATTATTGCACCAACTTGGAAGCCCAGAAATCTACACATAAACTGCCCAGAAAACTGTCAAGAAAACTACACATGAACTGCCCATAAAATGCATTAAAAATGCATCAACTTAGCATAAAAAAAGGCCATCAAATGAGCCCAGAAAACTGCACTACATCCTGCTCATATTTCCAGCATATTAGGTGCTCAAAAAACACCACAAAACACCATGCCAGAGAACTGCTATACAATGTGTCCTTAAATCACCATCAAAGCAGCCCAGAAATCTGCTATACAATGTCCAAATACAATTTATAACAGGTGCTCATAAGTGACAAACGTAAGAGGAAATCAGAATCATTAGCCTCAGAAGATTAAACCATCATCATTGGCCTCATCTTAATTGTGGCTCAAGTTTTCATCACTGCCATATGAATTGAACACATTGCCATTCAAAACCACATAAATCCTCATTCTAAAGCCTAGTAAACTGCATTGAAATCACAGCACCTCATCAAACTGTCCAGCAATCAGCACGTACCTCATAAATTTAAACCATGAAATAGCTCAGAAAGTAAGACCATCACAGCTCAGAAATAGTAACCACCACAGCTTTGAAATATAAACCATCACAGCTCAGAGATTGTAACCATCATAGCTCAGAAATTTTAACCATCACAAGTAAAAAATGTAAACCATCAGATTGGGCAACTACCAGCAACAGCATGTACAGTTGCAGCAGCTACCACAATCACTGCCAATCACACACACACACACACACACACACACACACACACACACACAGAGAAACACACGGCTCAGATTTTCATCATTGCCGTCAAAGAAGTAGTAAAAGTTGCCCTAATTTCATCATTGACAATAACCTGCAACATAATTACATCATTATATATTAGTAATACAACATAGTTTCCAAGTACTTGATAGTTTGACCTAATTTTGCCATTGACTTTACACAGTCATAAAGTGGCCCAAAATAACTGAAACATACATAGTATTTGGCGTACTATCGAAGATAGAGTTTCGCCGGCACTCATTACAAATACATATATGCCATGAGGCCCAAAATCAAGTCCATGTTTCAAACTAGAAGCCTACGTGGTTTTTTGTACGAGCTTTCCTGCCAACAACATCCCCACCCAAACTTGCCTCATTTGTTCCGGTATGCTATAGAATTCAATAAGCCTTTCATCCGTCGCCAAAATCAAGCTATTGGCGGCAAACTGATCCTCCATTGGTATGTCAAGCTTTTGTAGCTCAGGAAAGACCCCATTTCTCTTATCTACGAGTCGTTGATCAAACCCAACCGCATGGACGAGCTCGCTCATCATTTCTCTGTTATCAGCCATGTAACTCCCAATTAAGTCGTGAAGTGCAGCTTGTTTTGCATCAGCCCTTGACAACTTCTTCGCCTTCTTGGCCGGGGGATTGATCCCCGAAGTGTTTGCACCCACTGATGGCGGAATGGGAGTGTTGGCATGGCTTGTGGGAGTGCTCGGGCTACCGGCTTGCGTACCACGACCTAGGTCGGAGAAATTTTGAGTGACATGCACAAAGTCACCATTTGAGAATCTTGGCGTATAGCACTCATTATTGCCAATGCTGATGCTTATGTCATCAACATCGACATCGTCAACTTCAATCTCTGGCGGATCCTCGGCCAAATCACCGGTTGCCCTATCCTTCCCAAAGAGTATTTGCCAACTCTCGTACATGGGGAAAGCCTTGCCGTTCATCCCTTTTGCTTTGGGATGGAACTGCAAGTACAAATTGGAAGCTATACATTTACATTATAGTTTCCAAGAACAATGGGAGTAAGTAAAAACTTAAATGGGTTTTTGAAATTGACCTTCTCATATTCCGCCCACACATTCTCATCATCCACTTCGACGGTATGTGTGGAATGGTTGAACGAAAACCCACTTATACGACACAAGTCCGCTAGCACACCATATTTGTCCTTCCAATTTTTCACTTTGGACTCTATGTTTGGTTGAGCTCTTATATTAGTCCCGGGTATCATCTTTTGCAAGCCTTTCTCAACGGCGACAAAGAAACCCGACCTAAAGCCGTTTTCGGCTCTCCACTTCGACCCATCGCCAAACTCATCTAGCATGCATGCTAGTAACGCTTCCTCTTCTTTAACCGTCCAAAGCCTACGAGGTTGTTTTTCCCCGTTGCCCTTACTCTTATTAGTCTTTGATCGCTTCGATTGGGATTGTTCTTGACTATCCATTGCCTTTGCTATGGAACAAGTGACACATAATTCCAATTTCAACCCAACACAAGTCATATATATCATATAAAGCAATACATCTTGAATTAGATAGTCAAATAACCAAAATCATTCAATATGTTCTTACATAAGTAAGCAATAGACAACGCAAATATTAGATAAACATTGTTCAACAAATGAAAATAGGAGATTAGAATACAAGATTTGCTACTCTTGATGACCATTAGCTAACCAATGGTCGTACATTTGTTGTGCCAAATTGTCCCTCATTTCAGTCCATTGGGTGGTAGGCTCGATGGTCGTAATGTATTCATCTGGTGGGATAACATGCATGTTTTGTTGCTCCCATTGGGTGTATTCAAGCTCAACCGGATCCACTGTCATTTCTCGCTTGACAAGGTTGTGGAGAAGGCAACACGCGGTGGCGATTCGGCATTGAGTCCTAATGGGGTAGTAAGAGCAGGATCTCAATATGGCAAATCGCATCTTCAATACCCCAAAAACTCTCTCGATAACATTTCTTGCCGCAGAGTGCTTCATGTTAAAGAACTCTTCCCGGCTTTGGGGCATGTGTCCTTGCCTCCAAATGTTAATGTGGTACCGTTGACCCCGATACGGTGCTAATAATCCCGGTCCATTAGTGTAGCCAGCATCGACAAGGTAATAACGCCCTGTGGATTTCATTTGACGGCCTATGTAAGAAATATTGCACACAATAGTTCCGGTACGTAGTTTAATATAAAATTTGGACGTACCCTGTGGAATTTTCAACCCATGAGGCCTGACAAGGGCGTTGCGTAGGACTCTCGAGTCAGTGGCGGATCCTTCCCAACCGGACAAGGCATATATGAATTGTAGGTCTCGACTACAAACTCCTAAGACATTTATCGCGTAGTCACCCTTTCTTGACCTATACCGTGCCTTGTCCTCGGTTGGGGGGAGGACAGGTATGAACGTACCGTCTAAAGCCCCTAGACAATTCTGTTTATCAAAATCACCCACAAATTTTAGTACCCACAATTAATTAACATATTTTCATAATATGTTATTAAAGTAATTAGGAAGGTTATTTTACCTCAAACCACTTCCACCTAGGATCGGGCTCATTAGCAGGAACCGGTTGGGGATGATGCCACAATACATTGTAAAGTCGTAAAACGGCCAACAAAACGGCGTTGAAATGCCTACTAATTGTTTCCCCAGACCTCAAAAATTGAAACTTCGTAGGCCTATTCTTATTATGGTGTGCAAGGATCCACAGAAAGATAGCAACTTTCTCAACAACATTGACATTCCTCGAGTTCTGTAGGCCTCTTTCCTCTAATAAATGTACCAACCTCATGAAAGTGTGCCTATTTACCCTTAACAGGTTGTGGCAATCTTTGTCATTACGACCTACAAGCCTATGCAGTGCATCTATTTGAGGTTGGTAAACATTAGGATCCATACGAATAGGTCTTCGTCGAAAACGTTCATCAATCAAGTCCATAACTAACATGTAAAGCATGAGAGTAGTATTTACTACTCTCATGAAACATATGGCGGCTACCACAACCTTACGCTTAAACTTCTTCCTTCGTTCACGTTTAGTTAGTCTTGCCATCTGTATACCTCAATCAACAAGTTGAACAAATTAGACCAAACTAAACAATCTCATTAGTAGGAGAACTGTTTTTTGTAAAATCATCGCATGTATTGAATATAATACAAAATAACGGCAATCAAATTACACTAATTTAATTAACAAAAGTCAAATAACTAGTCCGACATTACGTGTAAAGTCAATGGCAAAATTAGGGCAAAACCTAAGTACCAAACAAACTCAGAAAATCAGTTCAGTCTCAGACATTAGGGCAAAATCATTGAGTTAAAAAACACAGATTCATGCTCAGACATTAGGGCAAAACCTAAGTACCAAACACCCACATTGCTCAGAAATTGGGTTAAAAAACCAGATTCAAGAGAGTTCGGATAAATAAACTCATATCGAAGCACAGATTCAAGCACAGAGATAGGGCTAACAAACCCAGATTCAATCGATTTACCAAGGACCATGGAAACCCAGATTAACTCACACAAAGCCAGATTAACTCGCACAAACCCAGATTATGCTTCACAGAAATCACCATTTTTCATGGAAATCGAGATGAACTCGCAAAAAAATAGGCCTACCATTATCGATCTATATCGCAAATGAAGCTTATCAATGGAGTACGCATCATACCTCAGTGAATAGCTTGAAGAGGAAGTCGAGATGAGCAGCAATGGAGTCACACGGTTCGAAAACGGCGACCTCCTTTCTCTTCTCTCTTCCTCTCTCTTTTTTCTTCTCTCTCGAAAACGAAACCCTACTGATTCCGCACAACCCAACCGACGTTTGAACAACTTGATTTGGAGGGGTAGAATCGTACCAAAACCCACAAATACACCGCCCAATTTGGCAACGATAGGGGTACCCCCAGCTTAGCAAATCCAACGCCCGATTTATCTTAAACAAAGGTGAATATATCGGGAGGAAGAAGTGGTACCCAAACGCAGGAGATGATGGTGGGACCAGGATATGTAATCCGGGTTCTCTCATATCCGGGTGCATCTCCTGCATCCAAACACGCTGCAAGAGTCACAGACAAGAAATCCCTCATATCTGCCATAAAATTAGGACTCACTATAATCTCTTATTTGGAAGGCTGCGAACTATTTGGAACAACAATTCTGTTGGGGATTCGAACGCCCAACACACCAACAAACACACATAATCCAAAAACAAATCAAGAACAGAATATAAACAATCACAAGCAAGGGAAAAAAAAGACAGAGATTTTTCTTTGTTTCGACTTAAGTTGATTGCTTAATCAAACTCTAGGGGAGATTTTATGTGGTTCCGACTTAAGCTGATTCCTTAATTATACTCTACGGGGTGCTGGGGTGTTTCACTATGTTAAAAGAATAAGAGAGTTACGATAGGAGGCTGCCCTGACTTTGCTTTTATAGTTACAAGCAAGCCCATACACAGACCCTAAAAATTGCTCAAAACGCGTGTTCCGTGTATTAGACAATCCCGACAGAAAACACCTTGGTGAGGACCAACTTCAAAACGGTCAGGAGCGAAAATTCAGAGCCCTTGGTTTCTGTTACTCTTCACTAACAGTCGGGACCAAACTTAAAACGGCCAGGACCTCGAACTTAAAATGGTCAGGACCGGATCTGTTGAAAGTGAAAATTAGGCTTCACACTTCAACAAGTTCAATCATATCTTAATTCAAATTTTTTTGCAACTCATGTCATATTTGCTTGTTCTTTCTTTGTTTTCCTAGACCATTAGGCCAGCAGTAATTGTGTTCTAATCAATACAAACGATTTATGGCTGTTGAATTGTCACACATCAAGGTTGAATACTCAAGCGGGAGTCGGGTAACTTTTCCAATTTCTATCGTCACATTAATTAAGCCTCAGTGTTGGTTATTTTGAATGTTCACTTGGACTGGTTTTTACAGAATGGAGTGGTTTTAGTTCTACATTTGGCTCCCAATATTAAGGCCAAAGAGGGAGTTCAGTAGCATGGTGTTTGTTGATTAATTGATTCAATGCAATTATACTGTTAAGTGTAAAAATGGGCAGGCATCACTTTTCATATGGAGTTGACCATAATTAGATGCAGGAGATGGGGAAGAAATTTAAGGACCCACATTTTGTAAATGCATTGTATAAGTCAATGTAGGTCCTTCAATGTCATGCCTTGTTGAGCATTCAAAAAAAGCAAATTGAAGTGCTTCTCAATTGATAAGCACATACAGCCCAAATAATGTGTTCACAAGAGGGTGTTGGAGAAAGTTTGACAGTCATACATAGGAGAGACTCTGACACCCTGCGTGACAAATAAGGGATGGATATCAATCGTTAATATTGTCGAGAGAGGTAATAATGCCACCTAAAACATACACACCATGACGTGTAGTTGATGTAAGCTATGTGGTACATGTTGAGAGTACATCATATGGACATTCAGCATACTTCAAACGCATATAGAAGCTAAAAAACAATGTCATTAATGGGAAAATATATCGCTACGATCTAAACGTTCATGCAACAAATTAGACGAGTAATTTATATTTTCATTCATCCCCGCTCCCCGTTAATGTTAGACATGGAGGCCATAGGTCCTGTAGTTACCTCACCTGCTACTTGTGAACAGATGACTACAACAAAAGCAAATAAAAAGAAAGAAAGAATTGTCCTCAAAAGGATGAGCAAAAAATTGACCCAACAAAGAAGCTTTTCATTTTTCGGTAAATAAAGAAGCTTTTCATGATTGCCAAAACACTTAACTGTGTATGTCAAAGCATCCAATGGAGTTGTTTTCATATTTTGAACTCGTATCATTGACAGTGGATTGTAAACAAAGCGATTACTGGCAATGTAGTTAATTGGATGCTTACCGCAATTCAAACATCATTTTGGGTGTATAAGAGTATGTCCATCATGGGTTGACTAAACCATAAGCTTTCACAATTTTGCAAATTTCACCTCCTTGAAGCCTTGCCTGCCGATTTCGTTGATCACAACCCAGATAATAAGCTGTATTTTTAGAGAAATACTGTGATTAAAATTTCCTCCTAAACAAGTTCCCAATGTTATTTAGAGAAAAATATATAAAGAACATTCAAAATATATACTTGTCTGTACTTTTAGAATTTAGTTGTCCTAAAAATTGGTATCCCTTTCTGCTGTTCTCTTTGCACAAAAGTAGGAGAAAGGTAAAACAAAAGCAAGAAAGAGTTGACTGTAAATTTCAAGAGGAATCACTTCAGTGGTGTAATTATTTGAGTTTCATTAACTTGGGCATGATCAAAGAAGCAATCTTTATGGCAACTTTCGACTGTTAAATGGAAATCTGTGTACTAATTGTGGCTAAATTTGAGCCAAAATCATCATTTTAATGCAAGTCCGACTCCATCCGTGTAAAATGTTCGTTACTTTTTTGTTCTCATCTTATTTAACTTAACAAGAAGGGCAGTCCGGGCGCGACGGTAAGATTGTGCCAATGTGACTTGGTGGTTACAGGTTTGAGTCATGGAAACTGCCTCTCCTCTTGCAGGGTAAGGTTGCGTGCATTCAACCCTTTCCCAGATTTCTAGTAGCAGGAGCCTCGTGCACTGTATAGACTTATTTGCTTAGTAAAATAGGAACATACATTATGCTATCTCCTATTTTTGTTCACATGTCATCTGCTTGTATAATAAAAAAGGCTTAGCAATAGTCAAATTTTTCTATTTTATTATTCGGTAAAGTGAGGTTTGTCTAAGATTCATCAAATGGTATGATCATCTTTGCAATAAAAATTCAGGTAAAAATTAAACTTATGGAGGAGGGCAGGGAATTAAGCCAGTTGAGACAAATGGCATGCCCTGCTTGGCCCTCAATGAGTACACAATATGCAGTCAAAGGAGACAAAGTCACAGGTGGGAATGTTTTTGGGTCCAATGACTGGAAAGCATGGCCTAACCAGGGAGTAAAAAAATGGAGTGGATGTGGTGCCAAACAAACCCCATCAGTATGTTGCTCTGCACCAAAACACAGCATGCTTTTCAAGGGCCTGGATCAGAGAGATACTTTTTTGCAATAATTCTAGTGGAAACAAACCCATGATCGTGGTTTATGAGCATCATGAGATGAAAGATGATCAATGAGCTGAATTCAAATTAAAGAATGGCTATATGTATAGAAGTTTGGGACAAATGGAGAAGGGATAAAGATGCAGTCTGGGGTTTGAGTATTTGGAGCGTAATTTTGTTCACTATGTTACTATATTCGTGTTGAGTAATTATTCAAAAGACTTGGAGCACAGTCACGTGGTGCTCCGGATCATTCTAGCAGCACCACACATTTATATAGAATTCATACACTTAGTCGTCGATCCCATCATAATGTGTTGGAGTACCCTGGATCACTACGTGGCTGGACTTTGGGTGCACTGAATAATTAGACATTTGTGTTCATTATTTAACATGGAAAAAAAACCCATTTTAATATTGACACTCCCCATTTTGATATTGACCCTCTCCTTTTTTTTTTTCTCTATTAGGTGAAGTTACTAAATCATCCTTGTAAATTTGAAAGCAAGAGATAAATGTAATTACAAAGTACAAGGGGGTTTAGTAAGTTCACCTAATAGAGAAAAAAAAGGGAGTATCAATATCAAAATGGGTAGTGCCAATATCAGTTCCATAAATTAAATACTACTAATAATAAGAAACTTAGTAAAGAAAATTCAAGTAGATGAAGAAACTTTGGAAATATTGTTCCAGAATAAATTTTCAATTGAACATGGTCTAACAACTCACCCCCAAAATGTCCCCAATAATATTATAAGTCCACATGTATATGAATAAAGTGGAGTTTTTATGGTTTTGGGGGCTTTTTGGGAGGAGAATTGGGGTAGATTCTCAAGTCCAAGAGACCATTTTTAATTATTATTATTTTTTTTCTAAGCCATTGGCCATGTGATAAAAGCAGCTTTCTTACTCTTATAAAGGGACCACGCCCGTTTGGCTGCAATCATGCGGTCTACTTTGTTATAATTCCTCTCACCCCTCCTCCCTTTCACTTATTCCCTTACCTCATTTTATATTTTAGGCTTATTATTCCCATTATTTCCAATTTAATACCCCTGCCCTGCCCCCTAAGTTCATTGTTCTTCCCACTATCAATTTTGGGAAATTAAATAAAAAAAACTAATCTTCTTGGATTAATAATTGCCTTTTTATTAACTCCATAAACTTTTCACCTCATTCACACAATTTGGAATTATGTTTAACTAGTATATCCTTGTTTATGAACTTCTTATCCTAGTACAATGGATTTTACAATAGAAGTATTTTACAAATTTTGGTTTGGGTAAATTGAAAAAACTGGTTTTTTTGTTTTTTTGGTTGTCCTTATTCAATTTTTTTTTGCATTTGTTAGTTTTCGGTCGATTTTTTGTGGTTTCTTGGCTTGTCTCGACAAGAGAAATCTAAAAAGTATAAAATTATTAGCTAAACGTAAAGTTTTGTGAATAAAGACGAATGTGAAATCCAAAAAACCGGTTTTTTGGATAATATACTAAATTAACTAGATAACCATTGGAATGTAAGCCTATTCTATTCTGTATAGCAAAGCTAGAGCTATAATTTATTCAATCCGGTCTAGCTGCATTAACACATTAACTAGTGAGTCTACAGCAAACCTAAAGGATAAAAAATGAAAAGAATTAAGAGTCCCCAACCTATATGGGAGGTGTGAGACGTGGTCCCTGGCCTCTAGGGCTTTTGCTACAACCCATTAATCTCCGTTCTTGTTTTCAATTACTAAGAAGCTATACACATTTACACTTAATGCACATGACTCCAGTTTACAATAGTGTCTCAAAAAGGTCATGTACAATTAGTCGAGACTTTGTCATAGTCGCTACTAGTATCAACTTGTAGTTTTTCTATGCATAATACCTCGTGGTTTCTATTGTCGCTTCCTATCGTTTTGTGTGGCATAACAAAATTAAAACATATACCCAGTCTTTAAGAGAGAGATATTCAGATGCGTTAATTCATCAAAATAACCCTTTCCAATATCACAGCTATTTGTTCTTAAAGACTAGTACTATGAAGAATGTTTAACGTAATTACAAAAAAACCCCGATAATTTACCCATAAAATATCTAGCAAGTGGAGTTTCGATAATAACATCGAGCTTTTTCCGTTTCAGCAAATACAACAACCACTTATTTTGAGCCCAAGTTATAATGGCCCCGTTAGGTTTGAAGTTTTAGTTTTGTTGACATCATCATGTTCCTAATTTCTCTATCTATCTCTCTCCACTCATTACACCGGCTTACATCATCAAAACTAAACTAAACTACAAACCAAACACAACCTACTTTTTCGGCTAAACCTCTAACGAGAGAATGTAAAATTAGATAAGAATAAAATATAATTTCAGAAAGAAAAAAAGAGAGAAGAAGATATGAATGAAATGAAATGTAGTAATAGTCAGTAATCAAGGGTAAATTAGAGAAATTGAGAAGTATTATAATTGGACCTCGGTAGTTGGGAAACCCACTCGTGCGGACCAGCCATTCACGCCCCCATAATTAGTTTCCTTAGAAAATTTTCACCGCTAATTATCTTCCATTAAATAATTAGCTAAAAAACAAAAGAAACAATTTTTAAAAAACAAAAATGTTAGGCACAGAGGCCAGTGGTTTCCGTCAAAGCTCCGAAAGTAGAATTGAAGCTCCAAAAGCCGGATTTTTACTCGCTTTCCAAAACACCTCTCTCTCTCTCTCTCTCTCTCTCTCTCTCTCTCTCGAGGAAAATCAACATACACACTTCTCTTAAATGTGGATACAATATGTACTTATTGTATATTTCAAATTATGCTACCTCATAAAGATTTTTGGTCCGCCTAACAACTTTTATACTAAGAATTCTTAACTTTTCTATAATATAATTCATAATATTTGCTTCTCTTAGCTTTTAAGCAATAAAATTGATAATATTTTCAAAAAAAATCATAACACATTAATGCGTGTCATAATTTTTATATTCCGAAAAGGTCGTAATATTACATGATACACACTCAAACATGAGTGTTACAGCCTTCTCCCCCTCTTTCTCTAATGTGCCTTTCGAAAACAGCCTTTCCCACTGTCCAAGATCTCTCCCTCCTCTCCCCTTTACAAATGTCTAGCGTGTCTGTCTCTATATATACAAAGAATAGAATAGAGACACCAACCACCATAAACCCAACATTCATTCTTAAGTCCATGTTCTTGTAGAACCCCATCCCCCCGCCTCATTAAAACTTACTACCACATTGTACCAAGAAATCCGTCCAACAAATTTAGAGAAGGGATATGGAGTCTGAGAAAGTGGTGGAGACTGTGGTTGCAGGGAATTATGTGGTAATGGAGACTGAAGGAAAGAAGCCTACGGATATGAAGACTAGGGTTTATAACCTCTTCTGGCATGGTGGCTCTGTTTATGATGCTTGGTTTAGCTGTGCTTCAAATCAGGTCTTCTTTTTACTCTTGAAATTTTCATTTGTATTGCCAACCCATCTCCCATTCGTTCTTGTTATGTAAAAAAACAGTGTATAACAGTAAAGAAAAGTGCGAAAGATTCCATTTTTTGAAACATTTTGGTGTTCTTTTGTGTTTCATTTTTTCAGGTGGCTCAGGTGCTGCTGACATTGCCATACTCATTTTCTCAGCTTGGAATGCTTTCTGGAGTACTCTTCCAGGTCTTCTATGGCTTGATGGGTAGCTGGACAGCTTATCTTATTAGCACTCTCTATGTGGAGTACAGAACTAGAAAAGAAAGGGAGAAAGTTGATTTCAGAAACCATGTCATTCAGGTCTTTCATCAAACACCTTCCACTCACTGAAAATAACGCATTTTCCCTCATAGATAGAACGAACACATGAATCTAGTGATCCTCACATGGGTTTTGTTTGTTTGTTTGTTTACGTTACTTTATGATTACAGTGGTTTGAAGTTCTTGATGGGTTGCTTGGAAAGCATTGGAGGAACGTGGGCTTGGCATTTAATTGCACTTTTCTTCTGTTTGGATCTGTTATTCAACTAATTGCCTGTGCAAGGTATCTACTTGGACCTTTCTTCAACTTTACTCAAACTACTGCACCGTTTATTAAATGAGAAAACTGGGCATAATCTGTAACTTTAATGCAGCAATATATATTACATAAATGACAACCTAGACAAGAGAACCTGGACTTACATCTTTGGAGCTTGTTGTGCAACCACTGTCTTCATCCCTTCATTTCGCAACTACCGAATCTGGTCCTTTCTGGGCTTAATAATGACCACTTACACAGCTTGGTACCTAACCATTGCTTCTTTACTCCATGGGCAGGTTGGTCTTTCAACTTTTTATAAAGAATCTTGTGAAACATATAAAAGCATCAAAGTCCATCTGTGGCCATGACATTCTTGTTAATTCTTGCTAACTAAAGGCATCGTTATATATTATTGCTTGTTTTGAACCATAGGCTTGGATAGCTTTACGTAATCATAATTCCTATAGAGAAAAAGTTGATACTCTTGTAGAAACGGGTCTGGTTGGGATTGAGATTGGTTTTTCAACTTTTTGTAAAGAATCTTGTCACTCCTATAAAAACATCAATGTTCACCTGTGGTCATGACATAACTAGAGGCATAGTAAAAAAAAAAAAACTGTTTTAAAACCAGAGGCTTGAACCGGGGCTATTGTCATAGCGGTTGGGTAGCATACTAAGTTCCAATTCTTTTAGAGAAAATATCCATGCCTTTGTAGTGCTAGTTTCTTCCAACATGTGCTAAAAAAAAAGATAAGCGTGCAACTTAACAGGATCATTTTGTACGCGATAAGTTAATGTTATGGTTTCCTCATTAGGACACCACGTTTAGGTACCTATCGATCACACTTGCTAGATGATGACCATTACATGATTGTTTAGTTTGTGTTGCATAATCAAACAATACACTATAGTCCCGTTAAAGTTACTACTTGAACTTGGTTGCTTTAATATGATTCTTTTCTAACGTCATCGTTGTTATATATGTGTATATATTTTCTATGTAGACATGAAATACTTAGGTTTGGGCTGGGTACCCACATGATATGATATGATATGATGTTACGAGTACTGTTATGAATTATGTTGGTTGTTTATTTTGGATTTTTGTGAATGTTTTTAATTTGGTAGGTGGAGGGAGTGAAACACTCGGGACCAGCCAAGCTGGTGCTCTACTTCACTGGGGCCACAAACATTCTCTACACATTCGGAGGACATGCCGTTACTGTGTAAGGCAACTTTAGATTACATGCGTGCCTTTTACGTTTATACCCACGTTTTTCAATGTACAGCGCCTTAATTGCTCTTGGGTAGAACAGTAAAATAAAAAATGCCCTTTACCTGTCATTTCGAAAATGACTTAACCTTGGCTTCTCTGGACATAACTTTGGTAACCTCACCAAACTAGATCTAGTGTAAAATCTCTTACCCAAAAGCTTTGGAATCCCCTGACCATAAGATTTAAGGCCCAACTCTTTTCAACAAAAAAGGGGGAAAGAAAAAAAAGGATTTAAGCCTTTAAGGCCCAACCTGGCAACCTTTATCTCAAAGGTTATTTTTCTCTAGATACCCACTTCCTTCTAAATGATTTTATTGAAGCAGGTTTATTCCAAAATAGCTTTTCTCAGGCGTGGGAGGCAAAAAGTCATCTTTTCTAGGGAACCCTTTTGTTCTTTCTTTGTAAGTAAAGAAAATAAACCAGGGCTCTTTCATAACCAACTTTTGCTTTTGCCATGAGAGGTGGAAAGGGTCCACCTTTGATCATTGAATGGTCCATCCTTTATCTACGGCCTTTTTGAAAGTATTCAGGGAGCCAAACTTCTTGTAATCTAGCCCCATGGCAATCGAACTAAGAGCCGAGCATGTTCTACAAAATTGACTTATTTTCAAAATTAACTTATTGCGCTTTACAAGACAAGTGATTCTCATTCTGGAACAATCCCTTAAAAATTCTTTGGCACTGACTATTGCTTTAGTTCAATTGTCACGTACAATTGTTGGTGTTTTGAATAAGAAAGTGAGACTAAAAATTGAACCTAATCAAACCAAAAAACTGACACGACTCGGTTTAAAGTACTATATGTCAAGGAATTCAGATTAATAGTATAAGTTCACCCTGTAACAGAAAAATGTGATGAGTTGATTGTCTCTCTTAACTTTAACATATAATCTAGAGATGTGGGGGTGATTGTATGAAAGAGGAGACACAATGACTTGGCTGTGTCCCAAGGACTCACATATACTCTTGAGCCTCCAACCCCAGCCCCCAACGTCGAGACGAGTAAAAAAGATAAACAACAATAACGATGGGTTGGACATCCGTAATCGCAATCTTGTTATGATTCTTGAATTCAGGACAACTCACAACCATCATGTTTATTCACAGATCATTCGGGACTTATATGCAAAATTTCATGGAAAGTTAAAATACTACTAAATAAGATTGCCAATGGTAATGATATTTAATTTTTTTGTTGGGCAGAGAGGTCATGCATGCTATGTGGAAGCCACAAAAGTTCAAGGCCATATACTTGTTCGCTACACTCTATGTGATGACATTGACCCTTCCTTCCGCAGCAGCTGTTTATTGGGCATTTGGGGACTTGCTTCTCAACCACTCCAATGCTTTTGCTCTCCTCCCAACATCTCCCTTTAGAGACATGGCTGTCGTTCTCATGCTCATCCATCAGGCATGCTCACCACCTATACTATACATATATATTAGTATTACGGAACTGATTTTTACTCTCCCTTTTTTTTATAATTACATATACCCTTGTTTTTTTCACTGAAAAACAAAAAAAAAGTTGTGCAATTATCATAAAGGGATGTGAAAATCATTTCCCACACTACTATTGTATATTAATGTATGCCTTTATACCAAAACTAATATTTAGTCTCTGTGGCAGGCCGGATTAAAAATAGAATGTTTTAAGAAGTAAACATCCTTCTTACTTGCGGGTCCTGAAAAGAATTAAAAATGTGATTTTTACTATATTTCTGACTTGGAACAGTGCCTATTACGAGAATATTGTTTAGTTAGGGCAAAAAGTCTAAAAAAGACAGGTTCATCTCGGGGGAAATATTTTTCCATATGGTCCCTCAACTTTTTAATATTACTATAGTAGACAAGATTAAACATTTTTATTGGGTACATGACACTTTGAATTTCATTGTGCTTTGTGCAGTTCATCACATTTGGGTTTGCATGCACCCCCTTGTATTTCGTGTGGGAGAAGGCCATAGGGATGCACGAGTGCAAGAGCTTGTGTAAACGTGCGGCAGCGCGATTGCCTGTGGTTATCCCCATATGGTTCTTGGCCATCATCTTCCCATTCTTTGGTCCCATCAACTCCACCGTTGGATCACTACTCGTTAGCTTCACCGTCTACATCATCCCCGCTCTCGCTCACATGATCACCTTCAAATCAGCTGCTGCCCGTGAGGTATTATACTCTTAACACACTACTCCATACAAACACCGTATCATGTCTTCCTAATCGTGCCAGGTGGACATATCAGAGCCACTAATTTGTCAAGACACCTAGATCAAAAGTTTTGACTAATAATGGATTGGATTTAAATATGTAACGGGATTTCGGATCTCCGATATGACAGATGGTCCACCATGTCATGTTTCCCGATACTGCGATTTAACACTTTGATACATATAGGCTGTATATATCCCCGATGTTGTCACGTTTACCGATGCCGTGAATTAAACCCTGATACTTATCTTAGTATTTATGGTAGTGAGTGGTCAAGATCACTCAGAGGCTCTTTCTCCTACATTGATATTAATATCTCCCTTATCAATGATAATAAGTAGATACGAAAATTTACTCATATCTTTGGTCTATTTATGGTACAGTCCAAAAGCAGTGAGATTCTTTCTGATGCAATATCAATTCGTATGTGATTCCCTGCATCAGTGCAGTACATCAGGAATTCTGAATCACCACTTATATCCAAAATGGTTGTTGATGTGGGACCCTACATTTGCATGATTGACCGAGTCCTGACCGTCTGATTAAATTTTGTTGTGATGCAGAACGCAGTGGAGCAACCGCCGAGGTTTTGGGAAGCTGGGCCGGCTCGTACACGATCAATGTCTTTGTGGTGGTGTGGGTATTTGTTGTTGGGTTTGGATTCGGTGGGTGGGCGAGCATGACAAACTTCATACGCCAAATTGACACATTTGGTTTATTCACCAAGTGCTACCAATGCCCTCCACCCCAATTCCCGCTGCCGCCACACCTCAACTCCACCACCTTGGCTCAGCCACCGGCCAACTTCCACCACCTCAACGCCTTGGCTCCATCACCATCCAACCTCCACCATCCGTGAGCCGTTGGCCCCTCTTTTCGTTACTGAATCCTGTCAGCAGCAGTTTTCATCTCCTTCGAGCTCAACCGTTGATTCTCTCGCGTTGCATCCTTCGATCAGATTGCGTCAGTGAAGAAACTGAGTAGTGTGTGACCCATGAAGCCACCCATCGACATGCGTTAGGACGATATCATTTTCCGCCCCTAAATAGTATCAAACCTATAAAAAGCTGCCCAAAAAAATGTTTTTAGTTAGAGCTCTTCGTTTCCAATATGTAGCTAGTGTACGTTCTATGGAAATTTGTGCTTCACTATGATGGTTAATGCTACTGATAAGGAATTCAAGCTTTCTCTGAGGCATTGAGTGGCACAATTTTGAAATGTCTAATGGCAGTGGTAATGAATCAAGCTGTGAGCATGTGACATTAACATAATAGGGTTTCTTATTTTCCTATGTTGTTGTGGTGAAATGGATAGCAGAAAAACTTCACTTGTTTGAAATGGTCTCAAACGGTGTAGATCTTGGAAAATTGAGTAGCATAATTTCTCATTTTGAAGTTGTAGATCTTGGAAAAATACGGTAACTCAAACGGTCCAAACCCAAACATATCGATATTGCAAAGAACATAGTCACGATAAACCATTCAACCACTCTAATGCAGCCCCCGATATGAGCAACTTGGTTAGAAGCCCACGCTAACTTGGTTAGAAGCCCCCGCGGTGGGAGTGTAATATATTGCTTTGCTTGTATGCATGCACAAGTGATCGATGTTTTCAATGGTTACTTACTACTCTACTATTACTAATCAAGTTAGCAGAATATTGATCAGAGAACATGGGTTTGCCCCATCAAATATAGATGCATACTAATCTTTGTATACACACATAAGTGTGCTGTGCAGCTCCTCGTGCTCCCTTTTTCCGTGACATCAATTCCCTGTTTCAAAATCTAGGATACTGGCAACTGGGTCATGAAAATGAGAAGACACCAAATAAAGGGTGCAAGCATCTTTTGCTTTCCTGCATTTCACCAGACCATTCCCATGATTACAACAGGCGAATCCATGATAAAAATGGCCAACAAAGACAAACCCCTTAACTATGAAAAGTGTGAAAGAAAATTAGGATTCTGAAAGTATGCAGGGTGCATGTGACATCATCAGTTAAAAGTGTGGATGAATGTAATCTACACCCAGACATCCTGAGTTTGAAATTTGGCGGCTTTTTGTGACCAACCCGTTAGAGCTTCTCTTGTGAATTCCCCAATTTTGATGTGGATGGCATGCCTTAGACTGAACAACCCTCATAACTAAGAAAAGTGTGAAAGAAAAGTAGGATTCTAAAAGATAATAAGGGGGTTAGAAGTGTAATTGAATGTAGTAATCTAAATCATGACATCCTTAGTTCGAAACATGGAAGCCACGCTGCAATTGCTTTTCTTTTGAATTCACTAGTCTCGGCATGGATGGTCGATGATTTGGGGCCTGGACTGATCAGAAGCTGGAGAGATTTAGTCAATCATACCGGCAACAAAAAGAAAAGAATGTAATCTTTTGTAACGCATGCGAATCACAAACTGAAAAAAAGAAAAGAATGTAATCTTTTGTAACGCATGCGAATGCCTCAGATGAATACGAAAAAGTCTTTTGTATCTTTCCAGTACAAGGTTCTCCTCCTCTCCTTTATTTGCTAAACAACAAAGATGTTGTCAATGGTGCGCGACATGCTCTCGGCTCTCCTCTTCATGTGGATGGGTCTGAAAATTCAAAATTCTTTACGACAACAAAAGTACGCAACCGTTATTTAGATGTTTTTTCCGTTACCGTTATTTTTATTATTTGTTAAAACGGCTGATGAACTATGGCCGGGCCACACCTACATCCAACGGCATAGACTGCAAAAACAATTTTGGACCCAGGAAATCTCTGCTTTTGTTTACTATGTTCTTTTGCGATTGGGATAACCTAGATTAGTCGTTGATCCAAAATTGGCCCATACAGAGAGTTTTCTTAAGAGCTGATCAACGACCGACCGAGTCAGGATTAATGCGTAGGGGGACGGGCTATATATGTAAAAGAGAGGCGACAGCCCTTACTAGCCACCCCCTGGCTCCATCATATGTGCGCGATTTTAGTTCATGAGGGAGGATAGGCAATAAGCTCTTCATTAGTTCGAACCTATTTGGAGTGTATTGTGAGTCGAGAGACTATTTGGACAAAGGTATTATGCAAGTTTTTAAATACAAGACCCAGGGACGAATCCAAGGGGTTCACTAGGGTCACATGCCGCCACTGACCCCTCAAAAAAAAAAAAAAAAACATTTAGCATAATCTATATTACATATATTACATTGCAAAACGGTTTTATAAAATGTCTCTCTCACAACGGTCTTCCGTGGCAGATTGGAGGGTTGAGGTTGAATTTTAATTTCATGGTAATATTTATCCAAGGGTCTTCATCACTCCCTATTCAAAATACAAACCCCATATAGAAAGAATTTTTCAAAGGGAATATCTTTAAGGACAAGAGATACAAAACGAAAAAATCAACCAGTTAATTTCAAATTTTAAAGAGATCTATATTAATAATAGAGTGCAAAATGTCTACTCATACAAACATGACCATTCGATCGTCTTTAAGTTAAAATCGTAATCGTTCAATCATTCCTATTTTCAAATTTTAGCTTTGATTGCCTTTTAATTGTTTCCTTTTTTAATTAGTTTCATTCAAATAGGCCAATAGGGCCAAGCTTTACATGGAAAGAAATTATAAAAAGAAAAACCGCACTGATATGCACGGAATATATGGAAAGGATTATATATGAATGCCTACCCCAAAAAAAAAAAAAAAAAAAAAGAGAGAGAGAATCCAACCAACCGGTAATATAAGGAAAGAAATTATAAGATTTTCGAATTCCAACCTTTTATTGCCTTTTAAAGCTTTTATTGCATAGCAAGTGCCTAAATTTTGATTTACCCAAAAAAATTCGTAAAGGGTGCCCTACGAATTCTGAAAACGAATTATGAAAATGAATTCTAAAAAAGCCCTTATGATATCGGATTGAGCGAATAAAAAAATATTATATGAAAAATTTGCGGTTTGGATCATCTTTATAAAACCCAAAATAGGCCCCGCAAAATATCAATATACAGCACCAATATTTGCATCAAAAAAACAGGCAACACTGTTAGAGAGAATTGGAAGGAAGAAAGAAGAGAGCAACGTGGCAGTAGTTTGGGGGTGTGAGTCGTGTGACAGAGGCGTGGGATAGAGAAAACCGAACAGGGGATCTGCTGCCGCCAGAAACAAGCAGTGAAGCAGCCTTCAAAGAAATTTTTTTGTGGTGGCACAAGACGTAAATATAACCAAATCGAAGTCCAATTATGAAAGAGTGGGCAGCCACTCAAATTGGCCCAAGGCCCTTTTTCTTTAGCTCCATGGATAAAAGACATACTATTTGGATGATCCTTCCTTTCATTTGCCCATTGTATTTGTTTTGCTTTCAGATGTAAGTTGGGTTCGGCTTTCAACAGTTGCCAAAACAATTGATTAAGCTAATCCTTGGGTGAAGCTGTTATGAATCCTATCCTAAGAAAACTCTCCTTAGGAATCCTATCATATCTATTAGTGATAATTAAAAAGAATGATTAGAGTTAGTAGTAATAAATATTTGTTTTTTTGTACCGGCCCGTAATAAAACTTTACGAATCCCATCACATTTTTAGTCGGGATCAATACGGAGCCCGGTAACAACCTGGTTTAAAGTGAAATCCAGCGGGACAGACCACAATTGAGTTTGATTTCATTTTTAGTATTTTCAAGTTGTGCCATCCCATTTAGGGTGGTTATAGCCTATAGGGAAGTAAAGGTTCAATGGATCTCTATAGCATGTGATTTGCCAACGGATACATGGACTGAACCTGTCTTGTTGGCCCACTTTTAGGCCCATTTCGATGATCGAAATTATTCACTTTCTATATCAAATAAATTTGCTCCGAAAATATATCAAATAATATCCGAGATCAAGATGATAATATGGTCCAGACATACCCAACCCACCGACCCCTTTTTTTGCCTCCCCTCCTATTCCTGCAAGTATAAACAACGTATCCAACAATTTCAATTTCTCAAAAGCATATCTAACAATTTCTACTTCGCAACGGGATTCAAAACCAATCCTAAATGAATACATTTCCAAAAAAAAAATGGGGTAATTGTTCTAGGGTCCATAAGTGGGGACTTATTGGGTCATTTAGTCCGTGTTAAAGTTTTACAAGGTCTAAGGTCCACAAATTATTTTTTTTTAAAATTTAGGTACTTTCAAAGGGTATCCTAGGGTTTAGGTTTTAAGGTGCACTTTCCTATTATAGGGTTTTAGTGGTTTAGGCACTTTTATAGGGTACCCTAGGGTTTTAGGCACTTTCATAGGGTACCCTAGGGTTTAGGCACTTTCATAGGGTACAAACTTTTTTGGCACTTCCATAGAGGTACAAACTTTTTATCGTAAAAAAAAAATTAAAAAATTAAAAAAAAATGAAGAAAGATGCCAGCGTTAGGACTAGATAAGTTATAAACTTGTTTAGTGGATTAATGTGGTTACAAATTCTTTGCCTAGGACTTTTGAACAAGTCGCCCAAAAAAAATCGGCAAAATCTCCAACCAAAATCCATAGACAGCCCAAACCATTTTAAACCCATGTATGTATCGGTTAATGTGGTTCGACCCACATAAACCTGTAATACAATTTGGTTAATGTAGTTTTTTGAAAGCAAGTCAAGAATTTCATATCAACGCCATCCGGCAACGATTACATCAACTGACAGGAAAGAAACCAAAACCACTAACAATTGAAATGAGCGCGGCTTGGTTTAGCTTTCAAGGGCTACCGGCTCTCAGACACACCTGTCGGAGCAGACCCAACACCTTCGGGACGGGACTATGAATCCTATCAAAAGCTAGCAGTAGAGAACCCGAGAGAACCCAGCTCAAACCATTACTCAACACAGCGCACATGTAATCAAACAAAACCCAACAGACAGAAGCAAAAGAAAACTAGCTACACAAATAACAACTAATCAAACCCAGAAAACTAGACCGAAACCCGATACCAAACTCAGCTGCAACACTGAGTCAAAACCGAGTCAAGCCGAGTCACCCAAGAAACGATTGAGTCGCTTATTTCCCACCACCAAACCCACCAAATCTGTGACAAACCAGACTGGTACGAGCATCCGACTGAGAAAAGCCGGCAAAACCCACTTTCTTCGAACCCTCCTTATAAATCAACCCACGTAAACTTGTAACACAAAATGAACGGATTTGGACCGGTATAACTAGCAAATTTGGATAGGTTATAGGCGGACGAATTTGGGCGGGTTTATAAATCAAGTTGAAAACTGCCACCACTAATTTTGATCATTGAATAGGGCTACTTTGGCTTAAAAGTGGATTATGGTTTTTTGGTTTTTTGGTTTCGTCTCTATTCAAATTTTTTTTTGCATTTGTTAGTTTCGCATCAAGATTTTGTAAAAATTGAATAAAAATTGATATGGGTGCCCGGATGGATCAAAGTGGATAATGTGAGATATTACTTAGTTGCCTCGTTAAATCAATGCATTGCGAATACAAAAAGAAAAAAATTGAGAGGTAATTCGGTCTTTTAACCTACCAGGATTAGCTAATCCTAGGTGGGGATGGTGTTGGCTAAAACTGTAAAACCTCTGCGGAGGGATGAACTCTCTCTCCTCCCTTCTCCCACTACCATAAACCCTTGTCCCCTAACAAACAGGCCCTTGGCACCATTTGAGAAGTTTGGCCAAATTCTGACACTCTTGCGAGCCAAATAATGACCATCATAAAAAATGGCCAGAACAATTGGGGATGCTCTAATAATGCATAAAGCAAATTCTTAGTTTCCGTAGACCAAAATATGGGTTTTCAGGTCCCACCATCAAAAAGTAAGTAAAGCGATTTGGATTATTTGGTTTTTGGCAGGTGATTTGGGCAAAGGTAATTTTCAAATCAAGTTTCCACAATATTTCAGTAGCCAATAATACTCCAAACAATGCCAGCAAGGAAATAAACTAGCAAATGCCAAAATGACTATCTTAAACTCCAAAAAGGTTTGATAAATATCCTCTCCTGAGTAAAATACTAGTGGATGGAGTTGCTTTGGGTTGAATTAGGTTCAAGTTATCATCATTTCAGAAACTTTTCCCAAAGTTAAGTAAATAGACAAGCATTTGCTGAATAGCCAACCCAGACAGTGTTCCCCCACACAAACATTATGCAGAAGAAAATTGAAACAAGAAAAGGACATCATCCCCCACAAATTTCAATGTCACTTTCTTTGTTTAATCTCCAAATATCTGTTTCATCTGAAAGCGAAATCATAAAAAGAAAGAAACAGTATGCTTCTCTTCCTGGTGATATCTACAAACTTCTTCACAGCAGCTCACAGATCCAACATGCACAATCACAAAAAATGAATCTAGAAGAATTTAAGTAAACCATAATTCTTTCATAGCAAAACATGTATTTGTATGTAGAGACAGAAACCCCCTCCATACCATAGCAAAACCTAGATCTAAACCACATAAAAACCAGATAACCATCACCAAATCCGATAAACCCTACCAAAGCAGCAACACTTCGAAATTAAAACCCAGAAACAGAGAGGTGACCATTTAACATCCATGATCCCCACAAAAACAAAAACATCATCATATGGTTCACCCATTTAATTAAAACCTAACAGAGACAGAAAAAAAAAACTAAATCGAAAAGATCAGTAATATGTGAAGATCCACATTTACCCCCTTTTCTTTCTTACCCATTTAATCAACGAGCAGCGTTAGGGCATTCACGGGAAAAATGCCCTTCCTCCCCACAGCTAAAACAACCACCACCGCCTCCACGACCTCCGCCGCCGCCGCCACCATACCTTCCACCACCACCGCCTCCGCCGCCGCCCTGATAGCAGTCTCTAGCCATATGCCCTTCTTCCCCACACTTGAAACACCCATTCCCACCACCGCCGCCGCCGTAACCACCACCACCGCCACTATATCCACCACCTCCGCTTCCGTAACCTCCACCACCGTATCCGCCTCCACCGCTGTAACCACCGCCGCCGCGACCACCACGGCCACCACCAGACCGTCCACCACCACCACCACTGCTAAACCCGTACCCACCACCTCCTCCACGTCCGCCGCCGCCGCCGCCTCCGCCACGTCCACCCTGGACGGGTGCACCGTCGGGGCCGGTGACGTCGACAGCCTTGGTGCGGCCGCCATGGTCCTGCTCGACGACGAACTCCACGGATTCGCCCTCGCCTAGTGAGCGAAAGCCTTCCGATTGGATCGAGGACTGGTGGACAAACAGATCGTCACCGCCGTCATCCGGGGTTATGAAGCCGAAGCCTTTCTGCTCGTTGAACCACTTGACGGTGCCCTTCTGCTTCTCTGCCATTTTAGGATCGAAAACCTAGAACGAAAAGGAAAAAAAAGAAGAGAGCAAACCCTACTCTCTCTCCTCCGTCTCTCACTCTCTCTCTATATAGGCACACACATTTTGCTTTTGGGCCGTTGTGGGGATATATATCCGAATGTTAGAGGAGTTATTCAGTGCTCATGCCCTAAGACTTTGTTTCTTCAATCATCACGGTGTGTTAGGCGGGTACATGGATTTCGTGATTGGGTGCACACATGGACAAGGGCAGTGAATCATTTGCCAAATATTGCCCTTGGTTGTGTTGAATGAGATCTGACGGTTGGGAAGAGTCTGGATAGCTATGATCAACCGTTGATTTGGGAGAAATTTTTTTTTTTTTGATTGCACTTGCATAATAGTTTTTCAAAAGATTTTAGCAATCCAGTTGCTAAAATCAACCATAATTTTAGTAAATGAGTTCAGCATATGCTAAAATCATGGTTTTGAAATAAAAAAAAATGAAGTGGTTCCGTGTATCGTTTTTCAATTTTTTTCACACCAAATTAAAGTACTCCTCGTGTACTTTAATTCGGTGTGAAAAATTCAAAAATAATACACAGAAACACTTAATTTTTTTATTTGAAATACCATGACTTTAGCACCTGTTGAACTCAAGTTGATTTTAACAACTGAGTTGCTAAAATCTTTTGGAAAACTATGCCTAGTTATCCGTTACCGAAATAAAATTCAAGCCACTAATTATTGAGATCAATAGCTCGAATGATACACTACAGATCCTCAAATCGAAACCCCAAAACCACCATAGCTACAACTAGCCCATGTGAATTCTGAAAATTTGCAGCCCTACTCTTCTTCTTCTCAACAAACACAAGAAAATGAAATGCTAAGAGCGTTATTATTTGGCTCCCTACTTTAGTTAAAGTAGAGAGCCAAACCCCCCCAAAACCCAAATATCAGCCTCTTCATACTTCCTCCTCAAATTATTTTTGCTACAGTACCGCACCAAATTTGATGCGGCGCTGTTCACGCACTTCTTATTTTTTTATTATTTGTCCCGGTTGTTTTTCCCGGGTCTTGCGGCATCAGAAGAGAGATAGAGGGAGGGGAACAGAAGAAGGGGGGGAGAGAAATTTTAATGGCTAATGGGGGGTCCACTACTTTTTTTTCTGTACCGAAAACATCTCCTAGGCAGGGAGATTTAGCTTCAGGGAATTTTTTTTTATTTTATAGATTTGAGGGGAATAGTTTAATATAGTAAAGTTAAAATAGAGAGTCTGATTTTGTGAATTTTTGATAAAATGACTAGCTAATTTATAAAAAGTGTTTTTGAAGTTAAATTTGGTGAAAATTTTGGTGCTCCTGATAAGGATGCTCTAAGGGGTGCAACATGGGTACAAAAAAATTACAGTTGTGAATTTCACTTATACTTTTTAAGTGTATTTTAGCATACAAGTGTGTTTTAAAGTACAAGTGAGACCCAACAAGTGTATTTTTTTTGTATCTTTACCAGGTGCAATGATGCACCTGTTAGCAAGACCCATCAAAAAAAGAGGAAAAAATTTAACATGCAATTAGGTGATTTGGGATCTAGTTGGTCTAGTGGTGGTGATTTGGGATCCCATTTAAGTTGTTCGGCAGTTTGACTGACTTTGGCCAATGGTTGTTAGGTTACTATGAGAAACTGTCATTTAGTTCAAGTTTGGAGACAGAAATTTGGAAAATTTACCGTGCGATGTCCATCATGCTGGAAAGGGGTTGTCCAACATTAGCATTGAATCTAACTCTACAAATGCTCTCCAATTGATTCTGGAAGGCCCTAATGCTAAGCACCCCCAATTTGCCTTAATCAAGGATGCAAAACTTTTGCTTGCTCGTACAATATTAACTCTCACGCACATATACAGAGAGGCAAACCAGAATGCAGACCACCTCACCCATCTGGGAGCCGAACAGTTGGAAGACCTTGGAGTTATGGAGGAATCCCCCAAATCAGTTCGCCACTTCGTCTTGAAGATGGTTTGGGTGTTAGATCGTTCAAAGATTAATGTTCTCCGATTAGCCTCTCTCTCTCTCTCTCTCTCTCTCTCTCTCTCTCTCTCTCTCTCTCTCTCTCTCTCTCTCTCTCTCTCTCTCTTTGTGTGGTCATTTTGTCTATTTGAACTTTGAATTTCCGAAGTACCAAAAAAAAAAGGTCATTTCGTTTTGGATTGGTTTTGGATGAATGATTGGGGGTTGATAGTGTTGGTTGCTCAGTGGATTGGCTTCTTGGGCGGAGATGGTTTGGGATGGGGGTGTTTATAGTTGCAATTAAGTGCAAATAAGCTAAGGGAGATTACAACAGATGAATAAGGATTCTCCCCAGCAATTTCATCTAATAACGACGAATGCATCTCTTTTCGGCAGCTATTTTACTGATTTTAGAGCTCTATAATTGGTCAAGGCTAATTAGTTGCATGACGTCTAACCATGCTGCAGAGCTCTCAACTGAAGGTGTGACAGTCGCTTGGTTTGTATTGGTCAATTTCTGTATGGAAGCATCGTCAAAGTGGAACTACCGTGGCAACTGAATATTGACAAGGAGCATGCAAGTCTTCTAGCAAATCAAAGGAGACTAAATTAGCCATTACGATGGATGTTCTCCTTCTTTTTAATTCGGTTTTGTTGTTTTTGTCTTTCCTTTTTGTACTTTGTTATTTTCAGTTGTATTTACTTGTACTCGGTAGCGTTTAATTAATGAACTTTCTATCTTTTCCACCAAAAAAAAAAAATGGCAAGATATAGCTTATATATATATATATATATAAAAAAAAAACTCCAAAGATTAGTAAATTACACAACATTAGCCAGAGATTCATATTAAACGGTGCACCTTTCATATTAAACGACACAACTTCCAGCCAGAAGCGGGGGGCATGCTGTCCCCGCATGTTGGGCCGATCACGACCATCCGTGGTCGGCTTAGATCTGTTATGCAGAGGACGATTCAGGTTTGTTTGAACAAGATGTGATCTAAGCCGTCTATGCCGACTACGGACGGTCGTGATCGGCCCAATATGCATGCTGTCCCAGAAGGGACAGCACGCCCCCCGGATCCGAGCCTCTTGATTTTCTTTGACCAGAATCGAGGAAGACAACCACAGAACAAAAGGGAAAGAAAAACAAAGACGAGAAGGAAAATAATGGAGTACTACTTTTCTTTTTTGGATCTTTTCTTTTACCTCTTCAAATTTAATAATTTTTAGTTTATTTGTTTAATTTTTGCAATTGAACTTCCAAAATAGGAGAGTAATTTTTTTTTAACAGATCATACCATTCACTTGAGAAAAACCAGTGTGCTGATCCAAAACTAGTTTGCCAACCATGCCTCCATTGCTGCAGCCTGGGTGTGACTTAAAACAAACAGAGTTTCAAAGCAGCATACGGCTGGACTGAATCCATTCTTTGAGGCCACAGTTTTCATTATTGGGCCCAGCTGCAAAACAGACGAAGCCCAACCTCAGTAGGCCAGGGTATGAGGCAAAGGCGGGCTCCACGATTGGGCCACCAAGGCTGAATCAGTATTGGTATGAGGCGCTTATAAATGGGACCATATTGGGCCCAGCTGCAAAACAGACGTAGCCCAAACTTGGTAGGCCAGGGTATGAGGCAAAGGCGGGCTCCACGATTGGGCCACCAAGGCTAAATCAGTATTGGTATGAAGCGCTTATAAATGGGACCATATTGGGCCCAACTGCAAAACAGACGAAGCCCAACCTCGGTAGGCCAGGGTATGAGGCAAAGGCGGGCTCCATGATTGGGCCACCAAGGCTAAATCAGTATTGGTATGAAGCGCTTATAAATGGGATCTTCATGTCCTTTTATTCTGTACCAAGTACCAACTATCTTAGCTATTGGTCGAATAGGAGAAGTTTTTCGGTGCCGGCTGGGTATTGCCCAAGTGGTATTCGCTCGGCAATTTCAGCCGTCCAAAACGCAATCCGACGGTCCGGAAGAGGAGAGAGAGTGTTCGGGTGAGAGGAGAGAGGGAATCAATCTTGACTGTCCAAAATACTTTTGGACAGAGAGATTGTGCTCGGCATGGCCACGTGGTACCCATTTGGTACCCAAATTTTTTTCGTCGAATAGGGTCACTGCATACTCGATTTGTGCAGGCTATTACTAATGTATAAATAAATGTACAAAATACACCAGGAGAGATGGAGATATGTTAACAGTAATCCCTTGGCTACATGCATGTTCGGATTATTGATTTGTAGTGGTATCGAATAGCGAAAATTTTAGCGTCTTCTGTCTTCACCACCTTATCTTCTTACCTTTTTGGTGAGTTCACGATTCAAAACATAGCCTTAACTTGGCGTTTGACATGATAATCATGTAGACAAGCTCCATGTGCGCTGCAGATATCGAACGTTGGGAAAAAAACCAAGACATGCCAGTACTAGCAAATGTCATAAACCTGAAAGAATTTGGATGAAAATAACTCTAAATTGAAGTACTGCAACTAGATAGAGAGTTAGAGACCCTTTTTAACAACTACAGCAAAGATTTATGATTCACGGGTTTTGACAGATCTAAAAGTATCTACACTCCATCTCCAGGATAAAGATTACTAAAAGAAGGAAAACAAAATGTTATTCAAAGTTTTCATGGGAGCAAATAATGTACAAAGTCATTGAACTAATGGAATCCTCTTGACCCCCTTGATTGGTAGAGTTCCAGTTTTTGTTGGGCATCGGATAACAGCGAATCGATTGCAGGATCTCGTGTCAAATGCCCCTGCTTCGACGCCCACTCGATCACTTTAAGCACCTCTGCTTGAGCCAGTGCCTCATTATCTGGTACATGAAGTGCAATGTAACACAAGAGAATCAATGCCAGTGGCTGAACCGTTTGTTCACCAAAATACACCAGTTGTATCAAATGCTTAGCACCTCCTCCATCTATAATTGCCTTGCAGTGATTCATATGAAGGTAATTCTCAGTTTCTGCGAATTTCGTCAGTGCAATCACGGCCTCCATTATGACCTCGTTCTCTTTGTCCATTTCATCAAGGAGTTTAACCAGAGGTGGTATCATTCTTGTTTCGGTTGCCCGAAAAGTCCTAGCCAAATGCCCAATGGCTCTAACACAAGGGATAAGGAGCTCTGAATCTCCTTTCTCAATGATATTAAGTAACTGGTCCACCACAGCTCTGCAAGCGGGCGAATTGGGCTTGAAAGCCGACCGCCTCAACTCCGCGTTTTCCTCAGCTACAGCCGCAATTTCCACTAACGCCATGGCAGAATTGAACTTGACTTCTTCAGGACCCTTTTCTAACAAAACCGCGAAACACAAAAGCGCTCGTGACTCCGTTATGGCTTTGCATATCGAAACATTTCCCGAACAAAGGTGCCAGAGGGCTCTGGCTGCCATTGCCTTCATTTGTGCCTTGGTCTCTGGATCTTCCATTTCCCTCCCCTTTATGCTACCCCCGGCTAATGTAACGTGTTGCTGATGTTGATGATTATTTTTCGCATGGTTTTGATTCGACTGTGTTCTAAGTGCCAACGAGTTAGTGACCACATGGTGCATTTGGCTATGGCCACTAGGTGTCTCGTTACTCATTGGTCGCGACATTTGGCTAGTAAAATGCTTATTCTCATCGTCGTCGTGCTTATTGCTGCTACCGCTATTGCTGGTACTCGAATTCGCCATTACAACGTTATGAATCGACATGGCATGTTTACTGGGAATCAAATACTTACTATGCTCTTGAATCGTCTCGAAAGCTAGATGTCGAACGAGCAACCGAATCGTATTATTTTGCACAAAATGATCTTGACATTTCGGATGATTCGCTGCTAATTCCGAAATAGCCCAAGCCACAACCACCTGAACCGTCATCCGACCTTCTTTCAACATCTTCGCAAACACCCCACAAACGCCAGCATTCACGATCTGCTCCACGCTCTCTGGATCACGGCCCAAAAGCCCAATCGCTCTAGCGGCGTTTTCTTGGCCTTCCATCCTCCCTTCCTTGGCCAGCTTCAGCAAAGGCGCCACCCCACCTTCTTCAATTATCAGCTTCCCGTATCTATCGTTGTCTCTAGCCAATGACACAAGAGAGGCAGCTGCGTCCGTTCGTTCCTCGATCGAACCGGAGGTGAGGATTGCGATTTGCTCCCAAATGAGATGTAATATCGGCTCGTTGGCCGCGATAGGAGGGAGGCCCAGGCAGTCGTCGTCGCGATTGTCCGCCGGTGTCGACACGCGTAGCAGCCATGACATGTTGCCGATGGAATTTTCCAGCTGCTGCGACGTTTTTTGGAACGCGCCCTGTGGGATGATGGTGAACACGCGGCGCAGGCCGTTGGCTCGGCACTTGAAAACGAGGCTTAGTGCTTTATCAAGGACTTGTTCGGTGTCCTCTATGATGCGGCGCGTGGGCCGCTCGTAAAGGTCGTTGCTCGCACGGGCGGCCTGTCGGAGGAGTCCGGCGAGTTTTTCCGTTTTGGCTTTGATCTCGAGGCATTCCGTTCTGTTGTAATTCACGTCGTCTGATACTTTGGTCACTTGGTCGGCTAGTTGTATGGGTTTGGCTAGGATTTGTTTCACCAAGTCCGCCATGGCTACAGCGGACCCCTATTGATCAATCAATCAAAAAGAACCCAAAAACTAAAGATTCTTACAAACGGAAAGAAAATCTGGGAGATGGGTTTTCCTTTTCAATGGTGGATTTGGCAGAATTTGGCTAATGGAGGTTAAGGAAAATTATGGGGTTTTTTTTTCCCTCGTGTGATCAAAATGACCACCCTTGAACAAATCATGCCATGGTTTGGTATGGTAATTTCATTATGTAGTTTGGTTCTTTTTCAGTTGGGAATTGGGCTTGTTTTTTCTGAAACGGCACTCAAGGGTGGTGGCGGTCGAGCGGAGGTGGTGGTGGCGGCCGGTGAATCAAAGATTGGGTTTTTTTTTTTTTTGGGTTGTGGAAATGGTCAAACGCAAATCTCTCCTAATTTTTACATTTGATGATTCATGGGGGCGAAAAATTACAACAGTTACAAAAGGGCCTAATTTATAGGAAGTGTAATGGTGGGTGTAAAGTGGTGAACTGGAAAGGCGCAATGCAAATGATCAAACTGGTTGGAGGGGAAAACACAAGCCCCACCTCTTCTTCTTTATAAGCTCACCTGGCTATGATCTGGGTCGTGTAATGCACGCTCTTATAAGGAGAGTGGGTGAGAGAGCAACCACTGTTTTTCAGAAGGTGAAGCAAAGTGTTAGTAACGTTTTCAACGCATGGCATGAAAGATCAGTCGCCACCATTTTAGTTCATAAATCGCATCTCCTCCCGTGAGTCCCTGTGTACGAGTTGTACGGTTTAGAGATGCATTATTTCCATACTAGAAGAAAAAGCACTTCCAAATCAAGCAATTTAAGCCGTTCAAAAATATTTTTAATGGTCCATTGATTGTGATAACGCCTTGGATCGTGTCTGCATGTAGTAGCCAGAAAATTTGGTCAGTGAAGCACAATTCATAAAAGATAGTACTTTTATTGTGAAAAAAAATCTATTCATAAAGAATTTAACATTTCTTAATTTTCATTTGAAACGAGTCTCGTCTTACATACATTTTATGGACAGATGTTCCTCTTAGACTATTTGGTTGTACTTTTTTGGCTTCCAAGGAGGAGGTTTGGGGACTCGAGTCAGTGGAGGTCTAGGGTCCATAAATATGTGGTTTCAAGGCAAAATTTCAGTGAATTGAAAATTGTTTGTGAGTAATTAGTTATTCAGTGGCTCTAGGGCATCGCCGTGTGATGCCCTAACTCCCTTCTCCATCATTTTTTTTATGGGCTCATATATGTAGTCTTGAGTCCCACATAAATATGCGCAGGAGAATTACAATATAACACCAAGTAATGACGACCGGCCAAGAGCACTAATTACTTTTTTTGTTTAAAAAAAAATTGATGTACCAATTTATATTTTTCTACAAAATGCAAAAAAAAAAAAAAAATCCCTCCCAAAAATCCAGTGTTGGCCTGTGCCTACACTAGTCACCATGTGGCTTCGCCACTGTCTGCATGTAGTGCACTACAAGATACCCGTCTCTCCTTTTCTCAATGTTACATAATTACAATTCATTGCCTACTTTTAGAAAATTGATGTGGGTTTCGTTTCCGCTTCAAACCGTTGGACGTCAATTATGAATGATTTTATGAGTATCAACACTTCGAATGTTTGACAATAAAGTGTTAAATCATGGATGGATTCAACATTTAAAGATTGTGTGGATGATCATAAGAAAAATTGTAACATATGAAAGACGGAAGAGGGGATGGTATAGTGCCCCCAAAGTACTACACCGTTTAGGGTTCTCATCCGATCGTCCATTTCGACAATGTATGGCTTAGATTTAATGATGGTTTAGTTTTGTAGAAGATATGATTAAATCCTAACCGTACATTATCGAAGTGGACGGTTGATGGGAACACTATACCGTGAAGTGTTTTAGGGCACTACAGGGACCCTTCTACGAAAGACAATATTACTATTATTTTTATGCTCCTGTGAAATTCCTTTCCAAGGACCAGAATTAAAGAAAGAGCCAAACAAAACTAGTTTTTCTCTTCCTTTGAGGAAAATATTTCTTGCGAATTGAGATGTAAGAAACAATTAACAAACGTTCACGGAAATTCAATTTCCACACAGGAGTATCTTTTTTATTTCAGTTTTACTATTTCACTTAATTCGTTTTTCATTGTTTTTATTTATTTTTTTTTTGAACTGCCATTGTTTTTACTTGAGTTTGTGATTTTATCTATTGGATACTGTACTTAGTTTATGGACTGATGCATGACGCCTTATAAACTACAGAAAAGACGTGCAACAATCGAACACAAACAAGAAAGTTTAGAGAAAACGCTCTCTAGACTCTTTTATCATTCAATAATACTCAAAAAAACTCTCTTGCCCTTAAGGCTTACAACTTATTATATAGGAAACTGGAAACCCTAATTGATCTGCTCCGAAAAGGAGGCCAAATCAATAAAAAACGCAAAATTACCAAAAATGAAAAATTCGAAAATAATAGCAAAATAAAAAACTAGAGAAAATTCTAGAATGTTTCCCAAAAGCGCAGCTTAATTCGGATTTTCCTTGCCCAAGTAATTGGCAAGTCAAATCTTTCCTTAAACGGCAAATTTGCCCATTCGGAGCCCTAAACAACGACGAAAGCCCGAAAACGACGTACGTCATGGCCATAGGCGATGGGTCTTGATCGTTGGGCCGTTTTGAGTCCAACCCAAGTGGGCCCAACGCAAAATGCCACAATAGCATAATTACGATTTTGCCACCCTAGGTTTAAATTGCCGAAAATACTCTTCCTCCATGGCTACTGCATCATGGACGAAAAATGTAACCAATTTTCGATGAGAAATATCAGTACAAATTAACGGGAAAAAATACTTTGAAAAGGTAGTGATAACAAACTTTGAAGTTATTGAACAGTTTGCTCGATCGTTAGATATAGGGTTCAAAAATTAATTGAAATGCGGACAAATTAGTATCAAAAAGTAACGAGAAGAAACAAGAGAAGGATCAAGCATCCCTTTCAGCATTTAATTAATCTCACTGATATATTCTTGGTAGAGTTTCTCTCCCCTATCCCTTGTAGGAGAGAGCGATTGATAATATGATCCTGCTTGAATTTGTTGACATTAGTAATCATTCCATTCTTGTGGAAAACATTAAAGTCTCGTATGTGGGTGGATAAAGAAAGAGGATGGATATATATGTTATTGGGCGAGATTGGTTAAGGAGGGGTATAAAGCTATAAGCTTACACGTAATTTGAGTAGTAGTTGATTTGGTGATTTTATCCATCCGGATTAGCTAATCCTAGGGTGGGGGTGGGATTAGCTAAGACCCCTACAAGCGAATAATCTCTCCCCTCCCCCTTCCTTATCCCACCACCAAACACCTCCTTCCTTACCCCCCCTCTTATACTTCTAACAAACGGGCCTTAAAGCAAGTACCCGCACTTGCAAAAAGGCAAGCAATGCCGGGTTAGGCTCACCTCCAAAATATAATCCATTGCCTCCAATCAAACCATAACTGATGTAGAATGTAGATATGGTCGCGTGCCGCTATTTGGAAATGCTTGATAGAAAAGTGGGGAAAATGGCCAGTGGCGGATGAACCCTTCTACCCGCACCGATAAAGGTGCACCTACCACGTATCGACGGTGTCAGGGACGCCGTTGTGGGTCCCAACCGATCAATCCGAGCAGTTCATTCTTCTCAAAATCGAATTCCGAGTGGGCCTACGCGGAAATTGAGGTAATCGGACGGCTGTATGAGCTTGATCCAAAATCACTCCCATTTCATTCAGCCGTCCAATTGCCTCGATTCCCACTTAGGCCCACTCGGAATTCGATTTTGAGAATGATGAACGGCTCGGATCGATCGGTTGGGACCCAATCGTGGTCGGTGCACCTTTGGTCGGTGCCCATTGTTTTACCGGTGGTGAATTGGTCCGTGGATCTTATGGTTGATGCGAAACGGCCCAACGAACAAGGCCATAGACCCATGGGCACCTGTGGTTTTCGGCCTAATTCCCTTGTTTAGGCCTCCGAAACATCAAATTTTCCATTTTAGGAAATAATTAATCTGCTAATTACTTGGTCAATTCAAATCGTTTTGACCTAGGTTTTTGGCAATAGCTATCTTTTTTATTCTAGTTTTCATATTTGAGCCTAACTCAAATATTTCCGTTTTTGGTAATTTTTGTAATTTTCTTTATTTTATGTTTAGTCGACAATTGTTGCCTTTTCTGGGTTGTTTCTAGGGTTTCCGTAGTCTATATATTGATATTGTAAGCCCTCGGGCTAGTCAGTTGATTATTGAATAAAAAAATTGAGTTTTAGAGTCTCTAAAATATTGTTCGTGATCGTTCTTGATCATCTTCCCTATACGCTTCCCTTCGTCAATAACTTTTTTCGGCCAACCAAAACTCACATCAATAATTCAACCCGTTCAATTATAACACGAAGCCAGATCCAATCCCCTTGCGAAAACTCCTTGGAAAGAGAAACAGAAGGAGGAGCATTGGATCTTGGACCGTGAAGACAAAGACTAGTTTACTGATCTGGAGAGGGTTCGGGTGAAGTGGTCGTAACTGACTAAACCAGATTAGTATTTGAGAATTTTTTTTTGATTGTTTGTGTGGCACCCAATTATCCATTTTTCACTTGCATTCTAAAAGTTAGTTTAACCGAATGATTACTGGTACAATATTGTTGTTCTAGGATCCTTAAAAGTCAACAAAATCACACACTTTTACCACTTTGACACGAATTTGCATACAAGATTTCTCCCTTTCTATTGTATTTGATCAAGTTAATCCTTTTTTTGGTACACAATTTGATCAAGTTAATCGACCTTGTAGAATAGAAGTGGTGTTGTTTGTTTCAGAAGAGAAGAAATGAAAGGAGTATGGTGGAGCACTAATTTTGTTGTTCCGCTACAAGAGTAGATTGAAAGAAGATACTCGTATTAGTTATTGTCTCGAAATATGCAAATTTGCAACCAGTAGTTAGAACAGTGTAACTAGAAAATACTCTTGCTCAAAATATATAACGTGTGCATGCAGGGACGAAATTAGGATTTGCAATTTGTGGGATCGAGCAAAGTTTAGCTAACAGAACAACTGGAACCTTCCAAATTAGTAGACGAGTTTGTGCATCAGCGTTACAAAATATATCTCATAAGTAGCATCTCATAAGTAGCATCGTAACTATTAGGCAACATGAAAATAAGTAGAGTTGTATGATGTTTTTCGACAAATGCCCATAGAATAAAGAAGCAACAAAAGAATTTTTGATAAATTAGTAGGCCATGTTATAAATAAATTATACGAGTACTATATAGATAGGGTTATAGATACCTAAAAGTTGAGGGGTACGTATATTCCCAGTAGTAGACCCCCACCCCACCATTTCCATTAGAGCATCAAAGAAGCAGCTAAGTCAAAATTTTGGCCAAAAAACCTGGTGTACAGTACATATAGCTACCCTGTCACTATCAACACTCTAAAAATCCTACCCATTTTACCTATCTTTTATTAAAATATTATTTTGTCCTTTATATATATAAATAATAACCACTGTTCTTCGTCTACCTCTTCCATCGCCAAAGACCACTGTTCTTCGTATACCTCTTCCATCGCCATCGATCTTGGATCGTCGCCGCCGCCGGGTTGTTACCTCTTCCATCACCGTCGACCGTCGCCAGATCGTCATCTCTTCCGATCTCTGTCTATGTCGATCTCATTCTCTGTCGATCTCCCTCTCTGTCTCCGGCGATGCCACCGCCGTTGAGCAGCGATCGTTGAGCAGCTGCTGCCGCCGTCGAGCAGCTTCTGGTTGTAAGGAAGGGAGAGATAAAGATTAAAATATTAGATGGATGGTGAACAGTGCCATGGTATTTTTGCCTATGCACTGTTCAAATATGGATGGTGAGCAGTGATATAGAGTAGCTATTGCACCTCCCTTTTCTTCTTCCTCTTCTCTATTTTGCCTCGAAAGTGGGTTTTGTCGTAGCTGCTGCTGCTGCTCCTAGAGCATCCTCATCAGGCTCCCTATAATAGCTAATATAGAGAGTCAAACCCCCAAAAATCAGGCTCTCAATTCTTCTTCCTCAAATTATTTTTGTCACAGTACCTACTCAAATTTGAGTAGGCACTGTTCACGCTCTTTTTTTTATTATTGTTTTTGCCGGTTGCTTTTTCCCCGGGTTTTGATGCGTCCAGAAGGGGGGGGGGGTATTTTGATGGCAAAGGTCGGGCGGGGAGATTAGCTTTTTAGGGGGAACTTTTTTTTTTTATAGACTTGAGGGGAATAGTTTAATATAGTAAAGTTTGGATAGAGAGTCTGATTTTTTGAATTTTTTTTAAAGTGGCTTGCTAAATTATAAAATGTGTTTTTGTGGTTAAATTTGATTTTTTTTTTGTGAGACTGATAAGGATGCTCTTAGAAATCTTTATTTCACTTTTTTTTTTTATCTGAATTTCCAATAGAGATCAGTCACAAACCATTTTTTGTAATCATGGAATAGAAACAGGAGTATATAATAAACCAACAAATTACTGGCACTGCAAGCAGCATCTTTTTGTTAAACTGTAAAAGATCTTACCAAAGGACACACAATCTGTTTTTTTTTTCACGTTTTCAAATCATGGTGCAGATGTCATGAGAGGACGAGTACACGTTACAACTAAGAATTACTCTACTAGGTGTTTTTATTGATCTCTATATCTCTATTTTAGAAACATGATGTGATATAATAATGGGAGATTTTGTAATTTGTTCTTTTTTTTAATATACTTTTTTTTTGCTTTATGACACAATATTAGAGGGACTTATCGTCATTTTAGAGATTTAAAGACCAAAATAGAGGTATGGGTCCCTCTATTTTAGTCGCTAAATCTCTAGAAAAAATAATGGGTCCCTCCAAAAACTAGAAAAAAAGAGAAGAAAAATTACAAAATCTCTCCTCGTGATGTCACATCCGGTCTCTAAAATGAAAATATAGAGATTGATAGGAGATGCTCTAAGATGGTGTCAGTCCTTGATTGGTGCACTTAGTACTCCCTCCGTCTCCAATTTTTTTGTCCCAATTCTCACTTTGTGTTGTCTTAAAATTGTCCAGTTCCAAAGTAATGGGTAAAACATGGTGAGTTTACATTTGCACCCTTATTTTTTGAAACTAAGTACATGCAATGATGATGCTTTTAAGGGTAAAAGGAGGAAAAAAAGGAGAAAAAAAATAATACTATTAGTAAAGCTGCCCCTGAAATCTTCCCATAGTAAACAACTGCCAAGGAGCACATTTCTGTTTTTTTTTTTTTTTGATCAAACACAGAATTTTTGATTACTCAAAAACCGCCCAAAGGGCTACAAACGCCGAACTGGAGCCCATCGAAGGGTAGAAAACCCCCGATACACGGGTTATCCATGTGGTTCGGATGAGCACAATCCGAGTACAGAAAAGAACCATCCCGAAAGGGAGTACCAAACAACCACCCTTGAAGGGGGCAACGATTCCACACAGGGAATAGAAGAAAAACAAACTAAACAGAAAAACAAAAAACAGAAAAATCCGGTCAGATCCATATCCGTCTTCATACCCATCGACGACCACCGTCAGCCTCAAGAGGGGTGAGAAACGGTAGCGGTAATTTGACCTTCCTACACCGCCCGCACCCCAAAGCAAACCAATAGCGGTACCGTGATTTGATAGAAAAACGACGAACAAGGAGCCGGACTGAAAAACCTCCCCAGAGAAGAAATCGAAGTCGCCGCCGCCGGAGAGGGGTCTGCCGGACTCCGCCGCACCAGATCCGGCATCTTTATTCGGTTTAGAAGCAGACCCGACCTCCCTCAAGACCAGACCATCCCCGAAACTGTTCTGAACTCGGCCAAGAAGAAGAAAGGGTATTGGATCTGTGGCGTGAAGGTGAGATGGAGATGGAAGAAATTGGTGGAGGGGGCCAGGGTAGAAGAGACCGGGTTGGAGAGGAGAGAGGGTGAGAGAGGTCTACCTTCTAAGAAAGGGGTGGGGGAGGGGTGGAGGAGAAGGAGGCGGCTGCCCCCCCCCCCAGGAAAACCCTAATTGATGGATGCTAGAGAGAAGGAGGAGAGAATAGCGTGGGGTTAGTTTCAATCCCGAGCGGGTACCACGTGGTGCCTGCTCGAGCACATCCGGCTTAAAAAAATGTGACGGTCGGCCTGGATTGAAAGTTCAGGATGAATTTAGAAAAGGAAAAATGTGTTTTAATCTGAGCCATCCGTTACATTTTTGGACGGCCGGATGTGCACGAGTAGGTATCACGTCAGCAATACCCGCTCAGCACTGAAAAAATTCCTCCTCTGACACGTAGTAAACAACTGTTATTGGAATGAAGCATTTTTGGGGCGAAATCCGAGCGCATCAAATCGAAATGGGAATTTCTCCAGTTTAAGCTTCCATTCAAAGACCATCAAGAAAACGTTTTGGTAGTTAGGGCATTTCAATCCAAGAAATATTCACAAAAAGCCGCAGAGAGTGATGTGATTCATATGAATGATTGAGCGTGGGGTATGGCTTTGATCTATTTTTGGTTGGCTTCCACAGGAATCAACGGAAAGTGCAGAGAAGATTCGGGCTTGGTGACAATTTTTAGATTAACCAGCATGTGTTTGTTTCTCTTTGCTGGGGATGATCCCTTTTTTCCATTGCTCCATCTCTCTCTCTCTCTTTTTTTTATTTATTTACAACACAAGAGAAAGTATCTCCACACCTAAATGGGACGAGACTAATCCACTTAGGATTTGCCGCTAAACACCCAAAAAAAACAGTCAAAAGTAGCTACGAGGGGGGGACCACTGGACGCGGCTATGAGGCTAACCATGTATATAGACTTTCATCTCTCACCTGGTTGGCCTGCCACCGAGAATCGAACTCACACCTCTAGAGTAGGAGCAAACCCGCCCGCTAGCCAACGGAGACAACGCTCTTTGTTACTAAAATAGTCTATTAGTTTTACTGCGGAAATAACCATCTCACAGAGTAACCAAAAAGGCCAATTGGTGTCGTCCAATCATGATTGGTGACCTTTGGTGCTGGTGATACCATCACTTCCTAAACTTGTAGGAGTACTACAACTTGTAAATTGTACTCGATGTACTATCATGTGACAGCCCATGACTCACCTCGATACAACGGAGCTCTATGATATAAGAGAATAAATCATGTCCTAACTTGCACAAGACTTTTTAAAGCCGTGCGGGCGTCAAAGCTCGTTGGAGAACTTCACAGTTAAGCGTGCTCACCCTGGAGCAATCCTAGGATGGGAAGCGCAATCTTGGGATGGGTGACCTTCTGGAAGTTTAAGGAGCTTGGACGATCAAAACGGACAATATTGTGCAAGGCGGGGGCGGGTCGTTACAGTGTATTTTCATTTTTTTTTTAAATTTTTATTTCAATTGATAGATGGCTAACCTATTTCTGCAGGAATCGAAACGGGGATGGTGATAAAGCGATGGGTTCCATGACTTCCATGCTTAAAAATTTGATATGCAAGTGATGCCCTGCTATTGCCTTTTCATGTGCTCTTTGGGTCGATAGGAACAGATGCATATCAAAGCAACCGCGTGCAGTTTCTTCCAATTTGGAGACAACCTTTTCATTTCCAGAAATTTCCTTTATCTTCCTGGTTGCAAAATTCTAACAGTATGTAGTAAGACTGCTAATCCTAATTCCTAGCCGACTCTTCAAAACCTCTTCCTCATTCAAAACATAAATAAGAAAACGAAGACCTATAGCATGCGCTATAACGACCCGAATTTTCGGTCCTATTTCTTTTCGAACAAGTTATATTAGGATCAAGTAGCAAGACGATTGAATGAAGGTGATGTAAGCTGTAGTGAATACTCGTTCCATGGAGACAAACCCCTCGGCGGAAACGTTCCGTTACTATAGACTGAACTCGGATATTGGTAATGGATTCATCGATTCATTCAGTTTTTATCCTATTAGTTTTAAGGATAAAAACCGATCAATCCTTACCGATATCCGATGAACTGATTATTTACGAGAACCTTTAAAAACATGTTTTGAACAAATTGAACAGTTCGGGTCATTTGTGTGGGACTCTAAAATGGGTGGTTTACATTTATTGTGTCAAATGTTGTGTGAGAAAAATCAGCCCCATACTTGCAATAAACAATGACTTTTTTTTTAAATAACTGGGTGGTCTGGGCCAGTTTGTGCGCACTTCGACTAATCTCATGGTCTATGTATAGTCCGCCACACACATTGACTGGACAAAGCCGATACCCCATGAACAATGATTTATCTTTATTTTAGCGGAAACGTTAATTTGTAAGTTGAACGATGTCGCAATGCTGGAACAGACAACATACGATATACGATAATCCTGGAAAAAGGCTGGACCAACACTCGCATAGAATCGGATTCTCTAACTGCCGTAACTCTTTTCAACGAAGGAGCTAACACGAATCATCCCCAAAGCAACATACTAAATGATGGAAAATATCTTCTTAGTCTTACAGGAAGCACTCTCACCCATACTTACCGTAGTGCCAATGAATGCGCTGACTGTCTTGCTCATCTCGGAGCTGAGCAAAATGAGTCTCTGGATGGTGATGAACACTCCTCCTCTGGCGGTTCGGGAATACCTCATTAGGGACAAGCTTAATATTAGGCAGTTCATTGACTAGTTTGTTGTATTTGGTCTTCTGTTGGTTCTTTGTTTTAGCTACTCTTGTATCAGTACTCCTGCACCTCTGATGCTGGTTTCTCCATTCTAGTTTTATGAAATTTCCGAAGTACCCAAAAAAAAAAACATACGATATACGAGTAATCACAAACTCCTGTTCTTTTGCCGAGTCTTGAACGGGAGAGTTGCGAGTTGGTAGACGAGACGCAGGGACAATGGTGCATGAGCGGACAGCTATGGACCCAACAATGTTATGCTGCTCACAATCCCTATTTTGTCTTGTAGTAAAACTTTAATTTACAAGTAAATTTTTTACTAAAAGACAAAAAGGAATGTGAATATCAATCTGAAGGGTATGGAAATCACTCCCCCTTCTTCATTACCTAATGTTTTTTGCTCAAGGAGTACCAAACCATTAGGATCAAAGTTCATAGAGTTAAATCTTTTTTCAAGTTAAGCTACCAGAACAATAGGAGCTCTACCACTTTATTTCTATCAGTCCTTCTATTGTCCGCTCATTGGGCGGACGATAATAGTGCTTCTTATCGGTAAGATTGTACTCTTACCGGTCAAAGAACACTTTTATTGGGTGGACGGTAGAATTTTCCAATTTCTATTTTCTACTAAGGGTATACTCCTATTTGGACTGAGAACTTGTCATTTCAAACTTTTTTACTGTATGTCATTTTCTTTCCATTCATTACTCTCTTTTTTTTTCTTTCCCCCCCCTATGAATCTATATGCTTAATACAACAAATAAATTTTGTGACAACACAACATAGACCTGAATTTAGCAACTATATGTTCGAAATATGAAACCTAGCTACGGAGTATTTCTTTTGCTGGCCTTAGGGGATGGACAATAAATAGTCCTCCACCTAAGAGACCGAGAAAGGCCTATATGTTCATTGTGCTGCGGCCCATCTCTTCAACCATATCGGATAATAATAGGAAGCCCAACTGGGTTAAATCCTGGGTCACAAATCTTACATTATACTAAAAGTCCACACGTTACAATGGATATCGTGGCCCAAGATCTTTCCGACAAGTGGGGGGCAAAATACACTGGCGATGGATGTAAGAGCCTCGCTCGCGCACGCTCTCCGTCTCTCCTCTCTCCTCTCTCCCTTCGCTTTGTTTTAGGAAATGCATCATCTCTACTCTTTAACTCTTTAATTGGATACGAATGTACGAGCGGTCCAGATATGAATTGTCGCATCTAGTCCGAGTTAGATTTGAATTGTCTCGTTCAGTTCAATTCAAGGTCAAAACTTGGACTGGAGAGAATCCAGATTAGTATTGTTTTTTTTCTCTCTCTTTTAACCAAGCTCCCTTTGCATTGTAATAGAAGAAGCTGTATTATGTATAGAATGAAATCGGGATAGAACTCTCTTATGAATATATCAACGAAAACCAAAATAGTTAAAAAGTCTAGAAGCACATCTTCAAAATACAACTCCGCACACAATTATGTCTACATCCATTCAATGCATGTAGCATTGGTATTCGTCGAACGACTTTGAACATAATTATGTCTAACATAACGTTGTAGCGTTTGTAGAAATTTTAAATCCATCTCAAAATCAATTGACAATGAGTAGAGAGGTCCAAACATATATTAAGTGATCGTCCATTCCAATCCCAAGCAATGTGAGACAATATTTCTTAACATCCCCCTCACGTGTAGCCACTTTTTAGGTCCTATCATTGTGTAACTTTTATTATGGTCTATCATCATGAGGCGTGAATTGTGATTTTTTTAAAATGCGGGATAGAATGGGCCCCGCATTTGAGGTCTGGTGGAGGATACGAGTGAAAATTCCTTTTTCCAGATCCGCTGAATCATTAAGTATAACCAGCTGACATAACATTGATTGATTGATCCATGAGAGTCCAAGCGTGTGAGCCCCATATATGTCCTTGTTAAAAAACACAAACAAAATAATTCCTGAAATGAAAATGAATAATCGAACCTGCAAACCAACATAACATGATGGGACCCATTTTGAAATCAATGCTTATTTCCGACCTTTCTATTATCCGAATGGAAAAAAGGGTTTTTCTATTGTGAGCCCACTGGACTTACAATAAGACAACAAAAAATAAAAAAAACAGATACTCCAGTGTATTATTTTTACTTTAATTCTCATACACTTTTACACATTCCTATACATTTTTCACATATTCTCATACATTTTTTAAGCCTTATAATCAGTCCATTGAATGAATTTTAGAATTTTCCATGGAAAAAAAGAAGAGGGAATGAGAAGTAAGTGATGGGGTTTTAGAGGGTGTTTGGCCACTCATTTTTTACATTTTCCATTTATACTTATCACATTTTGGATGTTTGGGAGCTGTCAACAAAACAAACAAAATAATTCCTTTTCATGAAAATAAAAAAGAGGTATTGAGCGATTCTCCACTCACATTCTCCACCGGCAAAATACATTCTGCAAATTTCTCCCAAACACTCCTCCCAAATTCAAAACACATTCTGATCATAATCCAAAAGCCAAAAAAGCCAAAAAAATTGAAAATGAAAAGTTGAAAAGTAGGCTCCCAAACCCCCCCTACTTTTATGGATGAGATTTATTTGGACATTTCTATTTTTTTCCTTTCGCTCTTTTGACATAAAATGATTGTTGTCGTTATCCTTTTAATTTGATTCTTATCATGTAGTAATCCTCAATGTTAATGTACCAAATCCCGTCATTACTTTAGTTAGCGCATTTTGACCGATAGCGAAAAAACAAAACCTTCGTATCCCTACTCAATCAACTCATAGAATCCGGAAAATCGTCACATGATAAACAATACCTTCATATCCCTACTCAATCAACTCATAGAATCCGGAAAATCGTCACGTGATATGACAGATTGTGAAAACAATTAATTTCAATCATCAATTAAAATTAAAAGTCAAGACTCCGTGTATGTTTATATTTATTCCTATGTATTTATTCCTAGTACCAATCAACCTATTTTCCGGGTGCAAAGTTATACCCATCAACCTACAAATTTGACATGATACAATATGTTCTTATTTATGCAGATTACGAAAATGATTTTTTTTATATATATAATTCAGGTGTCCAAGGAGCTTATATGCACTTTAATTAATCCAGGCCCGACCTCACCAATATATTGTGAAGAGTGATAATTAAATTTGGAGCAAAGCTTCGGGTTCGGGTTAGAAGTTCTAATAGAGTTAGAAGCTAGCAGTGACCCATCAGTACATTCGATCCTGAATTTTTCTCTTCAAAGTGCAAGAGAATCGAAAAATAAGAAACTAAAACAGAAAGAAAGCGATAATTAGAGATATACTTTGTAATTTAATTTCCTAAACCAAAATTTAATTTGCACAGATGAATCCAGCTCCTTTAGTAGTAATTAATTAATCCGTTCAACTGAATAAAACCCAAAAAACCCAGTAGAATTTACATTATATCAAGACATTAATTAGTTCAAATCCTCTACCAACACTGGTCAGTCTCCCAATTCCGGCGAGGGTAACCGGAAAACCCCGACACAGCCGCCGTCAACGAGCTATACCTTCGACTTACGCTGAAAAGATCACGGTCATAAACAGCGCGCTTGTTGGGATCCGACAGTGTGGAGTAAGCCGCCTGAATCTTCAGGAATTCGGTCGTCGACGTATCTCTCCGGTTGACGGCGGCCACGTCAGGATGACACGTCCTCGCCAGTCTCCGATACGCCGACTTGATTTCGTCGCCTGTGGCGGTCATCGGAATCCCCAAAACCTCGTACAGAGATAGTGCTGGTGAAGCCATGTCAGCGCTGAGAGTGGCGGTGGTGGTGGTGGAGTATGCAGCAACAAGATTTGGTCGACGGAATTTGACACACGGTGGCGACGGAGGCGGTGGACCGACGGTGTGGGTTTTTGGAGTTGAGTAAAGTGATGATCCAAGAAATGAATTTGAGGTGGAAACAAACATATTAGTTTGATGAAAGCTATGGGATTTTGAATGTTGAGTGGACTATATATGGTAGCATATATACACCCCGTTTGGATGCCGAAGATGATTTGGATGGATTCGTAATGAGGGTAGATTTGAAGGTGGATTTGTAATGAGGATGGATTTGGTAATGAGGGCGGCCCCACCTCATAAAAAATGGATTTGTTAGTGAGGTGTTTGGATGGTATTTTGAGAAAGTGGATTTGAAAGGTGGATTTGATAGGATAAGAGAGCAAATGACTTATTTGCCCCCAATTTTTTATTTTAGTAAACTAAATGAATTAATTTTATTATAATAACAATAAATAAATAATAATTGAAATAATTACATAATAAATACATAAACTTATTTAAACTATATTATATATTAAAAATGATATTTCCGAAAAAGAATTTAAAAAAAATATTTGTTATTACAAGTTTTCTACAAAATATGTAATTTTTACTTGGATTTTTAATAACATTACTAGAGCCCAAGGATAAGACCTTGGCCCAATTGTTTTTTATAAAAAAGATGGCCCACTAGAAGTTTATAGCCCTTATACAAACAAAACCCATCTCTTTCCTTTCCCATCTCGTTTTCTTCTACAAAGGCAAACCACCACTGCCGCCTACCCCGAAAACGGCAAATCCATGGTTGCTCCGACGGTTTCATCCCTCTAGATCTAAACCCATGGTTGCTCCGACGACGGTGGTAATCTCTCCGACGACGACAATGGTTGCTCCGACGACGACGACGACGACGGTTGATCCGACGATGGTAATCTCTCATTCTCTAGTATTTTTCTGTTCAAAACCCCCTAAAATCACCCGAATTTGGATGGGTATTTTCGTACCAAAAACCCATATATCCCCCATGATTTGCTAACGACAGGGGGGAAGCTGTCGTTACCAAATCCGGGTACTCCCGGATTTCTACTCCCAACAGTAAAATATTTCTTCCAAATCCGGGTGGTGTTTTGGCGTCCCAAACGCCGGACTAAAGTGGGACTGGGAATACAAATCCGGGAGTTTTGCAAATCCGGGTGCCAAATCCGGCATCCAAACAGGGTGATAGAGCCTTGATTGATGGATTGAGGATGTTGCAGTCTGTGTATATATGTATGGTGGAGGGATGAGGGAATTTGACACTGGCGTGTTTCAATTGATAATGAATTGTAATATTCCTCGACAATATCACGTTGGACAGACTTACTTTGTTATGCGTCACTCTTGATGGACACAAATAAATACGTAACTCATGGTCGTCAAGTTTTAATGGACTATCAACATTCGAAGATGATATCTTCGGTATACACATGATTTTAACGGCGCTATATATTGAGCTGCTAATTTTTCTTGGTGCGGTACTTTTTGTTTTCTTTGTTTGTTAATGTGGATTTGTTTTATGCAATTACAAAGATACTAAACCAATTGCAATATACTTAAATGACATACCATGATTTTTTGTGATATAAAATATTAGCGTGGAATAGTGAGTTTATTTAGACTATTCCGATAAATTAAAATAAGCGTAGCACCACTTTGTTACACACTTATAATGTATTGAAGCTGACGAAACAAAATCGAAACCCTCGAATAGAAATTTAACCTATTAATCTATTAATCCAGTAGTATTCAATTTTTCAGAAAAAAAAAAACCTGTTCTGACAAGCTTATCCACGAGATGAGTCAGCAAACTGTTCATTTGGATATGCAATTGTTCATGTTTTCTAGGTCCCACCTGTTCCCTATCCAATTTTTGAGAAATTCAATCCATGAATTTGGGGTGACTGTTGTGCAGCCCCCGCACAGAATTTGCTGTGCAGCATCCGAGCCGTCTGTTGCTCGGATGGACGGCTTAGATTTCATTTTGCACGCACGACAGCGAACGGTTTGGATGCAAATGTGCTGAGGTGAAATCTGGACCGTCCACCCTGTGTCCGAATTGAGGAGCCTTGGACTGGTAGTTATCCTATGTTTGGACAAAAGTTTTAACGAAGGGTTACATCGAACTTTTTTTTTCTGGTGTAAAATATTTGGGTTGGATTATTATTAGAGTAATTAAACACTTGAGGAGAGACAATGATGGATGCTTTTGTTTATCCCAATCCAAAGTAAACGAGATATATGTCAGCTAGAATTTGAATTTTTGTATTATGGTTTAGGTATTTCTTTTTACTGAAATTTTGAATGAAATCCTTTACATGATGCAATCTTTTTATTTTGACAAACTTAAAAGATGTATTTTTTATTTTATTTTATTTTATTTTATGTTAAAGCATAAATACAAGCATTATATGACTTGATATGTTTTGATCACAAAAGATACGCGGGCACATATAAGACTTGTATGTTGGCTAACTTGTTTTCTTTAAAAATCACGCATAGATTTTTCTTTTCCTTATCCAGTGTCTGGACTAACTTGCGCGCACCTTTACTAATTCTGAAGTCCTAGACTTTGATCACCAGGCCAATTGCTAGAGGTTAAAATCACTGATAGATTAAGACAAGTCAGTATTAAAGTTTTAAATACGAAGCTTTTTGACCCAAAAAAATTGAGGATCACACAAGACCCTATAGCCATCAAATCAAGCAATCCAAGGATTGGATAAGGCTTGCACCATGTGTGGTTTGCTGTAACACATATCATTTACATTCCATCGCTTTCTTGAAAAATAGTACTGATCTGTTAGCATTGTCAAGATGGGTGTTTTTACCCTTAATCTTTTTTTTTTTCTTTTTTCAAATTTCCATATGAACTGTGGCAGTAAACCAAACCTACATGCTGGCAATAGTAAGGTACTCAATTTTGGATTGCAAGTCTTTCTCTCAACTCAGATACTAGAGATTCTTTGATTTTACAATGTATAGAAGAATTTTTTTTCTTCTAAATATAAATAATGGCGTGATATGATGTGATATATTATAATTTCAAATGATATGTGTGTGTGCACAAGAAACAAATACCTTTAACTTTTTTGTTCTTTTTAAACATTGATACATAAATAAACAAAGTTCTCATGTATTGGATCAAGCAATGCGACTCATTACATCTTTTTTCTCTCTCCACGATTCCTTACGTTTTGGATGAATAAGCTCGTTATTTCAAAGAAAACATAGACGAATAACCTAAAATTGCAAGGTGTACACACTAGGCTTATAAAACCACGAACAACAACACCAAACTACACTTAAAGATGAAAAAGTACAAAAATTACTAATATTGTCAACAACATATGTGCCATAATTAATTTCTTTTACCATCTTGGCGTTCATGAAAATGAGAATACCCAATCTCCTAGTCTTGTACATTATTTTCTACTATTTCATGATCTTTTCTGGACATAAAGTGCTTTTTTCCAAGCAGTGCTCCGGAGAAAATTTGGACACAGATACCGTTGAGTCGTTCAATGCCGACATGCCACGAACGGGTACGGGGTCTTTGTAGTGAGGGGCACACTACAGGGATGTAGTGTCCGACCGTCCATCTCTATTATGAACACTCGAATTTTAATCCAAACAATGAACGACTCGGATCATTTGGAGTTTGGATTAAATCTGAACCGTTGGTGCTGAGATGGACAACCAGATGGGGCTCACTACAACCCTGTATCCGTATCACTATTTGGACACACCTATATCCGTATCACTATTTGGACATCTGCACTCCAAGCATTTTTTTGGGGCAGAAGCTGTTGGTTTTTACTTTTTACTCCCTCCGTCCCAATTTTATAGTCCCAGTAGACACTTTTTGTCGTCCCAAAAAAATTGTCCCACTTCAAAACTAAATGAGTAATTGTTAAAAAATTTCCTCTTATACCCTTATATTTTGAAATTAAAAATAATAAAAAGTAAGAAAGTGTAATGATTGAAGGGGTAAAATAAGAAAAACATGTTTTAAAAAGTACAATGATTATGTTCTCTTATTAAGTTGGAATCTCTTAAAGGGACTATAAAATTGAGACGGAGGGAGTACTAACAGTCCATGATGGAAAGAACACGGGCTTGGACTAGAGACTTTTGGGCCAAATCCTTTTGGAGCTCTCCGAAAGAGTCCACTTTTGAAGTCCGAATGTCCAATTCGAAAGCCCCAATTTGGTGAACTCTGCGCGCAAAAATGGGGAGTAAGAAGAAGAGGAAGAGGGGGGTGACGGTGGAGAGGCCAACCATACACCCACGCAACAAGTACTCCGACAACCCACCCGACTTCGCCCAATTAGCCTCTCTCTACCCGTCTTTTGAACCCTTTGTTTTCTACTCTCGTGATGGCCGACCCAGAATCGACTGGACCGATTTCAATGCCACCAGAGAGCTCACAAGGGTTTTGCTTCTCCACGATCATTCCCTCAACTGGTACCCTTCCCATATATTCTTAAAAACTGCTTCTTTTGAGGTTATGGGTGTTCTTTTGGTTCTTGTTCCTGTTTATTTTTCGGGCCTTCGAAGAATGCTAACCAAACAGCTTAGGCTTCCTAGGCTGTGGTATAAGAAGTATGTTGAAATTCTTGAAAAGGGTTTAGGACTATTAGAAAGAATATTGGGTAAGTGTGAAAATGTTAATATGTGAGCTGAATTTTATTTTGCAGTTGAGGGGTATTGGCATGACCCCTTATTTTATCTTTCATTGGTTTATGGGAAAATTTAGGTAAAGATAAGAAATTGGGAAGTAAGTTTGGACCCGATTGCTAGAATTTCGTTTAACTGGACAATTTATGGTTTCATGGTGTTTCTCTTCGGAATAGTTTAAATGTTAGTAGCTGAATTAAGCACTTGACGTGACTGGGAAAGATCAAAGTATCTATGCTGTGATGCCTGATTCATGCAATAGACGTGATTAGTGAATGATTAAAATATCTATGCTGTGATATTCGGGATCAGACACTGTTTATTGGTGCGGGTGTTGGGTAGTGATTGTGGTGAGTCCATGATTTTCAATCTTGTATTGTTTATGTTATTGGCAATTAAGAGAAGGTTTAACTTGTAGGTGGATTCCTGATGGTCAGCTCTGCCCTACTGTGCCAAACAGATCTAACTACATCCACTGGATTGAAGATCTTTTGTCGTCCGACATCATTACAAACACTAATGCTAAGGTTGATGGTGAAGTTGTAAGAGGTTTTGATATTGGAACTGGAGCAAACTGTATTTACCCTCTTCTTGGTGCATCCCTTCTGGGGTGGAGTTTTGTGGGGTCAGGTAGTTTCATTGGAACCTTCATTTTAGTTTCTCACGTAAATTTCGCTAGAAAATGTTTGAAAATGTTATAAGGTAAGTGATGGCCTATTATTGCTGAACTTTGTCACAGATGTGACTGATGTTGCATTGGAGTGGGCAGAGAGAAACGTTAAAAGTAATCCTCACATTTCTGGTTTAATTGAAATAAGGAAGGTTGAAAGTGGTGAGACGACATCATGCGGGGAAGAGTCGTGTAAAGGCCAGCTGGTTGACAGTGGAAGCAATGCACACACAAATGAAATTGAGGCTAGTAATCCGGAGCCTGATTTTTTACCTCCACTCAAGTTACATTCAGATGTGAAGAGTTATCATGGACCCCCTGTACTTTATGGGGTTGTTAGGGATGGAGAGATATTCGACTTCTGTATGTGTAATCCTCCATTTTTCGAATCCATGGAAGAAGCAGGGTTAAATCCAAAAACGTCTTGTGGTGGGACCCCAGAGGAGATGGTTTGCCCTGGTGGAGAGGAAGCTTTCATCAGCCGTATTATTCAGGACAGTGTTGAATTGAAGCAGTCTATCCGGTATCCTACCCTATTTGGATTGATCTTTAATGTCTCAAGTTACTCGTGTATCATAAACTTGGTACTGAATTGTACACTTTCTTTTTAGGTGGTACACATCAATGGTTGGAAGGAAATCAAACATGAAGATCCTGATTTCAAAACTTCGTGAGGTTGGAGTAACTATTGTTAAGACAACTGAATTTGTTCAAGGCCAAACTTGCCGATGGGGGCTGGCTTGGTCATTCTTGCCTCCTGCCAAGAAAGTTATATCATCTCATGTTGCTGAGAAAAGTGTGCTGTCTTTCATGCTTGAGGTTTGGATACCTTTTTCCTATTTTGCATGGTCAATCATATCACTCTTGTCCTCATGTGATGAGGATGCTGTAGTGTTGAAGCTGTTTGTATCTCCATTATGACCGTTTGGTGTCAAATGGCCTGTCTCTCATTCCTTAATTTGCTTAGTAGATGCTGAGTGTGCACTAATTTGCTCATAGACTGACGGGAGCAATTGTTTGTTGCCATACACTTGCACAAACCATTTAGATGCCCATAAAGTTTGCTAATACTGCCTACAACAGGGCAGTTTTAGCGTTTCAATTTTTTTTTTATCAGCATATGGTGTTTCAAATTATTGAGCATGGTGGCTGAAATTGTTTTCGCCTTGGGTTATAGTTTATGTAAATTTTTTTTGTTAGATTCTTGTGTTATCTCCTCAACTTTGCCGTATGTCTAACTTATGTGCTTCGCATAATTTAGCATTTTATCTTTTTTCCGTGTAGAGTTTAGTTTTTTTTTTTTTTTTGATAAGTAAATAATTATATTAAAAAGAGCATAAAAGGATGCTACCCATGTACAAAAGAAAGGCCACCAACAAAAAGGCCTTATACACCATCATGAGAAAATAAAAGATCAAACCAGTCAAAAAATTGGTCAAGAGAAGGATAACAATCTCCCTTGTCCCAACTATACAAGCTATTCACCAAAAAACTTTTGATCCTGAATAAAGGCTTTTCCACTCCTTCAAAACATCTCTGATTTCTCTCTCGCCAAATCATCCACATAACGCAAAGAGGAATCAAGTTCCAAACACGCTTCCTCCTTACTCCCACTCTTGTACCTCTCCAAGCAATTAGAAGTTACATAACATTTCTAGACATAGCCCATTGAATACCAAACCAAGACAACACCGAAGTCCATAACTCCCATGTCAAAGGGCAATGAATGAGAAGGTGATCAACTGTCTCCACATTCCTCTTGCACATACAACACCGATTAACAATGATAATCCGCCTTCGAATCAAATTATCGATAGTAAGGATCTTACCTTGGGACGCACGCCAAACAAAAAAACCCACCTTCAGAGGAGCACTAGTCTTCCAAATTGCTTTCCAAGGAAAGACGGCTCTTCCGTCGCGGCATAAAGCTTGATAAAAGGATTTCACCTCAAACTTACTAGATTTAGAAAGTTTCCAACAAATTTCATCCTCCCCTTCTTCGGTCCTTTGAATTCCATACACCTTAGAGAACAAAGCCATCAAGGCCTCTACCTCTCGATCAAGCACTCCCCTTCGCAGGCGGATATCCCAAACTATATTTCCTTCAAAACTTTGAAGGCAATTAGAAATGGATACTTCCTTATCACAAGCCAATCGATAGATGCTTGGAAAACCATCTCGCAAACTCACATCCCCGCACCAGATATGCTCCCAAAACTTCACCCTTCTTCCATTGCCAACCCTCAAATGAATAAACTGCACAAAAATCCCCCAAACATTCATAATACCCCTCCAAAAAGCCACTCCATGCGGCAATTGCACCGAGAGGGAGGACCAACCTCCCCAACTACTACCATACTTTGCTACAATCACCCTTCTCCACCATTTCTCCCTCTCACAAGCAAATCTCCAGAGCCATTTACCCAACAAAGCTTGATTAAAAAGCTTTAGCCTTCTCACTCCCAAACCTCCCTTTCTAATGGGCGCACAAACCGTGTCCCAGTCAACAAGATGGAATTTGAACTCTTCCCCTACACCTCCCCAAAGAAAGTCTCTTTGTATTTTTTCAAGCCTCTTAACAACCGCAACCGGGATAACAAACAAAGACATAAAATACGTAGGCAAACTTGAAAGTGTACTTTTAATTAACGTTAGTCTACCTCCTTTTGAAATATAACAACGCTTCCACCCTGCCAATCTCTTCTGAAATCTAACCACCACTGAGTCCCATACAGCCGTGGATTTAAAGGAAGAACCCAATGGCAAACCCAAATACAAAGCCGGTAGCCTCGCCACTTTGCATCCCAATAACTGAGCCAGACCATTATTATCATCAACCGCTCCTACAGGAATCATCTCCGACTTCCCCAGATTTACTTTGAGGCCTGACGCGGCTTCAAAGCACAAAAGAACACACCGCAGGTAACCTACTTGAGTCAGATCTGCATTGCAGAACAAAAGAGTATCATCGGCGTATAAGATGTGAGAGATCATCAACCCCGCTCCGTTCTCACTTCCAACCTCAAAGTCTTGTAAAAACCCACCTTGTACGGCATTCCGAATTAATCGACTAAACACCTCCATGACAAGAATAAAAAGAAGCGACGAAATCGGATCACCCTGCCAAAGGCCTCTAGAAGTGTGAAAGAAACCCGCAGGAGTTCCATTAACTAAAACTGACATTCTGACAGAAGAGATGCAAAAGTTCATCCATTTCCTCCACACCTCTCCAAATCCCATCCGATGCATGATATACGTCAAAAAGTCCCAATTAACATGATCATACGCCTTCTCAATATCCAACTTACAAATAATCCCAGGAATACCACTCTTCAATCTAGAATCCACACACTCGTTTGCAACTAGAACTGCATCCAAAATTTGTCTTCCTTCCACAAAAGCATTTTGAGATTCTGAGACCACCTTCCCCACCACGTTTTTCAAACGAATAGCCAAAACTTTAGCCAACAGCTTATACGCTCCCCCAAGTAAACTGATAGGTCTAAAATCCCGAATGTCTTCTGCTCCGCCCTTTTTTGGAATCAACGCCACAAAAGAAGCATTTAAACTCTTTTCAAAATCCCCAAACTTCCAAAAATGATGGAACATACCCATTACTTCCTCTCTCACCACCCCCCAACACTGTTGAAAAAAAGCCAAAGACATGCCATCAGGTCCTGGTGCTTTATCCCCATTCAAAGATTTAAGAGCCACCACCACTTCCTCCTCATCAAACGGCCTTTCTAACCATGAGGCTTCCTCCCTAGAAATGGAGTCGAACTCTATACCATCTACACGAGGACGCCAAATCACCTCCTCCCGAAACAAACCTTCATAGAAGTTAGCAATCCCAACGCTAATCTCCTCTTCCTTCACCAACAAATCCTCACCTATTTTAATCTTTCCAATAAAGTTGTTTCTACGATTGCAATTTGCCATTCTATGAAAAAAGCGAGTATTCCTATCCCCCTCTTTTAGCCACAAATTTCTGGACTTTTGTCTCCAACTAATCTCTTCGAACTTTGCAAACTTACCGAACTCTTCTTTGGCATTATCTCGTAAAAACTTTTCCTCAGTTAGATCTCACACTTGCTCCTCCAAGTCCCAATGGCTAATAACCTCAACAACTTTGCCTTTTTGAAACTCCAACCTCCCAAAGATCTCAACGTTCCATTTACGCAAATCCTCTTTCAGCATTTTCAACTTTTTAGCAAGGACAAAGCTCGGCTTACCTATCATTGAGTAATTATTCCACCATTCACCCACCCTCTCCACGAAACCCTCGGTCAACAGCCACATATTCTCGAATCTAAAAGGCATGCGTCCTTGTTGAATCCCTCTTCTATCCAGCAAGATAGGCATGTGATCCGAAATAGGCCTAGGTAAAGAAAACTGAGCCACATCCGAAAAATGCTCTTCCCAAGAAGTAGAGAACAAAAACCTGTCAATGCGAGACATGCACCTATTCCCATGAGCTCCAAACCACGTAAAGTTACTCCCATTAAGAGGCGGGTCAACCAACCCCAAATCATTGATAAAATCGGAAAATCTCCTCATAGTACGAGTAATTGCATTACTACCCGATCTCTCATAAGGAAACCGAACAACATTAAAATCACCCCCCCACACACCACGGAGCATCCCATCTATAAGCCATTGCCGAAAGTTCCTCCCATAATTCCCCCTTATGGCGATCAATCACTGGGCCATACACTCCTGTGAACACCCATTGAAAACCATCCGTTACATTTTTGAACAAACAGGACACCGAAAACATACCCAACTCCACGTCAATCTTCTCCACCACCTTACTATCCCACAAAACCCACACCCCCCCGGCTGCCCCTATCGCATCCAGATGAACCCACTCCACCCACCTATTCCCCCATATCTCCTTCGCCCCCACCCTAGACACTTCACTTAATTTAGTTTCCTGAAGACATACCACATGTGCCTTCCAATCCTTAAGTAGAGACTTTACTACTGCCTTCTTATCCTTCGCATTTAAACCCCGCACCCGCACATTCCAACTAATAATTTTAATCTTCATAGAAAGGTAAAAGATTAACTCCTTCAACACCTTCACTACACCCCTCTCCATCCCTCTTGCGCTCCTCATAATTTATAGAACACTGTAACCTCTTCAACTCCCTCTCCCCTTTGCTGACTCTATTCCCACCTTTCTTTGTTTCTGAGACCGCTCCTTTTCTCCACTTTTCTTCAATGTTTGTAAACAACTTCAATGCTCTATCCTCAAAACCATCAAAAGAACCCCCCAGAAATTTTCCAAAGCCACTGACCCTTTTTAACACCCAATTAGAAACTTCTTCTTGGGACATCCCAATTGTCAACTTTTCTCCATCATTCCACAAACCTTCCGGCTCCCTAACCGCCAGCGGAGAAAGCAAACCTAAACTGCTTCCATCATCCACCATCTCCTGCACCCAACCCAAATGCCTAAACATCTCTTCCTCATTTTGACAAACCCACCCCGAACTCTCACTTTCATCCACCCTAGAATAAGTCACCAATTCCATCCCCCTCGAAACCGATCCATCCTCCTCACCCTTTGTGTAGCACCCCTCATCCACCCTATCCTCATCTACATCTTCACCTCCAGAAACCAAACGATTATCACCACCTCCACAACTATCCTTCGCCGTCCTCTCCTCACACACACCCTTACCCAACTTCTCTATTCTAAACATCTCCGGATTCTCCAACATTCGAGTATCACCCAACATTGACCATCTATTGGAATTCGGGCAGCAATCCCCTTCATCCAGAAACGAAAAAGAAGAAGTGAGAGAAGGAGTAGACCGATCAGAAATTATACACACCTCGCTGTCATCAAAAGTCTTCTCAGTGCTCTTTCAAAAGTCTCAGTTCTGCCCCTATCGTCCAAAAGATTGTTCAAACCGACTTCGACACTTCGTAAAAACCCATCACTGTTATAGCTTGTTCCACCACCCGAATCCCCTTTTTTGGCCCACTTCTTATTCTTTTAAACCACCAAACTGGACTTAAAAGACCTTTTAAAAAGAGAGGCCCATTTTTTATCTGTTCCACTTCTATGATAATTGACATTGGATGAAACTTGTCTGCCCTTCCCATTCCAATGATCCATCTTCCTCTCAAATCTGTCCATAACCCGCTTAGGCCCAACACCTCTCCTAGATCTAAAATCAGAATTCAGGTAGTGTGAAGGTCTTTGTAGATGAGCACTTGCCCCAGATCTTGGAGCTGCATACCCGCGCCCATCTTGAACTTGAAAAGCACGCCTCAATCCACCGACTCTAACTCCACCGGAATCTCCATTGCCGCCCTCAAACAATTCCAAATTTGGTTGAAACACCACCTTTGGCCCCATCTCTACCCAAACAGGCAATTCAAAAACCCAACCCTCCATTGCAATCTTTACTGTCAAAGGTATCTTCGCTGGAACTGCACGAACTGCAATTCTAGCCCAGCGTAGGTGCTTTTTTTGCATGGTATCATCATCCACTCTCAAGAAATCTCCACAAAAGTTCCCAATTGCTCTGAACACTTCAAAGTCCCACATATGCAAAGGAAGCCCTAAAATCCTCACCCACACTTCAGAAATATCATCCCCCTTCTTAACACAACTTCCAACCGGCGACCACCACTCCAGATCGAACCTCCTACCATCGAAACTCCATTTCTCCTTCAGAACTCTCTGAGCTTCCTCAAACGAGGGCATCGTGAACAGAAAAGACCGCCCTCCCAGTTCAGTAACTTTAACTCCAACTGAGACCTTCCAACTGCGAGAAGACCAACATTGTATGTCCAAGGTTGCTGGCTGAGCCAAAGATTCATCCTCCAATCTACCCACCAAGCATCTCCCTAAAAAATTAATGTTAGACTCTGTCGATTCCACCCTTACTTCCACATCACAGCCCCTACGTTTCCTGCCTATCTCCTCCACCACCACTATATTCACCGGCCACCCACTAATGTTAGCCACATCCTTGAACGAACGACCATCAACCATCCCACCTGAACTCTTCCATCCACAGAAAGCCCAGAATTTCCTAGACACATCAACCCACCCCCCGATTCCACACAACTCCGGCAACATCACATGTCGTACCCTCCCATTATCCTTTACCTCCACTCTAAGCAGAAAACCCCCTTCAAAAACTAACCGATTCACCTTCAATCTTCTAACAAAACCACCATAACTACGAGAGAAGACCTTTTCGTACTCTGAAGATGCGTCCTCAAGGATAAGACACAACCAAATAAGTTCTATTTCTGAAACCCATACCTCTCTACGGATCCCTCTGCCACGCTCCACTAGCCCAAATCTCTGTCGAACTCCTTCTCCCTCATCCACCAATTCCACAGATTTGGGACCCAACTGTACAAAAGATTTCCGTCGCTGATCCATGCCAAAACGGAACAAAAACCAGTAGAAAACTAACCTGACAGCACTTAAATGAGAGCTAAGAAAGAAAAACGAGCTAAGAAATGGCTGAGAACAGTGAAACGAATGCTGACGGAGGGATTTTCCGGTTACTGTAGCTCTGGCGAGCCTCGCCGGTGGCCGGCGATGGTCAACGGAGGCCGGCGAAGGTCGAAGAAGGCGAGACGAGTCTGACAGAGCAAGCAAAATCCAGATCCAGCAGAAGTCGACTGTCGAACTCCCTATCGCTCCAAACGCTGGTTTCCAGTTCTGGAAGACAGTATGAAAACAAGCCACAGATCCTCCCACTACCGTTGACGACGAAGGTCGGAAAAGATCGTCGAGCCTCCGGCGACAGCCTCCGTACGGGAGGCAGGGCCCACACGACAGTCTCAGACCCAATCGCCTTTTATCGCCCTAAGTACGTTATCTTATCACCTGTCTCTTTGGCACTGTTGGTTATGGATACATTATAGATGTCTGATTTGGTACGATCGGTGTACTGCACGAGTTAGATTACTTCTTGCATCTCTTCGACATAAAGCCTGAGTAATCAAATCAGACTACTATTACGTCAGTCATTTCATTTTCCACCCTTGCTTCTGCCAATATATAACTTCGTATTCCAATTTCTATGATTTTTCAGGGTCTTCAACGCCAATGCAATGCAATACATGTGTTGCAGTCAGTGGAAACCTTTTTCTGCAGTGCTGGTGCAACTTGTAAATCAAATGCTTCTGCATTTACCCTTGATGTATGCTCTTGTTCTTTTCCTTGTTATTTTTGTTGCGATTCTTAATTCATGTGATAATTCGAACTCATCTTGACAGATCACTGCTTCTAATGATCACTGTGAAGCAATCTTGAAAAGTGAGCTAAGCAATCTCGATGAACCTGCACCTTGCCAATATAAGGAAGTGGTGTCCAATGGTTCAGGCAGTTCCCATCTTCCGCTGAGCGACTTCTCTCTTCGCATATCGGTAAATTGTTCTCAAGGATAGGCTTGAATTTCTGCCTCATACCGTCTAAACTGATACGTGATTGAGTATATTTTGTACTTGTAGGTCTTTCAACAAATTCCAGGCACTCTTTTGGTCAGAGGTTCATTGCAGCATAGAGAGAGCCCAGCTGCAGGTTTGGCCATACCTGTTTACTTGATATAGTTCCAGATATACTCCCTTGACCATGGACGATGGTTTGTATTTTTATTGTCACGTAGCTCTAACTTCCTCCTAGTTTTGTTAACTCATAAACAGAATAGAGAACCATATGCGTGTTTCAACGTCTAGAATCCTTGTTCCAAACTATGACGGGTTGCGAGTTAGTTCATATTACCAATGATAATGGTAATTTTTTGGGCTTAAGAGCTCTACTTTTTAAAACCGTTCCTTGTTCTTTCCACACACCCAACCAAACTGTGTTACTCCTTTATAGAGTAACATTTGTGTTCTTTCGTTTCCATAGAGTAATTGTCAAGCTCGCATGTAAGTGACAAGCACCCATCGGGTGATATTTCCAGCAATTCTATATCAGCATTCAGCTCATCTGGGTGCTTGTTAAGTTTTCTCATGGGTTTGAAAAAGGGTGACTTGCTGGCCTTAAAACTCTTTTTGAATTTGCGCAGAAAATGGGAGTCAGGAGAAAACTAGCACTGGTAATTTTATCTTTGGCTTCCATAAAACAAGGGCTAGGACTCGGAGCTTGTAGAAAAATATAATAGTCATGCTCTAATAAGAGCGAAAGGAGATAGGAAATTGCATACAGCTAGCAAGTATCTGAAATGGTCTCAGTTCGGTCCATTTTGTGATTTCCAATTTCGAAAATAAATAACTAAAACCCTGCCTTTAGATGTGTGGTTATTCTGGTTTCTGATTCTTCCATCATCAATTACATGGTCGTCTGAGGTCATATGGGTGAGTACAGGATTGTTCCTGGCCTTCCATTTTATTCAGCTCCTGCTTTGTAAATCTACCTCTAATTTGTTAAAGCATGACCTCTTTTTATTTGCATTTGCATTGCAAGTTTTTGCAATGATTAGCTGTAACTGCATCCAGTAGTAGCAATATGATTATTGATTTTCACATGGCCGGTACGTTAAATGGAAGTAAAATTGTAGTAGTTTATTACAAGCATCCTGTGCTTGGAAAAAAATTTGATGCCATTGTAGGGGTACAATTAGGATCACTCCAAGCAGGCAGCTTCTTGATGGCTGCGAGTGATGCTTTATAAAATGGGTTGAGCTTCTTGATTTCTGCGGGGTCACGAGCTTTGAAACCCATGTTTGCCCTTGTTGAGTAAGAACATTTGCATGTGAGAGAACATTTACAGTGGGGTTCTTTAAGGGCATGTTTGTTTTGGGAGATTTCGGGCTGGGGTTGGATTTGTAATGCTGTGGGTCCCAAATATCCATTTTTGGTGCTTCTTATTTGGACCGGATTATATATCCGGACCTAGGCCATCCTGCTGCCATACATGATAAAGAACCAAGGCATCCTTTCTTATTTGTGCAGGTCAATAAGTAGAGTTTTTCAGTCATATCTGTTTTAAGTGCAAGTCTGTCTTATGCAAGTCTCTTGATAGTGTTATTGAACTTTTCTGGGAATTATTGATTATTAACTCTAACTACAAGCTTAAGAAGCGTCTGTAAAAGGGAACTTCAAATTTCGTCTGTGGCCAATTTTTGACTTGAGTGTTACAACATTAATGACAAATGTTCAAGTTAAAAAAATTAATGCGTCATACACCAATTTGCTCCTGAAATAGCACACCAAGACCATTATGGTCATAGCACGTATTGGGTGTGCTACTCAATTATGTTTGTGTTGCTCTCTCCAATCTTTCCCAAACAGGAAATTAATAGATTGGTCGTTTTCATTTCAGGTGCATTCTCATCGATATTCCTGAGACTGGAGGAAGTTCTCAAACTTAAATTTTGTAGAGAGAAGGCAACTGCAGGTGGTTCATCCATTAATCGAGCAAGATAACCATGACACATTTGCTAAAATTTCCCATCTAATGGATAAATGGGTTCAGAGTTCGAATATCACGTAAATGTTAGGTTTTATTAGGTGTCTAATGTTATATGATGTACATTACTCTACATTTTTCATAGTCATCCTTAGAACAGTTTCTTTTGTCCACCAAATTTAACGAGCATTTGTAGTTTTGACAGTGTGTAAAACTCAGGTACAATGTTGAAGAGACCAATGCCTTTTTCATACCAGGAGGGTAAAGGCTTTGAGGACCATTTTTTCTCTCACATTTTAGCTACCTCTAGCCTAAATTGATGGGAAAATGGTGGAAGTCCTGGATGATCTTTTAGGATTCAAACTTTTGCACGACCACCTTGTCATTCACTTTGTATATGTTTAAATACAGTTATTCCCTAGAACCCGGCATCTCTGTACTCTGTTTTTGGACTGTAGGGGTGAGTCCAAGCAATTGCAGCTCTGAAAGTATAATTATTTGGCCAGATTTTCACCAGTCCGAAAAAGTATCTTACTGGAAAGATCTTTTCACAAACTTGAATTATTGATTGTCGAAGGGAGATGCGACTGTTTATTGCAGTAGTGCAGTCCAAAGCTGGACAGCAAAGAAGCCAGGTCTTATTACCATCTCAGAAAGTTGCTTATATACCGTTAGCTTAGTAAACAATCTTAATTGTTTGTATCATCTTCCCTTCAGTTCGGGTTCCGAGTTGTCGGAATCTAAAAGCAGTAGTATCCAATTAAACATCTGTCTTTTTCCATTTGAACATAGAACCCAAACAATCTGTGTAGTAGTTTATATTTCATTTCATATCATATGTTGAAAACACCTCAACTAAATGCCCTCAACGGAAAGGAATGCCTCATGCCCCACTAGGATTGAACTGCTTTTTGGAACATACCATGAATATTGTAGTGAACCCAAGGGTTGGTTTGGCAATTAAGGGCATCCGCAGTCGTGTTGTTAAAAATGTGTTGTTATATGACACAAAAGTGAAAAAATGGGTCCCATTTGTGTGTTGTTATGACAAAGTGTGTTGTTAAGGTAAGGAGTGTTGCAATGGTGTTGTTAGAGGAGTGTTAAAATTAAAAAAAAAGTACATAAATATGTACTCCCTCTTTTTTTTTTCCCCTCACGTCTGCCCAGATTTTCCCTTTTTCTGTCTCTTTCTCCTCTCACTCCTGACACCATTTCCTCCCCTTCTCTTTCTCTCTCATCACTTGGTGAGGCTAGCGGTACAAACACAGTTGTTGCCTGACTTATGTCTGCACCAATTTTCTATGACATTAGTTTCACCCAAACAACACTACTGGAGGTAAATTAAACACCCAAAAATGCTAACTGAGCAAATTCTTACACTAACTTCACATTAACTCCACGACTGCGGATGCCCTAAGACTGGGTATTAAGGGTTTGATCTCTCCAAAGGTTTCAGGTTCAAAAATTTTAAAGTGCCTTGTAGGGCCAGTAGATTCAAAATCTTGTAGGTGCTAACGCCTTTTGTAGGGCCATTGTGGGCAAGTAGATTGTGGGATTGAGTCTCCAAGAAATAGATCTGAGATAGTCCAAACACTTGAAAAAAAGAAGTGGATGTTGTTATGGGGTGATGCTATAAGTGGAAAACAATGTTCTTGGATTATCCCACCCGAAACTGATAAAGTAGTAGACAATTTGATGAACAAAACAGAAGGTACACAGTGCCTACTTTTTAAGTGGGGTTTTTGTGTTCTGCAAGTTGTTCTGCATTATAATCCAAATTATAATGCGTTCTTCACCTGGAATATCGTGATTCCTTCAATTCTTGCATGCGATATGAGCGTATACACTCTTTTTTTCAGCCTTCAATCACTCGAATGTAGTCCAGGAGAGAGGGAAAAAGTTTAAACAATAGAAGAAATGTTTGTGAATGAAAAGCAGGAGACTAAAAAAAGGAAAAATGAGAATGTAGACCTGAATCAAATCATTATTGAATGATGCTTTCAAGCCTTTTAATTAAAGCAAACCACATCTATTTCAACCAATACGTGATAGATATACACAGCAACAGCTCTCTCTCTCTCTATACATCAAGAAATACAGTGCACATTTTTACACACAAAAGAACCCATCAACAATCGTTTGAATATCCTCACTCACAAAAGCAACAACAATCGAGATCATGGTCAAGCTCATGATCTAGTTTGAGGAGAATTACTGAAAAGAACAAGTGGGAAACCAATAGTATTGTCTTCAGGCCTTACCTTCAATCCGCGCATGCGTTAGCCCAACACAAGCATCAACGAAATCCTCATCAATAAAATCAGTAGATAAGATCTGCAGCCGGTCAGCACAACCCCTGGACAAGCACTGAATTATGAAAAGCCTTGCATACCCGTGAATCCGACGCGTCACCGGCTTAACACACAACACCGGGTTATCCGCTTGTGGCGTTACCGTATTCTCCACCCTGTAAAAGATTTTCCTGGACACCACCGGTGGCTGCTCGCTCAAATGCTTCAAATTGCTCTCAAACTTTGTTGATGGCAAATCTGTGTCAATCCAATTGTCCTTCAAATACCCACTACTCCATAGCGGCCCTCCAGGCTTTGGCTGAGGTGTCTTCCGTGGCTTCCAAACGCAAATAACTCTCTTTGGCAATAACTCTGCAATTGTCTTCTCAAACACATGATCATCCTGGTGAATCAGGAACTCGCCAAGTTGATCCTCCAAGTACTTGTCGAACTCAGGCGGATCCTCATGTCCAAACTCAGTCCGGATCTCCAGAATTATGATCTCTGATTGGGTCTCTGACAAAAACCTTTTGATGTCGCTGATTACGACATCCACGCTATACGTAAGGAGGATACCGTGACAAACACGACGATCCTCCTGGACTCGGATATCAATGACACGGGCCCCTCGTACGAGCTGACGGTAGATGGACAGGGATTGGCATTGGGCAAAGGGGCGAGAGATGAATGGGATCCCAATCTTGTTGGTGGCCGAGTCATGGGTACCAGGCCATACAATCTTGTTGATGTGGACCTTCTCTGGGTTGAGGCCAGACATCCAGTTTTTCCGGTCAGGAGGGCAGTAGTCGCAACCTGGGAACTCTTTTCCACAGCCTTGTTGAAGATCACATAAGGTTTTCTTCTGAGTTGAGATTGATTTCCGGCGTTCCACCTGTTTGGAGACATGGCCACCCATTGTTGAGAATCAGAGGAAGAGGAGGGGAATTCTGAATTCCTCTCCACTTCTTCTTCTGGTTTCTTTCTTCTGCTTCTCCTTTGTTATTATTATGTTGAAAATAAGGAGATGGAGTTGTGGGTTTTAATAAATGCATCTTTAACGGTTGGTGGTTTCACTGTGGGGATAATTTTTCCACTTTTTCCCCAATTATCTTTCGATAAGATATGATGAGCTTAGACTTCAACATTTGTTTGGTTTTTGGTTGGCCAATGTGCTTGAATTATTGATGGGGAGTCATAATAGATGTTTCTCCTTGGTTGGTCCACTTGTGTGGCTGTAGATAGCTATCACAATTCATATTGTTTGTTGGTGATGAATTTGATGGATAGCCTTCCTGTCTTTGTACCTAAAAGTAATCCTAGAGTCACCAAAAAAAGGATTTACACCTCATAAACTCAATGCTACGGCTCTTACCAGGATTTACCTATTTCCAATATCCTTAATTGTAGCCCACACCAATTATGGCCTTCCCATGGTTGGTTCTCATTCTAATAACCAAAGGACTGAGTCTAAAATGGGTCAAATTCTACCAAGTCTTGTTTTTTGCATAAACGTGTATTGGAATAAATGATACTCCGTAATTACTAAACTATTTCGATTATAGATGTCATCATATCACCTGACAGCTTGTGTATAAATCCGTACAAATATAAACAACAACAATTCCCACAAGTTTACGGAACTAAGCAACTAATGAGAACAGGTTCAATCACAATAAAAGCAGTCCCTTTTCTAGCAGCTAATCAAGCAATTAGATGTTAACGATGCTTTCCAATAGATAAATGGGTCATTAGAAAGAATGAACCTGAAAAGATCAAATTCCATGTGTTAAGCTAGGTGGAGGAGTCAGAAGTATGAGAGAAACTGAGAAAATCAAGAGGTCCCTTGAGGAGGATATTCTGATCTTCTCCCTATCAGACAAGCAAGAAGATTTTGAGACCCCTGCACTACGAAGCACTAAGAGGTCTGCCACGTCACATGTGAACAAATTGATGCATTCATGTTTTCCACAATAATATTTACTGGTACGGTGGTACCCCATAAAAAATTAGTTCAATCGGATATTGGTAAATGCTCCATCGGTTTATCTAGTTTTAAGTTCAGAATAAAAAAAACTATAGAAACAGATAGAGTATTTACCGATATCTGATCGAACTAATTTACGGGTACTAGCAATCATTATTTTGAAAAACATGAATGGCTCCGATTATCTGTGTGAAACCTGGAGTGGACCCAAATCAACTGATTTGTACAATTTCTGTACAAAAAATTCGGTACACATATTTATCGGTTCAAATAATATCTTGAAGATTATAGGCCATAGGTCCATCTCCAATTCTCCATGGTGATAGATTATGATAAAACACGTGTTAGGCCAACAGAGGACCAGGCCTGGAATAAACCCAAAATCAGCTGGTTAAAGACAATTCACAACCATATTGAGAGCAACGGCTTCCAAGCCTTAGAAGTAAGAATGCACATAAAATATAAAGGAAGTTACATATCATTAATTACCTGTTTATGGTAATAGGATCACATGTAGCTGTTCTAAGCGTACTTTCTCCCATTTCCTTTCCTTCGGTACATTCGGATGCCATAGCCTGGGAAGGGATGTCTTTCATGTGACTAGCAAGTTGCACCCTTAACCTCCTAACGAGGTGCGAAAAATCTCTCATAAAACTTACAGTTTGAAAAAGCAGAGTCAGGCTTCAAGAAAGAACTACCCTTAAATCCAGAAAATGGATGCATTTGTAATGAATCACACGATTTGGTTAATACATTTTACTGAAGAACATATAGAAAATAAACAATGACAGAAGGAAGCAAAACGTATTCAAAATGGGCATCCCATCTATCTAAATATCTCAGGCTTCAGAAATAAAGAAGGGAACTTATTAACTTTACCGTTGTAAATATTCATCTCATGGAAGCAGGCCCAGCATGCCTGTCTGTTCTTCAGAAGAAAAAAAAATGCTACAAGGTACAAAATTGAATGGAGATATACGCACTTGGAATTAATGTCCAGCATCATCTTCCATCTGCCCTGCTAAAAGTTCCAAAATGGAGCACATTTCCTCATTCAAAGGGTGCAACCTATCTGATACAGTAAAAGCATGAAGCTTGTTTCCAATTTCTACCCAACTAACCGCCCGTTCTTTCTTCACGTGTCTCTTATTCATAAGATGTCTCACCTTCTCTACAGACTCCCACCTCCCAAGAGCAGAAAATATACTTGACAAAAAAACATAGGCTGCAGAGGATTGAGGCTCTAATTCAATAAGCTTTTCAGCGGCTTTTCTCCCCAGCTCTAAGTTTCCATGAATCGTACAAACACCAAGTAAGGCATTCCACACCAGACCATCAGCTTTACAAGGCATCTTTTCAAGATGGTTCATCAATTCATCAAAACGCCCAGCTCGACCCAAGAGATCAGTTAAGCATGCATAATGTTCTTGGTCAGGAACAATGCCGTGATCACAAGTCATTGATTGAAAATACATAAGCCCCTCCTCTATTAGACCAGAGTGACTGCATGCATTGAGAATGACAACAAAGGTTATCCTATCGGGCTTAACACCCGATCTCACCATGTCATCATAAATCTTTGTTGCTGCTTCACCGTGACCATGCTGTGCTAATGCTGACAACATCGTGTTCCATAGAACATAGTTTTGCTTATTACCCGTCATATCAAATACCCGCTTCCCGTTTCCCAAACTTCCACTCTTTGAATACATGTCAATTAGAGAACTGACAACTATCGTGTTAGGTTTGAAACCAGTTTGTATCAAATAAGCATGAATTTGCTTACCAAACTTAAGTGAAGCTATACTAGCACAAGCACAAAGACAACTACTGAAAGTGAATTGATCTGGTCTAATTCGAAACAACACCATCTTCGCGAACAGTTCAAGGGCCTTGTGTCCCATACTGTTCCGAGCATACCCAGCTATCAATGCAGTCCATGACACAGGGTTCTTCTCAGGCATCTCGTCAAACAATTCTCTAGCCGCTTGCATATCACCCCACTTGGCATATCCCGAGACTAAGGTAGTCCAAGCAAGGACATCCCTAACGGCCATCTCATCAAACAATTTCCTTGCATCACTCATCTCCCCACATTTGGCATAAGCATCAACTGCAGAACTCGAAACAACCACATTTGACAAAAACCCGGCTATCAAAACCTGACAATGAACCTGCCTGGTAAGTCTCAGCTCCTTCAACTTCACACAAACAGTCAAAACACCGGCAAAGCTAAACTCACTAAACCCAATAGACAACCTCCTGAAATCCAAATAAAACATCAAAGCCTCATTGCAACACCCGCTTTGCGCGTACGCAACCACCATCGTATTCCACGACACAACATCTCTCTCGGGCATTTTATCAAACAACCTCCTAGCGGGTTTTACCATCCCCAATTTCGCATACCCAGAAAGCATACTGTTCCAAGAATACAAATTCCTCGCTGACATTTTATCAAACACCCTGCGTGCTTCTACGTGATCGCCACATTTGCAGTAGAAACTGATCAAGTGGTTCGACAGCAACGTGTTGGGTTTCTTCAGACCGGTGAGTTTCAAATGGAGGTGAATCAATTTACCTTCTTTAAAAGATTTAGAATTCGTACACTGTTGCAAGAGGAAAGATAGAGTTTGAGAGTCCAAGCGTTGGCCTTTACGTGCCAAATGGGCTAGAGAATCGACGGCTTGTGAGAGGTGGCCTTGAGAGCAGAGTTTGAAGATGTCTTGAACGAGGCAGGTGGGCTTGGTTTTGCAATTCTTGGGTTTGAAGAAGCGAGGTGGGGGAGAGAGAGGGGGCATTGCATATGGACACCATGTGAGGGCGTCTAGTTTATCTGTAACGGCGGTTTTCGGTGGTCAACTCCGGCGACCATTGGCGGCTGTGATGAGTGACGATGAGGATCTACGGTTGGTAGGGTAGACCGAAATTGGGGATCGTCTGTGAATGACCCTCAAAAGAGTGAGTAGACTAGCCAATAGGAAGTTACCACGTCATCATCACGGGGAAGACCATCTCATGCGAGTTCAATTTCCTTGACTCTAGGCTTAGCCTTCTGCCCTTCTCCACCCTCCACTCCATAGTGCAAATTTATTCGCCGTCACCGGTGAGAGTGAACAAAATTTTCGCTCTCATTAGTAGAAAAAGTGTCGGATTCATGGAATCACATCACTTTTTAGAAAACATTACATCACTTTGTAGTGGACCCCACTCCTTTTTTACCAATCAGAGTGAGAGTTTTCTCATTATGTGAGGCTGAACAAATTTACACTCAAATCATGGGACGATGGGGTATGCTTGATTTTCTTCAGGTTCATTTGTTAGGGGATTATGCAAAGGTTTTGTTCAATCTAACAGGGAAATGATTTTCACACTCAGTTTTTATTATCGCAAAAATTTTCTTGTCTTGTAATGTACTTTTCTGTGCAATTTTCCACTAAAAAACAAAGAAACGATATGCAATTATTTAAAAAGGAGTGTGAAAAGAGTAAATAATTGATTTTCGGATCTAATTCAACAAAAAATTTAAGTCAATCATTTACTAATAATCGGTTAAGTTGAATTTTTGCATGGTCTCCTAGGAAATGAATTTGAATAAAGTTATAGATTTTGAGCACATCTTCATGAGGGTGAATAAAATTATAAAGAATTGCTCTAAGGTCCATTATAGTTTTTTGTAACATGTCTAGTCCACATCTTAGTTCCATAACTCCTCTAATCCACCTTTTTGCAATTTCTAAGGTGTAAGGTCCACTCTCCATTTTTAATAGACAAATATACTCTCACATTAAATTTAATACATAACATACTCTTGCCGGAAGTTTACCGGTGACGGGAAGTTCGCCGGAAAGTTATCGGCGCCGGAAAGGTTCGTCGGCGCCGGGAAAGTTCGCCGGAAATTTCACCGGCGCCGGAAAGTTGCCGGAAAATTGGACTGCTCCAGAAAAGTCGTCAACGCAGATAACCATATCTAGAATCGCAAGAAGTGGTTATCTGGACACACAAGATGTGGTTATCTTGATTCGCAAGAGGTGGTTATCTGTACTCATAAGATGTGGTTAACTGGTCATATTTTTGTTTAAAAAACTTACTTGAGATCAAGTCCTCAACCACCCAAGCACTACAAGGTAGCAGCACAAACCCTCTGCTTTTAACATAAAATTTTACTAGAAATTTTACTGAAAATTGAATAAAACAAAAAAAACCACTTTTTCAAAATGGAGGTGGTTATCTGGACTCAAAAGAGGTGGTTATCTAAACTCATAAGATGTGATTATCTGGACGCTATTTAAGATAACAGCATTTCAAAATGGATAATATCTTCTTCTTCTTCTTAATAAGACGGCGGCAGTGGTAGCGTCTTCATTTTTTAAACCGGCGTCGGAGGTTCGGATGACGATCGGTTCCAGTGGTGGTGATGGCGATCGGCGGGGGTGGTGGTTCGGGATCTGATCTTGAAACGCCGGTTGCAGTGAACGGCGACGATGGTGGTAGTGTTGGCGATCGATTCCGGTGGCGGTGATGGCGATCGATTCTGGTGATGGTGATCGGTTCTGGTGATTGGCGAGGGAAGAAGACGACGAAGAGAAGTCGGATGGCGATCGGTTCCAGTGGTGGTGATGGCGATCGGCGGGGGTGGTGGTTCTAGATCTGATCCTGAAACGTCGGTTGCAGTGAACGGCGACGATGGTGGTAGTGATGGCGATCGATTCCAGTGGCGGTGATGGAGATCGATTCCGGTGGCAGTGATGGAGATCGGTTCTGGTGATCGGCGAGGGAAGAAGGCGGCGAAGAGAAGTCGAGAGGGTCGGAAGAAAAAAATGTGTTTTTAGAGAGAGAGGGATGTGAAGGGACAGGGGAGAAGTTTGAGTCTGGAAGGGTATTGTTGTATTTTAGATGCATGAGTGGACTGGATGTCTTCGGAAAAAGTCATGTGGACTACAAGTATTAGAAAATAGCTATAGTGGACCCTATAGTAACTCTCTCCTGTCGTATTGACACTCTCACCAAGACTAGGGTCGGCCCAGGGGTTTTGAGTGTCATAGGCCCAATCTAAAAAATGTGCCATAAAATTATTTTTCAGCAACAATCACACAAGAAAGTCAAAACCATATAAAGTTCTACTAATTATTACTCCCTACGTCCCAATTTTATAGTCCCAGCTGACACTTTTTGTCATCCCAAAAATATTGTCCCACTTCAAAACTAAATGGGTAATTGTTAAGGAATTTCTTCTTTTACCCTTATATTTTGAAGTTAAAAGTAATAAAAAAAGTAAGAAGTTGTAATGATTGAAGGGTAAAATAAGAAAAGAATGTTTTCAAAAGTACAATGACTATGTCCACTTATTAAGTTGGAATCCCCAAAAGGGACTATAAAATTGGGACGGAGGGAGTACATAAGAGCACAATAGGCCAAAAACAACTTCGATGTAAATTGTGCAAGTTAAAAAAAATGTAAAAATGTTCCTTTGATAATATTATTTTGCTGAAATTCAGTAGAAAGTAGGAAACATACCTTATAAACTTCATCTTTAGAAACATAATTTTTCTCTACAAGCCGAGTTCTATGATGCTCGGTCTCGGCTCGCTAAAAAAATAGTTGAGCTTGAGCTCGAAACGAAATACCAAAATTGATCAAGTGGTGAAGAAACTATAACATTGGGGAGAAGGGAATCTCATTGGACTGTGTTGGGTTCCATAAGATCTTAGAACTATTGTAACAATCTCATTGGACAATGTTGGACTCGATTCGAGCAAGATTGAGGGGGTGTTTGGAAGCCTACTTTTTGGTTTTTTATTTTCAACTTTTTGTCTTTTTGGCTTTTTGAATTATGGACAGAATGTATTTTGAATTTAATAGAGTGTTTGGATGAAAATGTGCAAAATGCATTTTGCAACTGGAGTAGTGTTTGGGAGATATCTGTAGAATACATTTTGTAGGTATTTTTGTTAATCAAAATGGGAAAAGTGAAAAATGAGAAATCAAAAAGCTCCTCCTACCCTCTTTTTAACTTCTCTTCTCCTTTCTTCAAAATTGAGAAGTCATTCTGCAAAAACAACTTCTATTTTGAGGCAGCCAAACAACCAAAATGTAAAAAAGAGAATTAGAAAAGTTGAAAAGGAGTTTGCCAAACACCCTCTGAGAGGCTGTTGAATGCCCATTTGTGCAAGAGCTGGTGAGGAAGGTTGTACATAAATAAGATTCTCTCAAGAAATTTTTGTGGGACTTACTCAAAATCATTGTGAGAACTTTCATTTGTATCTATATGAGTTTCGTTAGTCCCACGTCGGAAAATTAGTGTTTAGTAACAATTTATTTTTCCTATAAAGCTATCACCACTCCACTTACTTTCATGTCAGCCCCTAAATGTAAATTTATTTTTTTTTACTTGGTTGCTTCATAATTTTTTTTGTTTGGGCCAAGAAAAAGACTTCTACTCAAGCCTAACACTAAAATTTATGGAAGTACCCCTAATTTTGAGAGTTTTTGGAGTGCCCTAGACCCAAGCCTTACAGGCCTTAGGCCTGAGCCGGCCTTGACCAAGACTATATTGTCGAGTGCTGCATGGGGTCTTTCATCGCGTGGTTCACAAAATATAGTAATGGATTAAAACTCTTACCTCATGAAACACGCGCATATTAGAGTATTTGTGTTCATTGACAAGACTAAAAAAACTCTCAGTACGGTTTTAATTATTGCTGTAATTTACAATTTAGGGTTGAAAAAGCTAACCTTCTGAAATTCTCATAGTCGGAACACAATTTTTTTTAGGGGAGAGACACTTCCACAAATAGATTGAACATCAAAGCATGAGATACAACTGGACTATTTATTCATAAAAAATCTAATCTCATGACGCCTAAGTTCGTAATCAAGCAAAATTGAAATATTTAACTTGATACGAAATAAACACGAAGTTAGAATGTTAAAAGTCAGCTATCTCGGACATAAATTAAAAAAATACAAGGTCTTCAAAAAAAAAAAAAAAAAATTGTCAAACTGCTTATTTCGGATTTCGACCCAAGCAGGAGCTAAATATAATTATGAATTCAAGTGTACTAACCCATTTATCTAGTGTACAAATTGAACAGTCCCTTTGTGTGGTAAAAGAGGTTGGCTAATAGAGAGTAATTAGACAAAGGGAAGGATCCAAAAACGTAAAAACAGCTTATCACATGAACGGTCCACAGTTGTCCCAAAACTTCTTGACAAATTTGCGATTGAGGCTGACAGCCTAAACAAGATAAAAAACCTGGGTTCAGCTCTTCTCAAAAGTTCTAATCCAATGAACCCTCAAGACTTGAGGCTGATTTCGGTTTAGCCTAAACAATCAATAAAAACCTGGGTTCGAACTTCTCAAAATTAGTTTGATCCAATGAACCCTCAAGACATGATTGGTTTAATTTTGTTTTATAAAATGGATAATCTTTTGTCGCCTTTTATGACGGTCCATTTTATAACACAAAACGTGATTTGTTTAATGTGTCTTTAATATACGATCAAGCTGATTTATCGTTTAGATGTTCTATTCTGCATGACATATAATGATGATCGGTTCGGATAATTGTTTTGGACTTGAGGTGGGGCCCACGACCGGAAGTCTTGAGGAGGATTTCGGTGGATTGAATGTCGTGAAAAGAGTTGACACTGAGCCATTCAATTTGTTTAAAACATACTTGAACAATTTTTGTAAAAAAATCCGGTTTAATCAATTCTTTCCCGTCGACGTCACCATGTTAGCGTTTCTCACGATAAAATCGGTATAAAACTACTCAACCGTTTTCAGGCCGTTGGATCCCAAGTCACGGGCTTTCCCATCCGTCGATCACTTTCTTATCCCTAATTCATCTACTGGTTTACTGGTACACGTCTGGCGTCGAGATTAGAAGAGAGTAAACCCAATAGAGAGAGAAGCAGATCAATCCTCCATTCATTCAACTGCTCGCAACCCCCGCTATCCTACTCTCTCTCTCTCTCTCTCTCTCAACAGTCTCGCTCTATGTATCTATCTGTATCATCTGTATATCCGGTAAGCCCCCTCGCTTCTGTTGTTTTTTGGTATATATCATTTCACTCGTCGTTAGTTACTGCAAAACCCTAATTCGTGACATTAATACTCTTGAATCTGATATTTGATGTGTTCCTTGTATTTTTATGTGTTCGAATTCGGGAATTTTCTTATATTTTTTATTTTGTTTATGCCGTATTTTGATTTTTGTATTTGCTTTTGTGATGGAATGGTTCGGTAATTAGGGTTTTCCTTTTGGTAATTGTGTTTCAGTGAATCTAGGGTTTGGTGTGGAAATTTACATATTCTGATGGAAAATGGGATTGGGATTGGTGAAGGGACTGATTTAGGAGAAGTGGCTATTGAGAATGAGGTTTTGGAGTCGAGAGTAGAGGAAAGGGCCACGGTTGGGTCTGATGACTCTAGGGAATCGGAAGGGGATGAAGTTTTTGAGGAGGCGATTTCGGCTGAGCCATTGAGAGTTTTTCCCGAGGATATTGGTGTCAACCGAGATGACCGTCATGGCGATGTTGGGCATCTGGCTGGTTCTGCAGAGGTTGACGAGAGCTTGAGTTTGGGGAATGACGTTGACAAGTTCGAAGAGGCGATTGGGGGTCCTGTTGTGGTTGCTAATCATGAGGAGGAGCTACCAGTTGTTGAGCACAAGATGGAAGGTTTGGTGGGTGGAGAGTCGGTTGATGAGGCAATGGAGGGGGAAATCCATGACGTGGAAAGTGTGAAGGAGAAACTTGTAGTGGGTGAATTGCATGGAAAAGAGAATGATGTGTCAGTGAGTGCTGCAGAGGGTGAGGTGAGGGAGGTATCTGGTACTTCTGCTGCTGGTGAAATGGAAGTTTGTAAAGATGGCTCTCACGAAGATCAGAAAGCCAGTGTAGTTGCTGATGGAATACTGGTTGCTGACAACACTGAAGTTGGGGATGCCCAAATTTTGCTGGGAAGTAACCCTAAGTCTCACCAGGAGGTGGAATCCATTGGGCCAGTTTTGCATCCCGCTGAAACCATTGAGGTGGTGAAAGAAACCTTGGCCTCGCCGGAGGTTGAATCCATTGGGAGAGGTTTCGTATCAAGATGAGAAGACTGAGGGGGTGAAAGAATCTTCGGAGTTGTTGGACACTGGTCGTAATGATGACAAGAGATGGGAGAATAAAGATGCTCCAGATCGTCAAGAAGTAAACCGGAATTTGGTTAGCCTGGATGCGGAAAACAAAGTTGACAAAATTGGGGAAGTCAAGGATGAAGCTTCAACAAGCCCAGCTTCATTTTATCAAAACGACATGAGCGAAGAACTCAAGGATGCAGCTAACTTGGGTTTAGAAAATCAGGATGAGGGGCAAGAAATGACACATCTGTCAGCTACAGAAGATTCAGGTCACCATGGAACAAATGGGAAACCTGAAGACAAGCTATTTACTTCTGTGGAGGAAAGGACATATACCCCGCTGTTTGAAAAATTGTCCAAATCTGATGATTCTGTGTTGCACAATGATGAGAAGGTTCAAGCTTGTCCTTCCGATTTGGTGGTAAAAGAAGTCGAGAGTTCTCAACCCCAGACTACTGACAAGCTTGTTGAAACTTCCAATGCCGTTTCCAATGAGCGTGAAAACAAAGGAACAAAAGCAGAGGTGTTCAAGCAAAATACTCAAGGGAATGGAGAAGGGAATGTTAAACATAAACATGCACCTGAAGTTTCTCCATCAGAGGTGAAGCCTGCAACTCCTACCCCTACACCTGCTCGTCCAGCTGGCCTTGGCCGTGTGGCCCCATTACTAGAACCTGCTCATCGAGTTGTGCAGCAGCCTAGGGTGAATGGAACCTCATCTCAGGTGCAAAACCAACTTACTGACGATCCTACAAATGGGGAAGCTGAGGAATATGATGAGACCCGGGAAAAACTCCAGATGATACGGGTGAAATTCTTGCGTCTTGCTCGTAGGCTGGGGCAGACTCCTCATAATGTAGTTGTTGCTCAAGTCTTATATAGGCTAGGGCTAGCTGAACAGCTGAGAGGAAGAAATGGGGGGCGTGTCAATGCCTTTAGCTTTGACCGTGCCAGTGCAATGGCAGAGCAGCTTGAGGCAGCCGGGCAAGAACCCCTTGACTTTTCTTGCACCATTATGGTTCTTGGGAAAACCGGAATCGGTAAAAGTGCAACCATCAACTCCATTTTCGATGAGGTTAAGTTTGGGACTGATGCTTTTCAGATGGGTACAAAGAAGGTTCAGGATGTTGTGGGTACTGTCCAGGGGATCAAGGTCCGAGTTATTGACACACCGGGTCTTCTTCCTTCTTGGTCAGACCAGCGCCATAATGAGAAGATCCTCCAATCTGTTAAGCATTTTATCAAGAAAACACCTCCAGATATTGTTTTGTATCTTGATAGATTGGATATGCAGAGCAGAGATTTTGGTGACATGCCTCTGTTGCGTACAATAACTGAGATATTTGGGCCTTCGATTTGGTTTAATGCGATTGTGGTTCTAACTCATGCAGCCTCGGCTCCACCTGAGGGCCCAAATGGGACTGCTACAAGTTATGACATGTTTGTGACACAGCGGTCTCATGTTGTTCAGCAAGCAATTCGGCAGGCAGCTGGGGATATGCGGCTCATGAACCCTGTTTCTTTGGTAGAGAACCACTCAGCATGCAGAACAAACAGGGCTGGTCAGAGAGTATTACCAAATGGTCAGGTTTGGAAGCCCCACTTGCTATTGCTCTCCTTTGCGTCAAAAATCTTGGCTGAAGCAAATACACTTCTAAAGTTGCAAGATAGTCCTCCTGGAAAGCCTTCTGCTGGTCGAACAAAAGCACCTCCTTTACCTTTTCTTCTTTCATCTCTTCTCCAATCAAGGCCGCAGCTGAAGCTGCCAGAAGAACAATTTGGCGACGATGACTCCTTAGATGATGATCTCGATGACTTATCAGATACAGATTATGAGGCAGAATACAACAAGTTGCCTTCGTTTAAACGGTTGACAACGGCCCAGCTGGCAAAGCTTACTAAAGCCCAGAAGAAAGCTTATTATGAAGAACTGGAGCTTAGGGAAAAGCTTTTGATGAAGAAACAGTTGAAGGAAGAGAGGAAGCGGCGGAAGATGATGAAGAAAATGGCTGCTTCAGCTAAGGATGCGCTGAGTGATTACAGTGATGAAGTGGAAGAAGAAAGTGGTGGTGCAGCATCTGTCCCAGTACCGATGCCAGATTTGGCATTACCTGCTTCTTTCGATTCTGACAATCCAACTCACCGCTATCGCCATCTTGATTCTCCCAACCAGTGGGTTGTGAGACCTGTTCTAGATACTCATGGTTGGGATCATGACATCGGTTATGAAGGGGTGAACATAGAAAAACTTTTTGTGGTTAAACAAGCGTTGCCTGTTTCTTTCTCTGGGCAGGTTACCAAGGATAAGAAGGATGCCAATCTGCAAATGGAAATTGCTAGTTCAATAAAGCATGGTGAGCAGAAAGCAACTTCTCTCGGTTTTGATATGCAGAGTCTTGGAAAGGACATTGCTTATACTCTACGCAGCGAGACATTGTTTAGCAGTTATAGGCGAAATAAGGCAACTGCAGGCTTCTCAGCAACTCTATTGGGTGATGCCCTGACAGCAGGATTGAAAGTTGAGGACAAACTAATTGTGAATAAACGGTTCCGTTTGGTTATGTCTGGAGGTGCCATGACCGGTCGTGGTGATGTTGCTTATGGTGGCAGTTTGGAAGCCACTTTGAGAGATAAAGATCATCCTCTGGGTCGTTCACTATCAACTCTTGGGCTTTCTGTCATGGATTGGCACGGAGATCTTGCCGTCGGAGGAAATTTGCAGTCCCAGATTCCTGTTGGACGGTTTACAAATTTGATTGCTCGTGCTAATTTAAATAACAGGGGTTCCGGACAAATCAGCATCCGCTTGAATAGCTCAGAGCAGCTTCAAATAGCTTTAGTTGGCCTCATTCCTCTGCTCAGAAAGCTATTAGGTTATCATCAACAGTCGGAGTTTGGACAATGATGAAAATTGTCTTACACATCTTCAGCAGCCATGGGATAATGGGAAATAAGTTTCGAAATGGCCGTCTCTCTGCTGCTAATTTCTTTTCAGTGGTACAATAATGCTTCGAGTAAAGTGAGTGTAGTTTTCTTGTTAGACATTTGCGTTTGGTTATTTTGGTCCCATTTAGCTTCATTTTGGACGAAAAGATGGACAGCTTCTTTTCTAGTCTTTATCATTAGTCTCAACGGGTGTTGATTATATATTTATATTCCAGCATATGTTTAATGTGTTATCTTGGGACTCCTTTTTTGGTTTCTACCATTACCTTTTAATTTTATGGTTTCCCTGTTGCTTATGTTTAGCACATTGTATAGGCCCCTAGACATTTGTCGTCTCTCATTTTGTTGCCATTTTTGCAATGAGCTAGAATAAATAAATGTGATATTTATTGGTACATTAGCTATATCCGCTCTGCTATTGATAAAGATTGAATTGTTATGCACTGTATTATACTCTATCTCTATATCAGTTGACCAATGATACATCTCTCTGGTAATGGAACCCCACCTACTTGATTCTCTAGCTTACTGCAATTTTAGAGTTTTGTCGTCAGTATTGCCTTTACTGTTCATAAGATATATCCATATGTTTAGTCGTATTCCATTTTCACGCTTTTCATTATGGTCTTGTAGCTACCACCTCTCACTTGTTTGTATAAGTCGATGAAATGAGGCATCGAAAAATATAGCTGGACAAATACGAGTTGTGGTTTTCACATCCTCCGTGCTATAAGTGGGATTCCTTGACTAAGAGAAGGAACCCTAGCAGAGTTTGTGATTTTTCGAAAGCATCTTATACTTAGAAAAAACGAGGTGCAATTGTATGGCTACAGTTTCTCCCATTAGTTGCGTTACGTGCAGTAAGGTATATAATCATCTTAGTCGCAAGAAGAAAGGAAGAATGTTATGTATGTGATGAGCCTCCTGAACTGGGAGGAAATGTGCGTGGATTGCACGATTCCATTTTCTCTTGTTTTGAACTTCAATGGAAGTTTGGAACATTATGTAAACGACAACTTGCACGATCCCTTCCCTTACCTTCCCTTAGCCTGTTCTCCGGGGACGTGAAGTTTCACCCTATGCAAATGATACGAAAACTTTGTACTGGCCGGAATCTTGATGTCACTGAACCAGATCTTAGCTACTACCATTTTAATCTAGTCTAGATACAAGGGTGCTAACATTTTTGTATCATACAAAGCAATATGTTATAGTAATTGATTTTCTTAACTTGGCTTAGAAGACAACCTAAGACAACTTGAATGTGGTTCTAATGTTTCTCTTCATGTCACGTTTGGAAAAAGTTGAAGTAGGCATGAGCTGGTGACTGCTACTGAGTGATCAAAAGAACAGTAGGTATGACCATGCGAGGCGTCCAGCGGCTAAATACAATTGATTTCTGCAGGTTATGAGTTTTGAAACCTTGTCTGCCCATGCTGAAAATGATCCATACATCTGAGTTCTTTTAAGTAAGTAGCATGATCAACGAGGAGTTCTTCTGTGTACTATAATTTGGTATCTTAAGGGCATCTCTGGCATCATTTGATTAATTATGATTTGATTTGATTTTCTTGATTCGTGTCTAAAAGAAGAAGTCGGATAACCATCTCATTGTACGTGTGATCGCGCACACAAAGTGTATTTAATTTTGATGTTCTGGTCGGTGAGTGTCAGTGGCGAACGCAGGATTGCAAATTTCGTCTAATTTGGAGGACCACTCTTCAGTAATTATACAAAAAAATAAAAAAAAGTATACTAAAAATAGAAAGAAAATTGGGGGTAGTGTAGGGGCCAAACACCCCCCTTCCACCCACCCCCGCATTGACTGTGATTGGGTCAGCAGTTAATTGAGTCATTAAGGAGAGTAATTAGTTAGTTAATTAGGTAATTAAGCAGTAATATTGAGTGCACGACTGATGTATGATTGAATAACAGAACTCCTTTCTCTCTCTAATCTTTCTCAGTCGAATCAAAAGAAGAAGATAAAAATTGTGCATCGAGTGTGTGAAATCCTGTGACTCACAATTCTCATCCTCGTGATTTAGTCCTACCATAGAACATGATCCTACGTTTGAGTGCTGGATTATTTTTAGGAATAATTAGATAAGATGGGATTAAGAATGAGAATAGAGGCGACAAGTGGGGTCAGCGGGATAATAGATGTGATTACGAATATTGGGATTAATTCTATTTTACTCCCCCCATCCTATTTTGTTTGTCAATTATTCTTTTTGTCTTTTTTTTTTGTCTATTGTCTATATCTTTCAATCTATAATATTTTTTTTTATGGTTTCGAGAACTTTGTATCATAGAACAAATTGAGATCTATTAAATAAGATGCATATTGCATAGTTTTGGAGATTTTTTTATGATTTCGAGAACTTCATATTATAGAACAAATTGAGATCTATCAAATAAGATTCATATTGCATAGTTTTAAAGGTAGGCATTGAAAGATATAGATAATAGACACAAAAGAGACAAAAAGAATAATTAACAAACAAAATGGGATAGTGGGAGTATTTTGTTAGAGTGAGATAAAGATGATGGAGTACAATAATATTTTCGACTGCTGGACGTGGAGGAAAATAATCCGGAGAGGTGAGACTACCTACACCACCTCTTGCAATCCCTCAAAATAATATTTTTTTATTTGAAACATGATACTACAAAACATTACAAGAAAAATGTGAAAAATGCGTCCACATGACTGTTAGCAATTGTATTTGTATTGTCCGAAAATCACTCAATAATGAAGGACAACTACATTATACTCGACGATAGCATCGCCAGAAGTGGCATTTAAAGAATATGATTTTGCGGTGGCGATTCCACGTGCTAGTCGGAAAACTCCTGACCCTCCGACGATGGGCATTTCACGGTACGTTTGGAGGACTGCGTTTCGGCCCAAAACGCTAAGAGTGCTACCATTATATGCACCACTGGTGAAAACAAAGTTCAAGCTCATTGCTGCAACCGAATCGTCTAGCCCAGCTGATGCATAAGTCCCCTGGGCTCGGCCCACTACTGTCGAGTTCGGCTCTGGCCCAACTGTCAGTGCATCGTCGATCACCACAACTAATCCGAACAGGTTGGGTGACTGAAAAGTAGTGTTGGCTTGGGCTACTATCACGGCCGTCGGGTTTTTGCCGCTAACTTGGTCATGGAAATAGAAGTGAAGCTTTGTCGCCTTTTCCTTCATTTTGGGGTGGTTTTTGAACCACTTTGCCACTCCTTGTGGGCTTTGGTCGATGCCATGAACTATCGGCATAGCAATGACCATTGAGCATAGCAATAGAATTGCACAATATACCTTTCCCATCTCTCTCTCTCTCTCTCTCTCTCTCTAATTTTGAGAAAAAAAAGATTGTGTAGGGAGGCTTAATATAGTTGGTAGTAGTTGGATCAGTTGACTAGCCAAGAAGCAAAATATGTTCATTCTTCCTATAGATAATAGAATACTATGTACTCCTAAAATATTGGCCAGGTGGGCATACAGGAAAATTATATATATATATATATGGACTTTATAGGCTCTAGTTAGTATCCAGAAGTATATGAAAAAGTCTAGCAACATAACTCCGGACAAAATTGTATTGCAAGCCGTTTAGTGTTGGCCGGTGAGCCCTCACTTAAATCAAACGGCACAGGGTAAAGATGTATTTGAAGTTGTGTTTTCTAGCATTGCTCCACCATCTGTATCAAAATTGAAAAGCTAAGTACACATCATATTATAGCATGAACTTTCTAATTAAGCCCTGCTAATAGACGGCCAGATGAGTCCCGCAAGCTAATATAGACACATTAATTTATTAAAAAAAAAAAAACTACCTACTCCATTATCAACGTGGTAGTACCATAATTGCAATTCTTGCAGGCTTGCTTTTGTCCGGAGTTTCCTGCTCCCAAATTCATCTTTATATACTCCCTCCGTCCCAATTTCGTGGTCTTTCTTTTCATCTTGGGATGTCCCAAAATATTTGTCCCACTTCTAAAAACATCCATCAAATCTGGGTCACTTCCCAATTTCTTGGTCTTTCTTTCCATTTTGGGATGTCCCAAAATATTTGTCCCACTTCTAAAAACATCCATCAAATCTGGGTCACTTTCCAATTTTACCCTTAAAAAGTACTTTTCCCATCTTAATTGACTAGTCTATTATCTTTTATTTTATAACGGTTTTTATGATTTTGAAAATTTTGTATAATAAAACTAATTGATATCTATCAAACAAGATCCATATTGAATATCTTTTGACTTTCATATAATAAATTAGCCTCACAAATTTGGTCATAGTAATATTGACTGGATTTAGGGGCAAAATAGAAAAGTCAATACAAAGTTTTCACATTCCTTAAAAACCCACTTCCCCAAAAGGGGCCAAGAAATTGGGACGGAGGGAGTATTAATTAATGATTTCACACACTACATATAGGCCGGCCTTCCGTAATTGACTGGTTAAACAACTTGACGTTTCCGTTCAGAAAAACAACTTGACGTCAATGGTCCAACGATGCCCAGCTTCTCTGATTTGCAAGTGACCAAAATGCCCTTCATTCATATCACTTTAATATGTCTTTCTATCTTCCACACTAAGTTGGCCATTTATTCCATTGTTAGGCAGGGAGCTGCGGGCGAGACTTGACCTGAGTTGGCCTATCAGAATAGGCATGTAGGTGGACAGGATCTAGATCCGATCCAAATCCAATCTGAATTTTTTTTATCCCAATCCGATAACACCGATCCGATAATCTAAATCTCAATTGGGTCGGATTCTGATATTACCGGATTGAATTTGAATATAGTCTAATCCAATTTATTATTAAAAAAAAAAAAAAAAAAACCAACACAGGTCCCTTGTCGTATGTATAAATGATACACAATCCAACAACCACTTGGTTCACTCTCCTCTAGTCTTTTCATATTCTCTCCCTCAATATTTTTCTAATTCAATCGATCTATACCTGCTTTGCATTCTTTCACTACCTTTTTCTTTTGTCTGTTGTCGATTTGTTTAGCCAATCACAGATAAGGAACTTACGACACAACAACTTAGCATGACCCTAAAAATGTGTGACATTTTTTCCTCATCCAATTTGTAGAAGCTTCTAATGGTGCACTATCCGCAAGACCTACCTAGCTGCGCCTCGGTTACGTAGTACAGACAAATATATTCTTCGAAGTGGTTGTACGTACCTTGGATTAAGTTTCAACGAAAGGCATGCATGCTTGGCATTTTTATGAAGAGGTGAGGTCGGAGGATTTGGTTTCAAAGTTAGGTAGTTGTACACTAGCCCTGCAGGGGTTCAAACTTCCAAGTCCACCAGCTTTAACACCCTCAGGGCCGGACTTTTCCATTCAATTTTGGTCTAAAAACGTTTTTGTTACTCCCTCTTTTCCAAATATTTGTGCCGCATGCCAAACGAGAACTTATACAAACGCGAATTAAGGAACTTAAGGACTACTCTAACTTTCTTTTAGGATAAATTAAGAAT